>OZ030022.1:22915000-23430000 GCA_964023405.1 Apodemus agrarius | reverse complement strand
TCCATCCATCATCCATCCATCCATCCATCATCCATCCATCCATCCACCCACCCATCCATCATCCACCCATCCATCCACCCATCCATCCATCCATCCATCATCCACCCATCCATCCACCCATCCATCCATCCATCCATCCATCCATCCATCATCCATCCATCCATCCATCCACCCATCCATCCATCCATCATCCATCCATCCATCCATCATCCATCCATCCATCCATCCATCCACCCATCCATCCATCAATCCACCCACCCATCCATCATCCACCCATCCATCCATCCATCATCCACCCATCCATCCATCCATCATCCACCCATCCATCCATCCATCCATCCATCCATCCATCCATCCATCATCCATCCATCCACCCACCCATTCGTGCATTCATTTATTCTGCAGACCTCCTAGCAGCAGCTCTAGGCTGAGGTCTGAACAGACAGGCTCTCCTTGTAGGGCCTGAGCCTGGCACGGTGTAACAGAGGCAGGCCAGTAAGGCAGAGCCAGGAAGACTCTGGCGATTAGAACAGGACCTGAGGGAAAGAGGTTCTTACTGGGCAGAAGCCTCAAGCGTGGCCTTTACTATCCACCAGGAGACCAGAGCTGGAGAGACAGCTCAGCGGTTAAGAGCACTGGCTGCTCTTTCAGAGGACCTGGGTTCAATCTCCAGCATCCACATGGAAGCTCATAACTTTCTGTAACTCCAGTCCTGGGGGATGCAGCACCCTCTGCTGGCCATGGTGGGCTCTGCATGTGCACGGAGCACAGACATTCTCTCTCTCTCTCTCTCTCTCTCTCTCTCTCTCTCTCTCACACACACACACACACACACACACACACACACACTCATACACATAAAATAGAAAAGATCAAAACCTTAAAACAAAGCATCCTTGACGAGAGACTTTCAGGAGCTGGGTGACGCCCACTCCATTTCTGAGCAAAGCCAGAATGTTCCCTACAGTGCCCAACAGAACTGTCAGGGGTGAGAGGCTGCAGGATTGGGGTCAGGGTTAATGTTCTGGTGATCATGACAATGACCATCGTGGGGCCTGCTCCCACCCGCGCTCCATTGTCTCTCCTCAGTGGTGGCATGGGAGCCAGCTTCCTGCAGGTCTGATCTCTGGAGCAAGCCTTTGTCCATCCAGGATAAAAGGGAGCATTGCCAGCTCTTTTATTCTTTCTTTAAGCAGCAGGCGCCGTGGAGAAAACAGAGAGGAGCTGCCCGTCTGTGTGTGAAACTTACACACACAGTCCGGGGCAGGGAGAGCAAGACAGGTAGAGCCTGGGAGACACACGCTGAGGTGGGGAGAAGGGAGGGCCACTCTGCGCCCATCCCTCTGTGGGGATCCTGCCATACCATACCATGGCGGTCCTGCCCCTCTCCTCTCCTCTCCTGTGGTGTCAAGCTGCTGGTGCCTTAGTGAGGATGGCCTTCCTCTACTCAAATGACTCTGTCCAGGCCACCGAGCTGTCCTTCTGCCTGCTGTGACCCCTTTACCACCCACATCTAGGGCTCTGAGCTCTCCTACAAATGTATATTCGAGTTGTTTGGGCATGGCTGTCTCTCTGCTGGGCTGTATCTTTGTGTCCCCAGCACCTGCTATGTGGAAGGAATTCAAGAAACAGCACCGAGTGGCCAATTGCCTTGTCACATGGTGCCTCTCCAGTTCATCTGCTTTTTATTTCTCAAGTTTTTTTTTTTTTTTGAATGGCATTTTGATTGTGCACAAGCACACATGCGTGCGCGTGTGTGTGTGTGTGTGTGTGTGTGTGTGTGTAAAACCAGTGGGAGTTGGTTGGTTCTCTCTTTCTATGATAATTGAACTCAGGCATCTGCTGAGCCATCTTACCCACCTTCAATCTTCACTTCTTCTCCTTCTCCTTCTCCTTCTCCTTCTCCTTCTCCTCCTCCTCCTCCTCCTCCTCCTCCTCCTCCTCCTCCTCCTCCTCCTCCTCCTTCTTCTTTTGAGACAGGGTTTCTCTGCATAGCCCCAGCTGTCCCGGAACTCACTCTGTAGACCAGACTGGCCTTGAACTCAGAAATCCACCTGCCTCTGCCTCCCAAATGCTGGGATTAAAGGTGTGCGCCACCACTGCCTGGCCAATCTCTACTTCTTTATCAGTAAAAACAAGCCTGAAAATTACTTCTACGGGGTTGTATTCAAGGAAGGCAAAAAGGAGGGCTGGGGAGTGTGGCTCAGATCCTCGAATGTGCACCTTGGTCAGGTGCACAAAGCTCTGGGTTCAATCCTCCAGTACTGCATAACCCCCCCGGCATCCGGTAAGCATGCCTGGCTTCCCAGCTCTTTGCTGGCTGAGGCAGAAGGACCTTAAGTTCAAGGTCTTCCTTAGTTACAAAGCAAGTTTGAGGCCAGCCTGAGCTACATGAAACTGTCTTGAAAAGAAAAAAAGAGAGACACCCAGCACATATTGAGTGCCTACTGTATGCTGGAGCCTAGGATACTGCGAGGCTGAAGGGATCGGTGCCAACTGTCAGGACGGTTTTCGGGGGATAGTTCTGGTGGCTTTGGATGACTGTCAGTCTGACAGTCCTCCCCTGGTCTTCCTGTTCTCCTGGCACGTGCTGGGTGCCAGGGAGCTCTTTCAGTTATGTCCCCATCCAGCAAGCGTCTAGAGCATCGACTGTCACTTCTGGCTGAATGTCAGGTGTTTCCCACCTGGCGGGACCTGAGGTCCTTTCCAGCTGTCCCCATCTGCCCTCTGCTCCTTCCATCTTGCATCCAGAGGAGGTAGGAGATGGATCTCTGCCCTCCCGCCCCTCCCCCCCCACCTGCGCATACTCACCCTCGCTCACTCTGGCAAAGATTCCAGGTTTTGCTGCTCATTAGCGATGTGACCCTGGGCAATTCCCTTAATTTTGATGGGCTCTGGCTCTCTCGGCCTTCTGTGGAGGTTCGCAGCCCCTTGACTTGGGCCGCGTGTGTGTGTGTGTGTTACGTGGACTAATGGAGCAGGTGGGCTCCTGCCAGAAGAGAAGCGGCATCCCTCATTCCTTAGCTGGATGAGCCCGCTCACCTCAGCTTCTCTGGGCCTGGCCCTGGCTCTTCCCTTCGGCTGGCTGGTTCAGTTAGGGGTGGGGTACACTGGCCAGCTCACCCAGAGCTGTCCTTGGCCATACCAGCTTGGAGGGGACTCGGGTGAAGCCCGGGCTAAACAGACCTTGCATCTCTCTTTGATCTTTTTGAGTCTTTGTGGGACCGGACGATACTGCAGCAACGTAGATAGTTTCAAGGCTCTCATCTGGAGCTAGGACGGCCTGGGCCCCTTTGGGGTTCTCTTTGGACACACCCCTCAATATGACACTGCCTCCCCCCTCTTACAGACTCTTCTCTTTTTTCCCTCCTGTACCCCAAGCAGTGGAGCTTTAGGCCCCAGGGCCTCTGCGAGCTCCATGAGATGTCAGTTCAGGTTGCCCATCCCATATGGGAAGCCAGTGCCTCCCTCCCTCCCTCCCTCCCTCCCTCCCACAACATCTTGCTCCAAATCTCCTTTTTGTTTCCTGTAGTCAGCAATTCCAGGCCTCTGAAGTGCCCTCCACCCTGGCTCAGGCCCAGAGCCCAGTGGGAGCTTTGGGAAGGCTGAAGTTTAGTTTCCAATGTGAATTTCTTCCTGTTCGTTCCTCCCGTGATGAGCAGCTCCCAGGGGCTTGCTAGTGGGCCCCCAAGCTCCTGTCTGGAACTTGCTCTTCGGTGTCAGGGTATAGCTCAGCTTGGAGGATATCTGAGGGCATGGGGACTGAGCAGAGGCTAGCCCGTCTTCACACCCGTGCCCCTTGGGCCAGCTGTCTCCTTTCCTTCAGCTGTCAAAGTCACTCTTGGTTTGGAGACTTCGAAACCTTGATTATGGGAGTTTTTGAGTTTTAAAAAGTGCTGCTCCATTTTTATCGTGTGTGTGTGTGTGTGTGTGTGTGTGTGTGTGACAGTATGTGTGTGGAGGTCAGAGGACAACTTGAGAGAGTTGGGTCTCCCTTCTGCCCTATGGGGGCCCGGGGATCGAACTCAGGTTGTCAGAATTGGCAGGCAGCAAGTACCTTCACCTGCTGGGACATCTTGCTGCTTTTGAGGAGTTTAAATCCAGAATTCTAGTTAAGGGCACAGATGCTCCAAATTTGAGTCCCAAATGTGACCTCAAACAAGACACCTCACCTCTCTGTGCCAACTGACCCTGACCTGTAAAATAGAAGCAAGGTTTTTTTTTTTTTTTTTTTTTTTTTGTTGTTGTTGTTGTTGGTGGTGGTGGTGGTGGTGGTGTTGGTGTTGGTGGTGGTGGTTTTTTTTTGTTTGTTTGTTTTGTTTTGTTTTTTAAATAAGACTTCAGCAAGGCTTAAAAGTGTGAGTCCTTGCTAGGGGCTCCCATCAGAGCTAGGCACAGAGAGATCAAATGGTCTGTGAGTATCTGAGACACAAGTTAGCATGCTAGTGAGGCTAGGCACTTATGATCTTTAAGTCCAGAAAGATCCTAGTTTTAGATTCTAAGGTTGGAATTCTGCCCTGGCTTCTTCCAGCCCTGGCTGTAGATGGCCCCACCTCTCTGCTTACTACAATTGTGAGAAAGTTCTCTAACAGGGTGATGTGTGTGTGTGTGTGTGTGTGTGTGTGTGTGTACACACATGCATGTGCTCTGTCCAGGGGCCCTAGAGTACTGAGAAAGCTGGTCTTTGTCCCTCGGAAGCCATGGGGAGCCTGCTGGCTGTCAGGTGGGCATGTTGGGGACTCTGTGTCTCCATCTACCTCACCCACCTCCTGGCACGACTTGGCAGGCTCAGTCCCAGGGCATGGTGGGGCCTAATGAGTGTGTGCAGCTGATGCAGCCTTCTGCAAATACCAGGCACAATATAAATAGCAATAATGAATAAATGAAGCTCCCGCCCGCCTGCCCGCCCGCCCGCTTGCAGCCAGCGAGGCCTCTGAGAGGGACGGCCCAGCCTTGCTTCTTGTAGAGTTACACACCCAGCCTGCGGTAGTGGACGGTTCCTCTCGCTCCTCCTTCCTTCTGAGGCCTTTATTTGAATACTCCATTACTGTCTGGCTCACTCACTGTCCTGGAGGGGTGGGGGTAGGATGGGCTGGGTGGATTGAAGATCAAAGATGCCCAGGGAAACAAAGGAGCTGCCTGGAAGGAAGAGAGGTGTCACCCTAAGGGATGCATTCTAGGGCTGGGTATCCAGTCCTGTGAGGGACTGTGCTGAGGGCCTAGACCTTCAAGCTTACCACCTGGGAGGGTCTCGAGGTCCTGCAGCGCCCTGGGGAAACGGCCAGTGTGCTGAGGAGAGAATGGGCGGGATGCTCTCCCCACCCCGATGCATCCCTCTGGCCGAGCCACCGACTCCTGCTTCCCTGTCTGCCCTTTTCTTTGTCCCACCCATCTCTGACTCAGTCCTGCATAGCTTCTGTGGCCCCGTTCACGTGTCCCACCTCTGCCAAGCCATCCTTGGAATCCGCTGTGATCTGAAGCTCTCCTGTCCAGCCTGGGGCCTCTGGCTGGCTGGTTCAATTCACACTACTGGAGGCCTCCCACCTATGTGCACACTTACCAGACATTCCATGGGGGGTCACCTCCACAGTCCGGCCCCTCTGCCAGAACAGCCAGTCCCTGGGGCACTTGCTGTAGTTTTTCCTGGAGCCCCAGCCTCATGAAGAGACCCTGCCAAACACTCTCAATGGAAGCTGTGGTACCACCCCTGGATAGGTGGCCCTGGGTTGTACAAGAAAGCAAGCTAAGTAAGTCACCAGGAACAAGCCAGGAAGCAGCAGTCCTCTGGTGGCCTCTGCTGCAGTTCCTGCCTCCGGGTTCCTGCATTCCCTCCATGATGGATGTTTAAAGCTGGATAAACCTTTTCCTCCCAGAGTTGCTGTTGGTCAGTGCTGCATCCCAGCATCCCAGCATCCCAGCATCCCAGCATCCCAGCATCCCAGCATTCCATCATCCCAGCATCCCAGCATCTCAGTATCCCAGTATCCCAGCATCCCAGCATCTCAGTATCCCAGCATCCCAGCATCCCAGTATCCCAGCATCCCAGCATCCCAGCATCCCAGCATCTCAGCATCCCAGCATCCCAGCATCCCAGCATCCCAGCATCCCAGCATCCCAGCATCCCAGTATCCCAGCATTCCAGCATCCCAGCATCCCAGCATCCCAGTATCCCAGCATCTCAGCATCCCAGCATCCCAGCATCCCAGCATCCCAGCATCCCATCATCCCATCATCCCAGCATCCCAGCATCCCAGCATCTCAGTATCCCAGTATCCCAGCATCCCAGCATCTCAGTATCCCAGCATCCCAGCATCCCAGTATCCCAGCATCCCAGCATCCCAGCATCTCAGCATCTCAGCATCCCAGCATCCCAGCATCCCAGCATCCCAGCATCCCAGCATCCCAGTATCCCAGCATTCCAGCATCCCAGCATCCCAGCATCCCAGTATCCCAGCATCCCAGCATCCCAGCATCCCAGCATCCCAGTATCCCAGTATCCCAGCATCCCAGCATCCCAGCATCCCAGCATCCCAGCATTCCATCATCCCAGCATCCCAGCATCCCAGCATCTCAGTATCCCAGCATCCCAGCATCCCAGCATCCCAGCATCCCAGCATCTCAGCATCCCAGCATCCCAGCATCCCAGCATCCCAGTATCCCAGCATTCCAGCATCCCAGCATCCCAGCATCCCAGTATCCCAGCATCCCAGCATCCCAGCATCCCAGCATCCCAGTATCCCAGTATCCCAGCATCCCAGCATCCCAGCATCCCAGCATCCCAGCATTCCATCATCCCAGCATCCCAGCATCCCAGCATCTCAGTATCCCAGCATCCCAGCATCCCAGCATCCCAGCATCCCAGCATCCCAGCATCAGAAAGCTAAGACAAACAGACAGTGGGTACGGATTGGGGAACACCCACTTCATAAATGGCGTGGCTGCTTTCCAGCAGAGTGACACACCCCCTGGCTTAAGGCTCATCTCTGGCCTCAAGTTTTGTTGACAGCAAAATGAGGTGGTGCTCTGTCACAGGGTCCCAGGAAAAACAAGCATCTGATTGGCATTTGGCAGGATCGTGATGCCTTTAATCTGCCTATATACACACAGGAGCCAATGAAAGGAATCATAATCCTGCACACTCCATCCTGGAGTCCATAACCCATGAGGGGGAGAGGAGGGGCTACCTGGTGAGAGGGTTGGGATTGGGAAGTTAGTACTGCAGAAAGCAAGGGAGATGGGTGTCCATTTCATGGTCTCTCAAGTTGCTCAGGGGTGGGGTTGAAGATTGACCTTGCAGCTGGGTAAAGATGGGCATCTGCCCACCTCGTGGGCGGGAGAGGGGACGTGTAGGTCACTCAGAAGCCTTTTAAAAGGAGGTAGGATCTTCCTCCCTCCCTCCCTCCCTCCCTCCCCCCTCCCTCTCTCTTTCTTTCCTTCTTTCTTTCTTTCAGATTGGTTCTCATTACGTAGACCTGGAACTGGCTTTATGGACTAAGAATAATCTCGAATTTAGAGATCCACCTGCCTCTTCTGGGATTACAGGCAAGCAACAGCCACAGCTGGTGGTCTTTGAGTCCATCATGAAGGGCAGGAAGAAGTGGGACCAGAATGGGAAGCTTGGTGGGAACTTGGGTTTCTGAACGACCTTTGGAGACCCGTTGCACCATTATGCTGGTGACCCCCTCACCCCAACAAGCACCCCAACAGGAAGCCGAGTGGGAATCCGAAGTGTAATAAGACCAACAAGCATTCGGCACCCGGGCTGCTCATTCAAAGGGTCTCCCGTTTTTATGCCTGGTGGACGAAACCCAGTGCCAAAAGGGTCAGGACCCTCCCCTGCGGTGCGACCCTAAATTGTCAGGAGGTGGCTGCACTCTCGGGGGCTCCCGCCCCTCCGGGACTCAGTCGCGCCACCGTCACTCAGTCTGTCGCCCGCACGCCTCCCCCTCCAGCGCCCCGAGCCTGCAGCTTTCCCCGAAGACATTTGGTGTCAGTATAAGGACGGCTTTTCCTCGCACGCGGCGCGGCTCGGTCTCGCCGCCGCCGCACGTCCCCGCACCTCCTGGCGCTCCGGCTCCTCCGCAGCCCCCGTCGCGCGCAGCCCCTTTGCGCCTCGAGTCCGGGCCGGGGGCGCCAGTGGCGCCGAAGCCAGGGACCCGGGCGGCCCGACCCCGCGCCCCGCCGCGCCTGCCGCCCCGCACCTGCCCTGCCGCGGCCCCGCGCCCCCGCCCCCGGCCCGGAGCGCCGCGCGCCCGCCGCCCGCCGCGCGCTCCAACTCCGCGCGGTCCGCCGCTCGTCCGCGCCACCCGCCCCGAGCCGCGGCGACCCGCCCGCCATGGCCCGCGCCCCCGGGCCCGCCACCCTGCGTGCGCCGCCCCCCTCGCCCCGGGGGCGCAGCTGATCCCGGAATCCGAGGCGTGGGGCCGGCGGGGCGCGGGGTCCCTCTCCACGCCGGCTTCGGGGACACGCGTCACCCCCGCATCTCTGCCCGGGACGACCCCGCTGCCCGGCCACGTCCATGCCAAGGTAGGCGAGGCAGTGGCGATGGAGGGGGAAGAAGAGGCTCAGCCCCCCGCTCGGCTTCTTGGCGCGTCGGGCTCTTTCTTTATAGAGGCGTTTTTGTTTATTTATTTATTTATTATTTCTGGGGACTGATCCCCCTCACCCGCTCGCGCGTGCCCATCAGGTGGGCGCCACATCTCTTGCTTGGGGGTGGGGTGGGGGCCCTGCGTTGGGAGGAAGGACAGGGAACTTTGACCCGGGCCCCTCTCCAAGGCCACGAAAGTTCTCTTGGTGCCAATACTGAAGCCCAAAGCCGGATCAACCAGCGCTGCAGAATTTTATTCAACAAGTCAGACTGCTGGCGGGGACCCGGGCGGTCTGTCCGTCCGTCCTGCTGTCCCTCTGCTGCGGCTCTGCGACCAGCTGGATCAGGGCTAGTGCCAGTGTCCGGCAGGGCTGAGCTGGGAGCGTTAGCTAGAGACGAAGAACCGGAGAACCGGAGAATCGCGGCGGGATTGAGTGCGAGAACCCCAGGCAGGGCTTAACTTTCCTCCAGGCCGGGTGGTGGAGGGCCCTTCCTCAGGCAGTAACCCTAGACGCCCACCCAGGTCACGCTGCATGAAGCCAGGTCGTGTTGGAGCGGGCAGTCCAAGGGGCCAAGAGGAGTCCTCAGCTGCCAGGGAGATGGTTATATAATGACTGTTTGTGGTGATTGGGATTTAATTGTCTGTTGGATGGTGTGTGTGGAGTGAAGGGGCAAGAGGGCTTGGCAGGGGGTGGGTAGTTCTCTTTTCCCGGAGGTCATGATGCCTGGAGGAGGGGGTTCAGAATAGGCCCATCGGAGACAGCGGCCAGCCCCTGCTGTGTCCTTTCTCAGCAGGATCTTAGGCTTCGGATGAGATTGGGGTCCAAGGAGAGACCCCCTGAATGTATTCTGGCCTGTGGGAGTCTGGGTTTTAAGTTGTATGCATGTGTGTAGGTGTGAGTGCATGTGTGTGTGTGTGTGTGTGTGTGTGTGTGTGTGTTACAGAAAAAGGGAGAGAGGCAGAGAGAGAGAGAGAGAGAGAGAGAGAGCTCAAGCCTCTCTGTCTGCGTAGTGTGACAGGGTCTGCTTCACATGTGACTGGTGTCCTAGCCTGGAGGGCTCAGGTTGGCCTGAGCAGTCCTTTTCTCATTGTGTGGAAGATTTGTCTGTTCAGACTCTGCCACTGCCTGGAGACCCAATGCCATACACGAGGGCTGTAGGTCCCGGGGGCCAGGCTGAGGGGGTTCAGGCCTGTCTTCTCATCCTCACCCACAAAGCTGGAATCACTTCGTGAATCGACATCTCGCCTCAGCTTCAAGGACTCATTCAAAACTCTTGTCCACGCCTCGGGACAAACTTTCTGTTTTGGCTCCGAGTCCTGGGGCTGGGCAATGGCGAACCACCCTCTCCCCCCCCCCCCCCAGGGCAAGGGGTGTCAGTGGGTGAGACTTCGGGATGGGATAGGGAGATATGAGCCAGAACCAAGCTTGGGGCAGCAGATTAGGGGCGGGTGAAGAGACAGGAGACTATCCTGGGGACCCTGCACTGGCCTGGCACCAAAATGGAGAACCTTCCAGACCCTCGAAGGCCTGAGTCAATCACTATGGCTGCTCAGAGCAGTGCTCGCGAGCAGGAGGTTCCTCGGGCAGCTAGAACAGCTTGGGGGAGGGGCTGAAAGCTGAAGGTCCCTCTTTTCCTCGACGGAAGTTCTCCACCCTTCTTACGCGGGTTCCTGCCTAACCTCCTTGCCTGGCCTCCCCACTTCGCTCCTGAATCAGTAGCTTCTGCAAGACTGGGCCAGAGAGGGTATTTTCTAAGCCCGCCAGAGGGCGCCGGGAAGTCTTCCTCCCCGCAGGTTGACTCCCCTTGACCTTGGGCAAGTGGGTGGGGCTTTGCTGTAGGAAGCTCCCGCTCACTCCTCCACCCTAGTTGGCTCTCTCCACCACGGAGGACTCGCCGTCTTTCACCTATCCTCGGGAGCAGCTTCTGCAAGCGGTACCCCGAAGCCTCTAAGTGTTTCTGAACTCAAGAGACCTGCCCAGAACACACAGTCTGGCCACATCCCCCTCTCGGTGCCCACTGCTCATCCCATTCCCCAGGTTCAGCAGCTCCCAGGACAGACTCTGGGCCGCGCCCTTCCCCCACAGAGGCCGCCCCCAGCAGATCAGAGCTCTCTTTATCATCAGAGGTGATGGTAAAGGCTGGTGTGGTTTTACTGTCTCTCAGCTTGTCTTGTTCCCCGACTCCCCGGCGCTGCATTTGGGATGCTTCAAAACTGCCTGCTGGATGCTGGGTTGGGGGTGGAGGTCTAGAAGAGGGGAGACCAGGGCGCATTTCCCACCCTTGGTTTTGGCTCCTCCGTCTCTTCTCCCCCCTCCTCCCTCTCTCTTTTCCTCACTTCATCTCTTCCCTCCCTCTCTCCTTTCTGGAGACTATTCTCTACCCACATGTTCCCAGAGTGTGCCTTGCGTAGGGCCCTCTGTTCACCCTGGTGTCCTCCCGAGTGTTAGGTCTGGGCTGGGACTGTTGACTACACAGATGTGTGGGTGCGGGCTCCTGGGTGAACATCTGGGAATCCCTGGTCTGCAGGCCCGTGGGTCTTGAAATCCGAGAGATGCCAGGCAAGTCTTCCTCATCCTAAGCTGCCGGCCGGAGAAGAGAAGAAAATAAACCTGGATTTCTGATTTAGTAAAGCACCTACTGAGTGCCAGGCCTCATTCTGGCCGCTAGAACCCAGAGGTGAGAGAAGGGAACAGGCTAAATGGGCCTTCTAGGATCTTCCATGCCTCGGGGGAAGGTCTGGCTTCCTTGCTGAGCGCATTGTGGAGACATAGCTGCAAATCTCCATACCCTCTGGGTGTGAGGACCGAGTTCTGGTGACTCATGGGGGTGCTAGACACATGGCCATTGGACACCCCCAAGCATGTGCTGGCAACTTGGGGGTCTTGAACAGAAGAGAGGGAGGAGAAGCGTGTACTTGAGAGTAGCGGGGCCTTGGAGCCAGTGCGTCTTCAGGGTTGGGATCAGAAGAGACCTTTACGTCCAGGGTCCTCCCTGGGCCAGCTGTCCCCTTCTGCTGGCCTTGGCTAATGATGCATCCTGAGATGGACATCGGGCTCTTGTCCCACCTCCCTGCTGTGCACCCTGACCGACTGAGCAGCAAGGGCTGGGTTAAGGCCTTCGCCTCTCCCCTCTCCAAGCTTTTTTTCCCAGCCGGGGAAAGGAATAAGCAGGTCCTGGATTGGGGGCTGGGAGGGGCAGGCCGCTCAGCGTGCTCAGCTCAGCTTGTTGTAATTGGGATAATGCTTCCACCTTAAAGGATTTTTTTGGTGAGACTTAGAAGTCTCTCTGCAGTACCTAGCATGGGGCCTTGGAGGGGGAAGCTGTTTTTCTTTCATTAAAGTACTTTCCAAATCTCTCTCCATTTGTTATCTGCTTTGAGAGGGAGAGAGGCAGCATCCTCTGCGGTTTTTCACAGGTGGAAATGAAGAGGGCTGTGGAGACGGGTGCTGGGCTCGGGCCAGGCTCTAGGATTCCTGGTCCAGTGTCCTTTTCCGTGGGACCCACGGCCTTTCCTATCAGTGACCACTTGCACGAGGGTTGTTAGTTCAAGTGAGACCCTAAGCCCTCATTACTGTGGGAGTGAAGCTACCGGCAAAGGCACCTGCTGGGAGATGTTCAAATGCCCCGTGGGGATTCAAGGGCCGCTGCAAATAAGCAGGGTGATGTCTAGGCTCAGGTACAGGGACGGTGTGTGTGTGTGTGTGTGTGTGTGTGTGTGTGGCATGGGGGGGAGGGCAGGGGTACCCGACCAACCGTCTAACTCATAACCCATGTTTGGGCCTCCTACGTCTTGTTCTAAGTGCTTTCTGACCTTGAGAGAAACCCTTCCTCTTTCCATGCCTCAGTTTCCTCCCTGTAGGAGAGAACACATACGCTTGCTTCTCTCCATTGTGATTGTGATGCTTATGGCATGCCGTGAGTGCCCACAAACAATGTTGGCTGTGGCACTTGTTAGATGCCCCCCCGGGGGGGGGCGGCTGTGCCAGTTCTCCGAGTGTGCAGCGAAGCTGGGAAGGCTAGCTGTCGATTTTCGTGATGGGGGAGTTCAGGATGTGGGCAGGCTCCGCTAGCCAGGCCAGGGCAATTGTGGTGTGGGCTGGTGCAATCGGAGGCCAAAGGGAACCCTTACCCATTTGAGCAGCTGCACAGCAACTCAGAAGAAGACCTGAGGGGGGCAGCGACCACACAGAGCGGAGGTGCTGAGGTCTGGGTTGTGTTTGGGCTCTAGAGCTCCAGTCTGCATTAGAGAGGCCTCACCTGCAGCATCAGGCAGGTGACCTGCTACCTCAGGGTGGATCTAGCCCCGTCCTTGCAGAGGATGTTGGGTAGGCTCAAGGAAGACCAACAGGGGATCCTGGGAGGCAGGCGGTTTGGAAATTGTCATTTGAGGAATGGTTGAGGGAGCTGGTGACGAGAGAGGCCTGGGGCTGATGAGGCCCGGGGGTGGGCGGGCTGTCATCATGCGTCAGCGGGGCTGTCATGCAGAAGGAGCAGACAGGATCCTAGGGCTCTGAGATGATGCCTGCAGGATTCTGGGAGGCACTTTCCCCAAAGCCTCAGTAGGTTTCTCCATGGCCCCCGAATCAAGCTTTGCCCTGGTTTGTATGCACGAGGGCTGTGTAGCTGTGTGAAGTACGAATCGTGTATACACACACGTGCCTGTGATTTCTTCTGTTCTCTCACTCCCCTTTTTTTGAGACAGGATTTCTTTGTGTAGCCCTGACTATCCTAGAACTTTCTCTGTAGCCCAGCCTGGCCTCGAACTAAGAGCTCTGCCTGCCTCTGCCTCCCAAGTGCTGGGATTAAAGACCTGCACCACCACATCTAGTGTGTCTGATTTCTGTGTGGGTGTATCTGAGCATATGTCTCTGTGAGTGTGTGGTATATCAGTCTGTGTGGTCTGTATATCTATGATTCTATGGATATGTTATGTGTGTCTGTGGTACACATAATGAATGTATTTGTATCTTATGTACATGTGTGATTATACAGGTATGATTTATCTGCATTTTATGGGATGTTTGAATGCATCTCTGTGTTATGTATTATCCATGTCTGTGGCTGTGTGTGAAGATGTGTCTGTATGTTGCATATATACTATTGTGTGTTTGCATATTGTATAGATGATCTCTGTGTGAATATATGCTATATGTGTGAATGTCTGTGCCAGTGGTATTGTGTGTCCACATGGGAGTGTGTCTTGAGTTACATATTATCCATGTCTGTAGCTGTGTATGAAAATGTATCTGTATGTTGCATATATACTATTGTGTGTTTGTATATTGTATAGTTGATCTGTGTATATGTTATACATGTGAATGTCTGTGCCAGTGGGTATTGTGTGTCCACATGGGAGTGTGTCTTGAGTGTAAAAATAAGCATGTATGCTTGTGCTGTTTGTGTGTGTGGTAGTGAGTTGGGCCACTTTTAAGTTCTGTTGGTTTCCAGAGTGCCCCTCTGCAAAACTCTGGAGACCATGAAAATCTATGAAATCATGCCCTGTTTCCAGGACCCCAGACTCCCAGGACTGCAGAAATTTGTGGCTGGTGCCGCTATGGACTATGGGAGAACTACCTGGGCTCTCTTTGTGCAGGAGTCCTGTGCCTGGTGGGGTTACCCCAGCTCACCCCAGTAACAGCTCTACCTCAGAACAATCTTTTAATTTCGTAGGCAGGTAGCAAGCTCCGCCAGGCTGTCATGTGCCAAGGTGGGCTGGGGTCAGAGCTGGCACTTGAACACAGGTTACAGTTCTGAACTCCATGCCCCCAAAACACCACACGGAAGGTTCTCATTCCATCACAGCACTACAGCACTGTGCGCCTCTCTCTGGTTCTAACGAGAGCAAGACCCCATGATTTTTTTTTTTTTTTTTTTTTTGGTTTTTCGAGACAGGGTTTCTCTGTATAGCCCTGGCTGTCCTGGAACTCACTCTGTAGACCAGGTTGGCCTTGAACTCAGAAATCCACCTGCCTCTGCCTCCCAGAGTGCTGGGATTACTGGCGTGCGCCACCACCACTCGGCTTCCCATGATTTTTGAGATTCCTGAACTCTCTTCATATTCCCTGAATGATTTGTATTGCTTGATTGAGCAGTGACATTGTCTGCTTTGTGTTTTTTGATGGGAGAACAAATAGATTAGTTGATAAAAATACACCCCCAGCCCCCAGCTGGCCAGGCCAGGCCAGGCCTCAGGTATCTACCAGGGCTGGAGAACTCTAGCTGGAGTACTCTGAAAGGCAGGCTTCTTACTGCTTTGGGAGGCTGGGGTCTCGTCTGGACCAGCCGTTCTGTCTCCCTTGCCTCTTGAGTCCACCTGGAGGGGAAATCTGTTTTCAGGGCACCCACTAAGCTGTTGCTGCAATAATTTGGTTTTTGGACCTGGACAGACTTGAGCTGGGACTCATCTCTTCTACCGCTGGCCTGTGTCAGCTGGGTGACACTGGGGGCATTGCTGGACTCCTTTGGGTCCTAATCTCTCCCTCCAAGAAGGAAAAGAGTCATGAATTGTGGGATTGACACAGAGCCTTTGATCGTTGCCTGATGGTGATGCTGGTGACAGCGGTGATAGAGGTGATGGTGATAACGGGGATGGCGCTGATGGTGATAATGGTGCTGATGTTGATGGTGCTGCTGCTGATGTGGTAATGGCGATGTGATAATGATGGTTGTGATGACAACGATGATTGCGGTGATGGTGATAAAGGTGGTGAAGTTGTTGTTGGTGATTAGTGGAGGTGGTGATGATGATGGTGTTGGTGGTGATTGCGATGACAAGGTTGATGGTAGTGGTAATAGTAATGGCAGAGGGAGGGCTGTGGTAGCAGTCCCTACACATGATACACATGGTCGTATGCATGTTCAGATACCTTATCCCCAAGGGTTCCATCATGCCTTCCATCCACAGCTTCTTTACAGGGGTTTGTTGTAGGAGGCAGGAGAAGGGCCAAGCTTTGAGGAGAAGCTAAGGCTTTGAGACACCAGTGGGACCAGGGATGGGGATGGGGTTCCAGTCACCGTGGGCCTCTGCTACTTCCGACCTCCGGGCTTACCACACCACCACCTGGAAGGACAGTGGGGGAAAGAGAGTCAGCATCGGACCCACGGAGTGTCAAGAGGGTGGAGGAATTCTGGCTCTGAATCTACTGCCGTCTTCGGTGGGGTGTGTCTCTGTCACGGTGAGGTTTGACCGGCAGAGAGGTGGGAGCTCGAGAGCTCAGCTGGCCATTCCCATGGGGCTTCTGGTTACAGCGCACAGGCAGTTGGGGAAAGAAGTCCGGCCACAGGCAGGAAGGAGGGGGGATTTTTGAGCCAGATATGGGAGCTTTAGGAATGGAGGGTGGGCTGGAGAGTGGAGGCTAGATCGTCACTGGGGAGCAGGTTAGAGAGTGGGTGGAGGCTGTGTGGGTGACACTGAGGACCAAGTAAAAGAAATGGAGACTGGCTGAACCCTGGAGATCAAGTCAAAAGGTGGAGGTTGAGGCTGGCTGAACCCTGGAGATCAAGTCAAAAGGTAGAGGTTGAGGCTGGCTGAACCCTGGAGATCAAGTCAAAAGGTGGAGGTTGAGGCTGGCTGAACCCTGGAGATCAAGTCAAAAGGTGGAGGTTGAGGCTGGATGAACCCTGGAGATCAAGTCAAAAGGTGGAGGTTGAGGCTGGATGAACCCTGGAGATCAAGTCAAAAGGTGGAGGTTGAGGCTGGCTGAACCCTGGAGATCAAGTCAAAAGGTGGAGGTTGAGGCTGGATGAACCCTGGAGATCAAGTCAAAAGGTGGAGGTTGAGGCTGGATGAACCCTGGAGATCAAGTCAAAAGGTGGAGGTTGAGGCTGGATGAACCCTGGAGATCAAGTCAAAAGGTGGAGGTTGAGGCTGGCTGAACCCTGGAGATCAAGTCAAAAGGTGGAGGTTGAGGCTGGCTGAACCCTGGAGATCAAGTCAAAAGGTGGAGGTTGAGGCTGGCTGAACCCTGGAGATCAAGTCAAAAGGTGGAGGTTGAGGCTGGATGAACCCTGGAGATCAGGTCAAAAGGCGGAGGCAGGGTGGGTGCTGGGGATCAAGTTGGGGATGTAGGCTGGGTGAGTGTGGGGAGCAAGCCGGAAGTTGACTGGACTGTCCCAGAGGTGGTGGCCTTAGTGGCAGAGATGCCTAGCAGGGGCCTGAGGATGGAGGATGGCAGCTTAGTGTGACCAAACAGTGGGCGGATGCTGGCTGGAGTCAGGAGAAGATGTAGCTGGTCTAGCTAGCTGTGTGCGGTCTCTAAGCCCAGCAGCTCGCCCCTCGGTGTGGCTGCAAGGAGGGTTTCCATGATGGGGAGAGGCTGCCACGGCGATGTCAGACCCAGAGCCCCCCTTGTGTCCACCTAGGGCAGCCTCTTTGCTTTCCCAGCCCTCTTTGCTTTCTCTGCTCCCCAGCTCATCTTCCTGAATAGCGCTCACCCGAAGAGGGTGTACCGTATGGCTCAGGACGTGCCAGGTCCCAGCCTAAAACCCTCCGGTGACTTCTGTTGCACTTGGAGCCCTTCCTTAAAGGGCTCTCCGGGTTCTCTCCCTTCTCTGCCCCATTAGCCACACTGGCCTCATTCCTTTTCTCAGTTCCTTAGATGTGCCCAGCCACTTCCAGTCTCCTGGCCTTTGCACACGCCGTTCCTCTTTCGTGGAGTGTCCTTACCCCGGAACGTTGCTGGCGGTGCCTTTTGATTCTTACTGTTTTCCTCTTAAATGGCCCTTCCTTTAGAGAAGAAGTGATTTACTATGACTTACGCGTTATCCCCCTTGTTTATTTACTTTTCAATACTTTTTATTTATGTATCCAACAAATATTTATTGAGCATCTAGCATGTTCCAGGCACTCCCTGTTTCCAGGGACTGGGGTTACAGCAGTAAAAGTAACAAACGGGCCAGTCTGTGCTCTCAGTTACAGTCTTGCTGCAGGCTGGGAAGACAAACCACAGAGATATAACAAACAAGAATTGTACAGTACGTTTGGAGGGTGACTCGGGTAGTGAAAAGCCAGAGAGGGAACTGAATTGAGTGTGTATCCTTTTCTTATGCTGGTGTGTGGGCTGAATTAGGGTTCACGGAAATTTTACAGCATAGCTGTGGAGCCCGCACACAGTAGGTGCTCAGGACAATCAGGACAGATAGGGCTATGGAGGCCAAGGGAGTGTGCTCCCTCCGGGGAGAGGGGATAGTATAAGCTGAGGCCTGGGAGAGGCAGTGCTGCCCCCGGGACCCGGGAGGCCCCGTTTGTCTAGAAGGGTTGCTGGGAGAGGGAGAGCTGGTTCAGTGAAGGGAAGACCTAGAGCCACCCCAGGGAGGGTGCTGTTCTACCTGGGTGGTTGACGCGTGGCCAGCCAACAAGGTGCTTATGTAAGGCTTGTGCTGTTTTTCTGGAATCGGGAGCAAAACTTGGAGCTCAGGAGAAGACACTGCGGCCCTGACCAGCCGGGCGAAGCGGCAGGAAGTATCAGCTCCTGTCCGTTGCCCGCGGGAGCAGAAAAGTGTCTGGATCCGTCAGATCTGGGTGGTTCGGTCGATAATTCTGCAGCCTCCAGCCGCAGCCAGGGATGCAGCCTTTCCTACCCCCTCTCGCTGTCAAGCCTGGGTAACCCTTCAGGGATGTGCAGCCCCAAGAGTGAGGTTATGAGGGGCTGGGCTCTAGGAGTGCCTTCTCTTCCTAGGTTTCCAGAAGGCCAGTTGCCATGTGTCCTAAGTGGGACGTTCTGACTTCTCGTCTTCCTCTGGTTCTACATAAGCCACTCCTTTTTCTGGGCCTCAGTTTCCCTATAATAGCCCCTGTGAGGTGGCTGAGTGCATCTCAATAAGGCTAGCCTGGAGCACTGCCCCTGAGTGGAGTTAGGGCATGTGGGTGATTGGCAGGCCAAGGATACTTCGGAGCAAGGCCCTTGGTAAAGCACCATGGCTTTCAGAGAGGCGAGACCGAGCTGGAAGCCACGTGGCTGAGGCCCGGTTCTGCTCTTACTTAGCTGTGTAGCTCTCCCTGGGCCTCAGTTTCTCTATCTGTAAAGCAAAGAGATTAGTCCTATAGATCTCTGGGTTCTCATCCTGATGTGTGTGTGTGTGTGTGTGTGTGTGTGTGTGTGTGCGCGCGCTTGCTTGCGTGTGTCCATGATGTTCCTGACCTAAGGGCTCCCTGGAGGTCACAAATGTCACTTCCTCAGGGAAACCTCTCCTATTCTCTCCTTGTTCCTCAGTGTCTGATTCCACAGCGCCCAACTTCTCCTCTGTGGCACATTGCCCTGGCCCCTGAGCCGGTTCACAGTAACATCCCCTCATTTCCCTAAAATATTACTTCACATTTGATGATTCGATAGGTAGCCCCAGTCTTTTATATGCCATTTTAAAAAGAGTTATTCAATTATCTTAAAATCATTTGTGTGTATGTGTCTGTATGGCTATGTGCATGTGAGTGCAGTTACCTAAGGAGTCCAGCAGGGGACACTAGATCCCCTGAAGCCATCGTTCCAGACAGTTGTGAACCGCCTGACGTGGGTGTTAGGAACTGAACTAGGGTCCTTTCAAGAGCAGCTTGCATTCTTAATTGGTCAGCCATCCCTTTTACATTTATTTTATTTTATATTTTAGAGATGGGTTCCCTATCCCAGCTTGACTTCAACCAACATAGCTCAGGATGCCCTTAACTTCTGGTCCTTTCTACCTCTATGTCTCTATGTGGGTGTGCCACAGTGCCCGTTTCATGTGGTGCCAGAGATGACACCTAGGAGCTCGTGTGCACTAGGCAAGCATCTACTACCTGAACTACACTCCGCCGAGGCCTTCATTTTAATTATTATTATTATTTTTGGTAGTACTGGGAATAGCACCCAGACCCATGCACTAAGCATACTAAGCACAATCTCTACCACTGAGGCACACTCTGAGTTAGGGTTTTACTGCTATGAACGAACACCATGATCAAGGCAAGTCTTATAAAGGAGAACATTTAATTGGGGCTGGCTTACAGGTTCAGAGGTTCAGTCTAGTATCATCAAGGTGGGAACATGGCAGCATCCGGGCAGGCTTGGTGCAGGAGGAGCTGAGGGTTCTACATCTTCATCTGAAGGCTGCTAGTGGAAGACTGACTTCCAGGCAACTAGGATGAGGGTCTTAAAGCCTATGCCCACAGTGACACACCTATTCCGACAGGACCACACCTCCTAATAGTGCCAGTCCGTGGGCCAAGCATATACGAACCATCACACACTCCCAACCAGAACTCAGCACTGTGAAAAGGAAAGAAGAGAAAAGAAAGACATCATTTACATTCTAGGATTTTATTTTAATTTTTATAGTTGTCATTTGCCAAATAGTGACTCAGCTTGCCCGATGACCCGTCTGTCTGTCTGACCGATACTGACTTAGGTGCTGTCTCTCCACTAACACGCGTGACCACGGTGAGGGTGAGGGGTGTCTTTCAGGACCTGGAGCTAGGCTCTCTGAGCCGTGTCACCCACCATGGGGGAGGGAGGCTGGGGAGTGGGTGCTAAGCCAACCCCCACCATGTGTCCTCTGCTCCTCAGGGCTCCCTGCTCCACGCTGACATGGCTGACAGCAACCTACCACCCTCATCTGCAGCAGCCCCGGACCCTGAGCCGGGAATCACTGAGCAGCCGGGGCCCCGGAGTCCGCCACCTTCCCCTCCGGGCCTGGAGGAGCCATTGGATGGCACCAACCCCGACGTCCCACATCCAGACCTGGCACCTGTCGCCTTCTTCTGCCTGCGCCAGACCACGAGCCCGCGGAACTGGTGCATCAAGATGGTATGTAACCCATATCCTTTGTGGCCAGCCCAGAGGCCGGTGGGGGAAGGCGGGATGGGTGGTGTTGCTTCCTGGCCTCTGGCCTGCCAGCATGGTCCTCCAGCCAGTAGAAAGGAGGTCTGTAGTGAGCTTCTTGGGCCTCTGTGAGTGGCTACAGTTAGCCATCTGGGGATGCGTCCGGGATGGAGGCCGGACCTGGGGGTCTTGCTGCTGGAAGCTGCTGATGACCACGCATTCTGATTTCCTGCTAAGAACCAGGTCCCTCAGTCATAATCTGCACAGGGCTCTGAATCCCTGAGCCCTACTTGCGTCTGAAAAGCCCCACCTCTTCACTGTCCCACTGGGGATCACGGTTCCAGTTCATCAACTTTGGGACATACATTCAAGATCCTCCACAGGTTCCTATTACCCCCAGGTTTCAGAAAAAATGTCCTGATCTAGCCCAGCAGGCCCTTGGAGCCCTGACCCAGGCCGCTTCTCCACACTCTGCACCCCTGAGGTCCATCCCTGCTCCTGGGCTTCTCCTATACCATCTCCTCCATCCAACTGCTCTTTCCTTCCTTCTTCTCTTGGCCAAACCCGTTGCCACATCCTTCAAATGACACATTGGTGTCATCTCCTCAGGCAGCCCTCCATGTGGCCTCACATCAAGCTGAGCATTTTTTTTTTTCTTTTTGATGCGAGAGCTCATATAGCTAAGATTAGCTGTGTAGCTGAGGCTGGCCTTGAACTTCTGATCCTTCTGCCTTCATCTCCTGGTGCTGCCAGGACTGCAGTGGTAGCTTTGCTAAGTATGGATGGGCAGTATCCTACGGGCCTCAATTAGGAATGAGGTGTTGGGAGCAGGGCTCCAGAATGGATATAGTAGGAACTGGGGCCCAGGAAGGGAGAAGCTACGGGTGTGGCTGGAGTAGGAGGGCAGAGAGAGCCTGGCGGAACCCTGAAGGGCCACCATCTTGTGTTCCAGGAGCTACATTCTCAAGCACAGGCTCTAGGGCTGAGCTATGGTGTGGGACTGGGTATCTGGGATGCTAGTGGCTGTGGACCAGTGGAGAGAGAGCCCAGTTGTGGCTCTGTGACCTGTGACAAAGACCACCCAGGTCAAAGGTGTCAGGTCTTAACACCGTCCAGGGCAGGTAGGAGCTTGTGTGTCAGGGGACAGGGCTGAGGTCATACTGAGTATTAGGGGTGTCTGGGAAGTTGACGGGAGCCATGCTGGAGCCTAGGCCTGCTGCTGACCCTAACTGAGGGCCTAGGCGATGACTGTCCTGTATCTTTGGAGTTCTTAGTAACCAGAGGGGGCTTTACTAGAGGGAATGGGCCCAGAGGATGCCCGTGGCTATGAGGACATGAGTCTCTACTCATGAGAGATAGCTCAAGGGATCTTGGGTATGGCATGCTCTGAAATTCCTCCTCCTTTTCTGTTTTTGTCTCTGACCATCCTTGCCCCTTTGGGACTTTTGAGATAGGGTCTCTCTACATAGTCCTGACTTTTCTGGGATTCATTATGTAGATCAGGCTAGCCTTGAACTGACATTATGTAGACCAGGCTAGCCTTGAACTGACAGATTCACTTGTCCCCACCTCCCGAGGGCTGGAATTAAAGTTGTGTGTCACCATGCTCAGCTCTCTATTTTCATCCGCTGACACTTTGATATTTTCTCTGGGGACCCAGAAGAGTAGTCAGTGCTCTTAAACGCTGAGCCAGCTCTCCAGCCTCTCCTCTCTTTGTTTTTAAGACAAGGTCTCTATGTAGCCCTGGCTGTCCTTGAACTTACTATGTAGGTCAGACTGGCCTTGAACTCACAGAGATCTGCCTACCTCTGCCTCCCAGGTACTGGGATCAATGGTGTACACGGTCATGCCTGGCTGGTATTTGAGCTGTCAAGGAAGAGAAGGCTAGAGGACCAGGGAGATCGTGGGTGGATAAGGTCAGAGGGCTCTCTTGGCAGGTGACAGGCTGCTGTATGACATTGAGCAAGTCACTGGGCCTCTCTGGGCTTCTGTTGGTAGGCTGGTCACCATGACTCTGGCCTGTGGAACATCTCAGCTCGGTGTCTGATTCTAATAGATTCTGGTAGGGCTGACAAGGTGACATGGAAATGCTCTCATGTCCCAAGAGCCACATAGGAGGAGTGTCCTGTGTACTGAGTATGTGTGACTTTGTGTCAGCTCTTTTCTCTGACTCCCCAGGACCTCCATTTGGAGAGGAGGGACTGGCGAGAAGACTTCTTTCCAGATTTGGGAGCCAGGCCAACCTTGCTCACCCAGTGGGACAGTGCCTACTGGGACTCAGGCTGTCACCTAACTAGACCGGGCAGCTACACTGCTGACCTGGTGGGTAAACAGGCCCTCCAGCCACTCTGTCTCCTCCACTCAGCGAGTCCAGTTTGAGTGAGACACAGCGGGGCTGGCTCAGGGGGAGGGATGGAGCTGTGTGGAGGTGGCCGGGGACACGGCCCAGCAGTTAGCAGTGTGGACTCTCTTCCAGAAGACCCACGACAGCTCACAACCACTTCCAGCTCTTCCTGGCTGGGTGTTTGTCAACTTGACACAAGCTAGTATTTGGGAAGGAGAGGACTCAACAGAGAAAACACCTCCATCCAGAAAATACCTCCATCCAGATTGCCTGTGGGGGCTTTTTCTTTTCTTCTTCTCCTCTCCTTTCCCCTTCTTTCCTTCCTTTTTCTTTCTTTCTTCTTTCCTTCCTTCCTTTCTTTTGAGACAGGGCTTCTATGTGTAGCTCTGCCTATCCTGAAACTCGCTCTGTAGAGCAGGTTGGCCCAGAACTCAGAGATCCATCTGCTTCTACTTATTGAGTGCTGGGACTAAAGGTGTGAGCTACTGCGCCTGGCTGGGATTTTTTTCTTGATTAATGGTTGATGTGAGTGAGCCCAGCCCATAGGGGGTGATGTCATCCTTGGCAGGTAGTCCTGAGTTGTATAAGAAAGCAGGCTGAGCAAGCCATGGGGAGCAAGCCAGTAAGCAGCACCCCTCTGTGGCCTCTGCTTCAGTTCCTGTCTTAGGGTTCATTTTTGGCTTTCTATCTTGACTTCTCTCAGTGATGGCGTGTGACCTAAGAGTCAGATGAACCCTTTCTTACCCTAGTTGCTTGTGGTCATAGTGTTTAATCACAGCGATAGAAACCCTGACGAAGACAAGCCCCAAGGGATATGACTCCTCCTCCTCCTCCTCCTCCTCCTCCTCCTCCTCCTCCTTCTTCTTCTTCTTCATCATCATCTTCTTCGTCGTCTTCTTCGTCTTCTTTGTCTTCTTCTTCGTTTTCTTCTTCTGACAAAAATAATAAAACTAAAATTAAAAAAGAGATATTGGCCGGGCGTGGTGGTGCACGCCTGTAATCCCAGCACTTGGGAGGCAGAGGCAGGAGGATTTCTGAGTTTGAGGCCAGCCTGGTCTACAGAGTGAGTTCTAGGACAGCCAGGGCTACACAGAGAAACCCTGACTCAAAAAACCAAACAACAACAACAACAACAACAACAACAACAACAACAACAAGAGCTATTGGAGCTAAAGGGTAGGACGCAGTTCAGCTGTACTTCTGATCTTCCCTCTGATGTCTTCGTTGGTCTCCCTCCTCCATCCTGCATCCACTCCTCCTCCCTCAGTCCACCTGCATCCACTCTTCCCTCCCTTCTCCTCCATCCTCCCTCCCACCTGCGTCCCACTCCTCCCTCCATCCCTCCTTTCTTCCATCTTCCTCCCTCCCTCCCTCTCTCCCCCTGTCCTTCTCTCCCTCCTTCCCTTTTTTCCTCTTCCTTGGGAGAGTCTCCTCAACCCTGACCGTCTGCTGCTTCAGCGGCAGCAGCTGCTGTTCTTGTGGGGACTCAGTCCTCATCTGACACATCCCACTGGGGTCACAGCTGGGTGGTGCCAAAGCAGAGTGAGGTCAGGGATCCCATGCTCAGAGACGGTTAGTCTAGAAGCTCCTGTAACCCAGGTCTAAGAGTTAACAGGTAGGGTTTAAGGCGGGGTGGCAGGAGAGCTGGACACTTCAATAATCCATATTTTGAAAAATTCCTGTTCCAGATGTGTGAACTTGGCAGCTGGGATGTTGTGCGTCTGGGGTCCAGGGACCTGGAACTTTGGGCCGTGATCACGGAGCTGAAGCTGACGTTTCCCAGAACACAGGGTGGGTGGGAGCCAGGAGACTGCCTTCATCAGCGGGGACTTGGGGGACCTCAGAGTAGGCGTCAAGTGCTCAGAGACAGCCTGTCTTGGAGAGTTGGCTTCTGTTGGGCGCCGAGGATCTGACATGTTTCCTGTTGGAAATGTCTCCCTCCCACAGTCCGTGGGAACAGTGTCAGGCAGTGTCTAACCTAGTCCTCTTCAGCGGGAGGAAATTAGGGTAGTGTTTAAAGTGCTGCTCCTTACTGGGTATGTAGTACTGAACTTAGTTCTCCTCGGTGGGAGAGCACTGGTGGGGTGCTGCTTAACCTGGCCCCCAGCAGTGTTAACACGCCTGCCTAACAGAGCCCTGCTTGGATTTCAGGCTGTCGGTATTTGAGGGTCTGCACTGTGTTGCGCATTATAGATTGTTGGTTATTCCTCGGGCCTGGAATGCTGGACTGTCCCTTGGTTACCGTGACTACCAAATACAACCCTGTGCATGTGTAATCTTGGCAGATGGTGGCTCACCTTCCCACCTGAAGGGTGAAGGCCTACAGTGTCAGGCCAGGCAAGTGGGAGCTGCTCCCTCATTACAGGTCCCAGGCAGGGCAGGGCAATGGGGGTCAGCTCCCCCCCCCCCAAAGTCCATCCTGAGCGCACGTCCCTGGTTCCTGGAGTCCCGGCCCAGGGTTCTCTGGAACTTAGAGCTCCTGACTCAGGTTCTTGCCCAGCTTAGAGGAAGCAAGGCCTGACTCACTGCCTGACTCACGGTGAGCCGCCAGGCGGTGGGGACCCTCGTAGGCGGGGATGCCGCTCAGCCCACTCCCTGCCTGGCCTAGGCCTGGACCACTCACTGGCGACTGGGAGGCCTCTCAGTCTGTGATGCCAAGAGAGAGATCGGGCCATTTGACTCACAGGGAGAGGGGTGTGGCTTGTGAGGTCGCTGGCTACCTGAGTCTGACAGCCTGGGACTGGTTCTCCTGCTCAGTGCTGGGCAACCATGGCCAGGGGCATAACCCCTTCAGTTCCCCCGTGGTACTGTCCCCTTCACTACTGAGGACTAGAGTCATAGGTGAGGGGCTGTAGCAGTGGAGTGTCGCAGAGGGGTAGGTCTGATGTCGGGAGTCTGGGGTGAACGGGCTCTCACGCGTGCTCGCACGGCTCTGTAAACACTTTGCCTGCAGGCGATTCGACGAGGTGCCAGGCGACAGGTCCTTTAGATGGAACATCACACCTACGGAGGACATTGTTCCCAGGGAAAATCTGATTCAGTCTCTGTCATTAACGGGAAGCAGCGTGAGTCTGGCTGCTCATAGCCAAGACAACGGCAGGGCAGACCCACGACACCTGCCACCTGCCCCCCTCCCCAGGCCATGACTAATAGGGGTGCCCCCTTTCTACCCCCACTGGGCTCTCAAAACCCCGCTTAGGGATAAGTGATTGAATTTGCTCATGTTAATTGTCTGTCCTGGAGACCCACTTTTTCATCTCTGTAATAGGGCCGTGACAGGATTAGAGGTGGTTCCTGCCAGGTCTCCATGGACTGGCTGCAGGGTTCTATCTATAGTGTTGTCCTTAGCCATCGTTGGAGACAGGTGTCTTCATAACCCCATTTTACAGATGAGGACAATGAGGCTCCTAGAAGTTGAGTTACTTTTATCCAATCAGGTTATGTGGGCAAAGCTGGCACGAACCCGCCACTTCTGTTACTCCCCCTGACCCCCACCAGTTTTATCCAGAACTCTGGAGAAAGAACTGCCTGAACCCCGTTTTCTACACTCTGCCTGGGGGGGTGGGCAGAAGTTTGCTTGGCACTTCCAGGCAGTAGGGTAGATCTAAGTTCCCCAGGTTCTTGGTGTATAGCCTTGGGAAGCTTCCGGCTGGGCATCCCGTTGAGGCTGGGGGCCCCTCCCCTTCCTATATGCTCCTGGGCTGGTGACAGCAAGTACCGAGGAGAGCAAGCACAGTGGGGAAGGCGAGGCGGAAGAGGCCTCTTCTCTACGTGGGATCAGGCAGACACCACCATCGCTAGGTGACCTTGGATAGGCCTCCTCCCTCTGAGACCTTTTGGACTCTTCCTGGTTGCAGAACAGTGGGACAGGCAGCGGTTGGTCTGGGCGGGGCCAGTGGGGCTGAGGAGGTGGCCAGTGGCTGGTTCTGGTTTTGGCCCTGGCTGAGCTGGCCCATCTCTGGGTAGGGAGGAGACAGGCTTTTGCTGTGGTCACAGCACAGCCCTGGAGCCTTACGCTGGACATGAGAGACTCAGAGTATCTATCCATGGAGTACGGGAATGATAGGGCCAAGATCAGCCACCGAGTGCCAGGTGTCTCAGGTCACAGTGCTCGTCATGTGGTGGGTCTAGGAGTGAGGACCAAGAGACTACCAAAAGAGGGTGCTTGGGGACTCTGGTGACAAGTGACAGATCCTAGAGTGTGTTCCGGGGTCTAGAGAGTGGGACATGGTGGAGATGCTGTAGACTTTGGTGCAAGTGACTCAGAGGTGATGCCTCCGTGTCTGACAGAAGGAACACCTGAGCTTTGCTCGACGCTGGAGTGGCCTTGGGTGAGACCCTTCCCTTGCCGAGTCACGTCTCTGCTTGTGTGCCCGTGTAATGGGGTCATGGTGGAACCTGGTGGGGAACATTGGGATGGAATGGGAGTCCCAGGGCCAGCCCCAGGCAAGCTGCCGAGTGCTGAGTGTTGCTGTACAGATCCAGAAGGGGCTGGGAGAGCTAGCAGGGCCTGCGGCAGCTGGCTGGCTGGTACTGGTCTGTGCCGATGGGCTCAGGAATCCAGTGGATGACAGTAGGAAGTCTGCTGCCCCAGGGTAAGAGAGAGCGGTGTGTGTGTGTGTGTGTGTGTGTGTGTGTGTGTGTGTGTGTGTAGGGAGTGTGCTAACTCTATGTCCATTAGCTGGGGGACAGGGTAGATGGAGACCTAGGAGGGAGTGTGATTTACTCAAGGCTACCTGTTGCATGTGAAGAGGCGGAATCTCTTATATATAATCATTATGTACTATATATTATACTATATAGTACAAGCAGGCTGCTTAGTTAGAGCCCAGCACTGTGGACCCTGTCCAGGCATCCTGGCTCAGCTCCTTCTGAGTAGGAGCGATCCCCTCCTCCTCCAGTCCTGGCCTAATGGGACAGTCCAGACGGTGGCGGGTACTGCCGGGAGAAGCCACACATGCCAGGGGAAATTGTCCGTTTCCTCCATCTGGTGTGGAGAAAGTTGTTTTTCTCAGAGATAAAAGTCAAAGTCAAGAACCATCCCCCAAGATGCAACGGGAGGCCAGAGCAGAGGCTGCACTCCAACTGGCCACCAGGGTCCCAGCAGCCACTTAGAGGAGCCTGGCCAGGCTAGGGAGATCCTGGCTCCACTTGGCAGCCTCAAGGTCTGTGTTGGAGAGAGCTCTGTGATTTGAGGCTGCCTGTGGTGGAGTCCTGAGGTACTGGTGAAGCTTATCTGCAGGAAGGGGTTTTTCTAACTGGGTTTTGAAACATGAGTAGGAGTTTCCAGAATAGTTGAAGGAGTATGTTCCTGATAGAGGAATAGTGGGGATTTGTGGGGCTGGGATAGTGAGGCACGGGCTGGAGAACAAGGTTGGACCCACCAGGGCAGGGTGTGTCACACTGGGAGTTGGGGTGGGGGTATGACAGGTGACCAGCAGGGACAGGCCATGGGCACGCCCACTTTCCCTCCTTTTCCTTGTCTTTGTTTTAACTATGCATGTATTTTCTATGTGTGTGCACGTGCGCATGGCATGTTCCCTGGCTTGTGTGTGGAGGGCTTCTGAGGGAGAGAGAGAGCCTGCGGCCAGCCAGGAAAGTCCTGCAGCAGCGTCGCTTGACCGCATCGGTTGGTCATCCAGTGAGAGCCGGGACTTGCTGGCTTGGGATGGAGGTGCCCCAAGGCCACCGGGCAAGTCCGGGCTCTCGAGGTGCCTTCAGAGCTCGTGGTCAAATGTCAGAGGCAACCGAGCCCCAACCCTTTCGAAGCAGGGCAGAGGGAGAGCTGGGAAGGGGGATCCCAGGGCTGCAGGGATGAGATCGTGAGGTCGGCTCGCCTGATTTAGGAGCCCAGCAGTCTTGGAATGAACGGGAGGAGGCCCGGGTGCTGTTGCTATGTAGGACCAGTCAGCCTGGAGGTGAGGGTGATGGAGGTGACAAGGGGCGGCGCACATGACCATGACACGGACTGACTGGGGACTTAAAGGCAATTGGATTCTAGTTTGCTCTTAGACTCTGTCTGGGAGCCTCCAAGCTGACTCTGACCTGTTGTCTCCCTCAGACCATCAGGATCCTGTTAGGAGACAAATGGCCCCATTTGCTTCCCCTCATCGAGGAATCAATAGTCATTTTAATCAGTCTGAATGTCTTTCTGCTAATTTCCCTGCGGGTTGCTGAGTGGCAGCCTCTTCTGTAGCACCTTGGTGATGGCCAGGTGAAGCTGTGTGGTACTAGGCAGACACCTTAACCTCTCTGGGCTTGGTGTCCACGTGGGGATGAAGCTGTAGTGGGAAAAGTTCCTAGACCTACCTGGATCACTGGTGGTGATGAGACCTGACTGTCTGACCCACGGGTCATGTCTGTTCTCTTCAGGGGGCAAGCATGGTGACCCCGTGGGCAAATAACTCTTTTCTGGGCGTCAGTTTCCCTGACCCATACAATTGGGAGCTCGTGGCTGCCCTCAGGCTAATTTTGCCCACAGGGGACATTTGACATGGTCTGGAGGCACACCTCCCCCCAGGCACAGGACAGCCCATTTAGAGAACTGCCTGTCCCCAAGTCACTGGGGGTGAGGGTAGGAAGCCGAGGTCTCGGGCGGGGGGGGGCAGGGAGAAGGACAGGACAGTGTGAACTGGGTCTGGCAGAGCCTGACGAGGAGGTCTCATATAGATGGGAGGACTAAGCTGAGTACTGAGCAAAGGTACCTAGACCACCCAGGCCTCGTTCCCTGGTCGAACTGCCATTGCCTGCAGTGTCACGTGTCCAGCACCTTCCAGGAACCCACCTGTCCATCTGTCTTCTGTCTACACACGTACCCACTAATCCATTATCTGTCCATTCAACCACTTACCCAACTACTCATCTATCCATCCATCCATCCATCCATCCATTATCCATCCACCCATCCATCCATCTATCATCTACTTATCTATCCATCCATCCATCATCCACCCATCCATCCATCCATCCATCCATCATCCACCCATCCATCCATCATCCACCCATCCATCCATCATCCACCTATCCATCCATCCACCTATCCACCCATCCATCCATCCATCCATCCATCCATCCACCCACCCACCTACCCACCTATCATCCATCTGCCTTCACATCTATCATGATTCATTCCCCAACTCACATATCTACCCATTTATCTCTCCACCCACCCATTCTTCCACTCGCCCACCCTCCGTCCATATATTCATCTACTCATCCAACCGCAGACCCATCTCTCCATTTGTCTATCCACCATCCATCCGTCCATCCACCCACCCACCCACCCATCCACTCACCTGTCTTCCATCTCTCCACCCATTCCCCGCTCCCCCACAGCCACCCACAGCCTCTCACACGAATGCAGCATCTAAATAGGTGCTTCTGCTTAACTTTCTACCCGTCTCTCACGTCTCCTCTGCGAGGAGGCCCCTCCCTTCCTCCTACCCACACATGCGTCAGCCCTTCCACTCATCTGATGGTTCCTATCTGGTGAATGATAGTTGGCCATACTGGTCCCCATTCCTAGTGTCCCCAGTCACCTGCTCAGTGCCAAGACAAAAAGGGTCTTGGGTATGCAATGTATTACTTCCCTTCTGCTCGTTAGAGAACTTCTTGTGTCCAAGCGCCATATTCCATTGATGCACGCTGCTTTTCTAGGCCTGGACCCACATCGCTGCACAGAGCAGATGTGTGGGGAGGCTTTTAATGGAGCACCCCTTGGCAGGCAGGGTGAGGTGGTAGAGGTGGTGTGGACAGTGGTGAGCCTGGGCATTAGTGAAGACAAATAGCCCTGAATACCCAGCCAGGTGTTGAGGACTGAGAAGCAGAGGCTGAAGGTGGTGTGCTGGTTTTGGGAGACCTTCCGGGCCACATGTTGACGATGGATCTTAGAAGGCCAGGCTGAAAGAGGGGGCTACCCAGAGACCCCCTAAATGGGGTGCAGGGAATGGAAGGGGAGGTTGGTTTTGGTGATGAAATGGACACATCTCCAGGGCCACTGATGAGGAAGGAGGCTTGGAGGGCTGTGGCCAGGTTGCTATGGTGGAAGGAAGGAGCCTCCAGAGGCTCCCAGGCTGGGGGAAAGGTGGAAATGCACAGGACTGTGTTGTACACAGAGGAGAGAAGATGACATGTCCTCCTTCATGTGATGAACTTGGGATTGACAAGAGATCTTTGGTGTAGAATCTGGGGTTCTTGCTTGCCTGAGAATGAGTAGTCTTGGGATAACCTTGGACTCTATCCCACGGAAGGCTGTCAGCACTGAGGTCAGGGAGAGGAGACACCTGAGGGCCCAGGGCTGGCACCTGACACCCAGTATTGGAAGATTTGAGTCCAGGAAGTGGGAGGACCAGACTGGGGACTTGGGGTGACTCCTCTGGCCTGGGGTTTCCTAGAACAGGTGTCTTAAGCTTGGGCTCATGAGCTCTTGTGGGGACAAATTGAGTTTCATGGACCTGTGGCTCAAATTTAGCACTTCTTTTTTATAAACAGTGAAGATAAAAAACAAACAACAATAACAACAAAAAATCCACCAAACACTGGCACTCCCCCCTACTCCACCACCCCATCCCCCACAGTAGTAGTTCCTGCTCCCTGGGGGAGGGCCCTGAGTGTTTCCTGTCACACCAGGGACACTGCAGGACTCTTGGATTAGCAGACACAACCTTCATGGATTGGACTGACATATCTTCTCCGACCCACCACTGGGCCTTGTGACTTATTGCGCTGATAACAAAACATGTGCATTTAATCAATAAACGTATTTTTCTTGGTGTGGGGTGTTCATACCTTCAATCTCAGTCCTCGGTAGGCTGAGGCAGGAGGAGCTCAGGCTTGAGGTCAGCACCTAGGCGCCTTAGATCCCAGCACTCAGGAGGCAGAGGCAGCGGATCTCTACAGGTTCAAAGCCAGCCTGCTCTGTGTAGTGAGTTCTAGGACAGTCAGAGCTAGAGACAGAGATCTTGTCCCAGAAACAAGAACAAAAATCAGAAAACAAAACAAAAACTGTTAAAAGTGTGGGGCTAGCCTGACCTAACAAGTAAGACCCTATTACAATAGCTATATATCTATATCTTGATATTTTTGATAATTATTTTAGTATAACAGGTTCACTTTCTATTCTAAGTTTTTTAGAAAATTTACATTAAAAACTGTTCTTAGAACTGGGTGTGGAGGTGCACACTTTTAATTTCAGTACTTGGGAAGCAGAGGCATATGGATCTCTGTGAGTTCGAGGCCAGTCTGGTCTATAAAGAGAGTTCTAGGGCAGCCAGGGCTGTTGCACAGAGAAACCTTGTTTTGAAAAATCAAAACCAACCAACCAAAAAACAAACAAAAGAACCACTGTCACCACCACAGGGGCAACAAAAGTGAACTGTCTGGGCTGGTGAGATGGTTTAATCTGAGAGGTACCTGCTGCCAAGCCTGGTGGCCTACGTTCAACCCTTAGGACCCACCTTGATGGAAGGAGAGAATGGATTCTTACAGGTTGTCCTCTGACCCCCACACATATGCTGTGATACACACATACACGAATAAGCAAATAAAAGAAAAATCCATTATTTCTGTGACTAAGACAGAAAAGATGAAGAACTTGTGTTCTCAAAGGAGTGGAGTTGGTCAGACTGGCTGGGAGCAAGGGAGAGATAGTTGTGAGCATACCGTGTGTGTGTGTGTGTGTGTGTGTGTGTGTGTAAGTGTGTTTATGTGTGTATGTGTATGTATGTATGTATGTATGTGTGTGTATGGGTGTGTATGTGTGTGTGTATGTGTTTATGTGTGTATGTGTATGTATGTGTTTATGTGTGTATGTGTATGTATGTATGTGTGTGTGTGTGTGTATGGGTGTGTATGTGTGTGTGTGTATGTGTTTATGTGTGTATGTGTATGTATGTGTGTGTGTATGTGTTTATGTGTGTATGTGTATGTATGTGTGTGTGTGTATGGGTGTGTATGTGTGTGTATGTATGTGTGTGTAAGTGTGTAAGTGTGTTTATGTGTGTATGTATATATATGTGTGTATATGTGTGTATATGAGTGTGTGTGTATATGTATGTATGTGTGTGTGTTGCTGTGGGAACACACAGGTGAATATGAACAGGCGTGTGTTCTGGGGAGGACATGGTAAAGGACAGGTCCCTAGAGGAGGAGCAGCACTGTCTCCCTCTGTCTCTACTGGGTCTCTGGCATCCTTCATTCTGGTTTCTAAGCACCAGGCTCAGAGGGAAGCCTCATCAGAGGAGTGTTGCGACAATAATGAACCATGGATGTAATAGATGTGTAAAGGAGAAGAGATGGGTGTTCAGGACGGGAGGTGGAGCTGCGAACCCCTCCCCAGCCTTCATGGTGCCTCCTCAAAGCCACTGGCATCCTGGGTGGCTATCCCAGGGAAGACTTCCAAGCCTGAGGGATGGGATGGTCTTGTTCCGTCACGAGGAGCACAGGGTGGCTGAGGTGAGACACCCAAGTCTGGTCAGTAGAGCTAGTGGATGCTAGCGGATCGGTCCACACTCAGCTGCTGAAGCCACAGTGAAGCCTCCTGCTCTGTAGGTGCCGCGGCTTCACGGTGGGCTCCTAAAGCCATGTTTGTCTCTGCGAAGCTGTGGCCCTGGCGTCTGCCCCACCCTTCCTTCCCTCGAAGCCAAGTGGTATATCCTGCAAGTCTTCTTGGCCGGAGCCTCTTTCCTGTGGGCCACTGACCCTGGGTTCTCTTCCAGACTGGCATCTTTGTCTACTCATGGTTGCCCCCCCCCCCCGGCTGACTGTGCCACGCATCATTGCTTTCTGGGCATATGGGAATCAGAGACTGGACAAATCCGCTAAATTTTCATTGGCGGGGACTCTGAGAGGGGGTTGGGGATGGGAAAGGAGAGAAGAGGATAGATTCAACTTGTCGTTATTTTAAGGGACTTCAGGGCTTGTGCGCAAAGTCAACCAGGCATGGCTGTCTGTCCTTCAGGACACTTCCTGTCACTGGGGACATGCAAGCTGTGGAACCGGCAGCCTGTATGTCCCTTGGCTTCCTGGAGCAGCCTTCCGCCCCAGCTGGGCCAGTTGTACAGCCTCTACATTACCTTTTGTGTGACCGGAAAGTGAGTGTGTCTGTCTCCCTGGGGCACAGTGGGGACGGTGAGGCACAGCGGATCTACAGACACATGCCAGAAGAGGGACTGCACGGGCCAGTCCCACCTAGTACTTTCCTCAGCTGGGACTGCCCATAAGTCACTGAGCAGAGGAGGTGCAAGGGCTGCTGGGAAAATCTCATTGGATGCCAGAGCCAGCGAGTGCCCCAGCATGAAGTGCATGTGTTTTATTCATTTATTTTTGAATCAGGATTTTATACATCCTGTCTGACCTTGAACCCGCTGTGTAGCCAGTGATGAGTTTCCTTATGGTTTTCTCCTGTTGGGATTACAGGGATCTATGCTGGGGATGACTTCAGCCCTTCGAGTGTGCTGAACAATCACTCTACCGCCTGAACCCCAGCCCCTGTTTGTTTAAGATTTATCTATTTTTTAAAAATTCTTTTTTCTTAAAGATTTTATTTATTTTATGTATGTGAGTACACTGTAGCTGTCTTCAGACACACCAGAAGAGGGCATTGGATCCCATTACAGATGGTTGTGAGCCACCATGTGGCTGCTGGGAATTGAACTCAGGACCTCTAGAAGAGCAGTCAGTGATGTTAACCACTGAGCCATCTCTCCAGCCCGCAAGATTTATCTGGTTTTATTTTGTGTATATGAGTATTCATCTGCATGTATGTCTATGTACCGCATTTATACTTGATGTCCACATAGGCCAGAAGAGGGCATTGGATCCCCTAGGACTGCAGTTCCTGGGAACTTCTAGGTGGGACCTGGGAACAGAACCCAGGTCCTCTGGAAGAGCTGCCATTGCTCCTGACCAGGGAGCCTTCTCTCCAGCTTCAGCTGGTGTTTTAATGGTTGTATTTTTATTTTTCATTTGAGAAATTGTCCTTTTTTCTTTCTTCCTCTTCCTCCCTTCCCCCTTTTCTCTTTCTTCCTTCCTTCCTTCCTTCCTTCCTTCCTTCCTTTCTTTCTTTCTTCCTTTCTTTCTGAGATGGACTCTCAAACTTGAGATCCTCCTGCCTCAGCTTCCTGAGTGCTAGGACTGCAGGTGTGTGTGCCCCGCCCGGCTTCTGGCTTGCTTTGTGTTGACAGGTGAGCTCACACACTATAGGGTCTAGACAGTTTCCCACAACTCATCTTCTGTGGCCACCACTCAAATGGAGACTGTTTCAGTCTTTGGAGGTGACCTGATCCTCTTCACCTGCAGGGATTCCCCTGCCTCGCTGCCCTTACTGCTCTTCTGAGCCCCCTCACCTCATTTTGAACTTTAGAGACTGGGACGTGCACCATCTCTGTGGGTTTGTCTTTTTCACCCAGCAGAGGTCCCGCCATCCTCTTGTGTATATTGGTTGCTCATTCTTTGTCCTGACTGTGTAGTTTGCCGCTGCAGAAGTATCCAAGGAAATTTCTCAGCCTTGACGTTGTTGAGGAATGGGGCTGACTGATTCTTTGTGACAGGGACTGTCCTGTGCGATGTAGATGTTGAGCAGTGTCTCTGGATGTCACTGCTTGCCCCCCAAGCCTGAGTCTGTGTTCAACTTCAGTACACATTGTTAACTTCAGAATGACTATTGCCCAGAAAGATTAGTTAAAAAGATTAGTAGATGAATGAATGAAAGAATGAATGAATGACATTTATTCTTAGGCATTCAAACATGCCAGTGTCCTTGTCGCAAACAGATATAGCCACATGTCAGGAATGGTTTGGGAACACTCTGGGGACCTCCAGGGAACGAAGTGAACTTTCTTTACCCCAGTGCACTGATACATACGTGAGGTACACAGCTGGTGTTCCAGAGATGCCTGGGGACCTAGCCTCAGGGAAACAGAACTGGCTCAAGGTCTGAGGTGCTTGGGGCCTGAGCTCTCCGCTGTTCTGGAGACAGACTGAGAGAGCTTGACAGAGAGACAGTCTGCTGTGCCTGCCCCCCATCATGGAGGACTTGGCCACAGCCGCCTTCTTCCACTTGACATATTTAGACAACTGAGTAGAACCCTGGGAGATGGATAGATTTCAGATTTGACAAAAATAAAAACAAACGTGGCCACCCCCGCCTAGCGTCCCTCCCCAGCCTCCCCTCCCCAGCTCCCCCCTCCCCAAGTACAGAAGTCTCTCATCAGCAATGCTGGAAGGAGGGTGGTGGTCTCCATGGTAACCAGGCAGGCCTCTGGCAGCTCTCTGAGACGAGGCTGCCCTGCAGGGTCTGCTCGAGAGAGTGGCACTGTCCCTCTACCTGGTCACTGTTCTGCTTGGGCCTGGCAGGTGTGTGTGTGTGTGTGTCCCTTGTGTGGTGGTGGAGTCCCTGAGTCCACCCTCCCTGACCCACATTCTGGCCTCCTCAGTGCCGGGCTATGGAGTCCCATATTGATTCAGCTTGATCTTTTATGGCTGAGGTGGCAAACACAGCCATGGCTTTCTCTCTTGAAGTTGCCAGTCAAGAATGGCAAAGCAGGGTCCCTTAAACACTCAACATCAGGGAGCCCGAGGTCTGAGGTGCTGAGCCCAGGGTGACCACGGTGTGGCTGAGAACACAGGACTTGGAATCAGCGAGAAGCAATACAGATTCTGCCATGCCACCAGCCACCAGCCACAATGCTGGCTGCCTCAGTTTCCTTCTCTGTCAAATGGCAGCAGCAGCAGTAGTATCTGCCAGGCCAAGGCAGATATCTTTCCAGAGATACCAGGCCCTTTGTCTCAAGCGTGGGCTTCTGTGGTCTGTCTGCTTCTTCTCCTGTCTTTGTTTCTGAGACAGGGTCTCTGTAGTTCAGGCGTCCTCTAACTAGTGATCCCCCTGCTGTTGTCTCCTTAACACTGAAGTGGCTGAAGTCCCATTACACCCAGCCAGGCTGAGCCTCTTTGAAAGTCTGTAAGCTGGGACACAGCTGTCACTCAGAGGGCTTGTAAAGACACCCTCAGCCTCCACGGAAGGCCATGGTAAGCAACAGGAGGGAACGCCGTGTGTGAGAGAGCCCCGCCTTTGCTGTCAGGCTCTTCCTACTGAGCCTGCTGTGCTGGCCCCGCATGCTGGGACCTCCGAGCTCCTTACCCATGACCTTCCAGTTTTGTTTAAAGTAGGGTGCTTGAAGCCCAGGCTAGCCTCAAACTCACGCTCTGCCTCTGCCTCCTGAGAGCAGGATCACAGGATCTTGGCTTGATGTTTGGTTAGAACGCTCATTGGCAGGTACGCTCGGTCACCTGGGAAGTGTTTGTAATCGGCAGCTGTTCACAGGACACCTGGTATACAGCAGGCACTCCATATGTGCTCACTAATTCTCGGTGAGGCCTTGAGGACTTCGGGAAGCAGTGGGAGTGGGGAAAGCTGGGAAGGGTCCAGGATTCTGGAGGGTTCCCCCCCAGGTCTGGCTGATGGTGGGTTGAGGTGTTGGAAGGTCCCTGCCACCCACAAGGGTGCTTGCGTGTCTTCTCTGCAGGCTGCTGAAAAGCCAGCTTTGCTTAGGCAACTGCATTTGATCAGATGGACACTGATTTGCCCTGCAGGTTCCTCGGGGGTTCCTCCGGTGGTCAACACTCTGGGGCTGTTCAAGGTGACAGGTAGTGCCTGGAGAGGCAGGAAGCTGTTTTGATTCAGGGATCCCCAGCGATCAACAATGCTATGAGTATTGTTTCTCTTCCAGCCTCTCCCTGTGCGTGGCCAAGTCTCTGTTCCCGTTACCCACCATGCAGTGGGGCCATGGACCCCATGCTGTCCCAGGATTAAAGGGGGATTCTCTGCTTTCACCCATACAGGACTGAGAGACTCCACACAAGGAAGGCAGAGGGGCTGGGTCTCAGTTGCAGATCCTTAAACGCCAATCCAGGCCTTTGTTTCTGGTTGTGAGGGGCAATGGGGAGATGTCGATCACTATTTTCTTGTGGAGACAGCATTCAGACCCCACCTGTTTTATTACCAGATTTCCCTATCTACCTCCTTGTGGGGGGGTCTCTATCTTCCCTTCCATTTTCCCAGAACTCAGCCCGGCCTGCTTGAGCTGGAAGGTCCTTGGTGCATATGAGTAATGGGTGGGAAAGCGTATTGGACCAGGCCACCAAGCTGCCCAAGGCTCTGACTGCTCTGACAGCTCCTAGCCTCACTGCATGCATGGCCTGGTTTATCTTCCAGGACGCCTGGGGCCTTTCATCCCTGAGCCAGCAGGAGTGTGTCAGGAGCCCCGGGCAGCAGTGCCATGCTGGCTGACTTCTGAGTCTTGGAGCTCTTGGATGGGACCCAGGTCCTGCCATCTGGGATTTCCCCTTATGTCTGAGGCCAGCAGGAGCTGAGGGGACCAGGGCTGGACCTGCTCTGCCTTGCAGGGCCTCCGTGCCACGTTCAGGGTGGCTGAGTTACAGAGAGAGCAGTTGGCACATGAAGTTGCTCGGCCTGAGAGGCGGTGTGACTTTGTAGAAGTCATGGTGACTCTCCAGACCCACTTCCTCGTCTCTTCCTGATGGATGGTGGCGACAGTTAAGGTCATGTCCCTAGGGTGCCTGGCATGAAGCAGTTATAGTGGCTGCCAAGTTCATTACTGTGGTATGTGCTAGACTGGGTGGGTGGAAGGCTGGGCACCAGCCCGAGAGGGGCGGAAGGTGGAAGATTTTGGAATGGGTGACATGTGAGCGAGGTTGTGAGTGGTGGGCCCGGTTTGCCTGCAGGGGAAGGTAAAGCCATGCAGGGGTTATGCTTGCACATCACAAGAGAAGCTTGGTACGTGCCAGGGCGAGCAGGAGATTCAGGCAGTGAACCCATTGGGATCAGAATCCTGTGGCCTTGGGTGTCAGGCTGATGGGGAACCTTAGATGGCTTTAGAGCAGAGAGAGACATGCAGAGATTAATCTGGAGGGGACAAACTAGTTTGGGGGCAAGAAAGGACAGGGATAGTTGTACATTTAGGGTTGCTTCAGCAGATGGCTACTTCCCACCAAGACAGGACCTCATGTAGGCTGAAATGGCTTCAGACTCATCGTTGTAGCTGAGGATGACCTTCCTCTCTCTCTCTTTCCCTCTCTCTCTCTCTGTCTCTCATCTCTGTCTCTGTCTCTGTCTCTGTCTCTCTCTCTCTCTCTCTCTCTCTCTCTCTCTCTCTCTGTCTCTCTCTCATTTTTTGACACAGGGTTTCTTTGTGTAGTCCTGGCTGCCCCTGTAAACCAGGCTGGCCTCCTGTAGACCAGGCTGGCCGAGAAGTCAGTCCCTTCCGCCTCTGCTGGGACTAAAGGGTTAAAGCCACTGCTCTGGGACTTTCAACTCTCGATTCTCCTGCCTCTGCCTCTGAGTGCTGTCAGGATTGGCTGTCATGCCACCGTGCTTGGCTTTATGGGGTGCTTGGTTCTCGGATTGCACGTGAGTGAAACACTGCCAACTGAGCCTGACTCCACCCGCTTATGCTTGTTCGGGTTTGAGTTGTGCAGACAAGGTATTACTGTGTAGCTCTGGTCAGCCTCCAACCTCCTGTCTCAGCCTCTCCAGTGCTAGGATTACAGGTGTGCAGTGTTATACCTGGCTAAATCTGTTCCCCTTTGTATCGAATTTAGTTTTAACAAGGAGCCTGAGGATTCAGTGCCTGGCATCACACGGGGCCCACTGGAGAGGCAGGAGCCAGAGCTGCAACCCCAGGAAGGCATGGGACCAAGGGCCGGGAGGGGACACTGGCTGAGCATCCCAGCAGGCTTGATGGAGACAGATCCTAGCCATGTGATCCAAAGAGGGGCCTTGACTTTCCCAACCTGTGGATGGGCTCATCAGGTGCCCTTGGGCCTGGGTCTCCGGGAAGGACAGAGGCAGCAGAAACTGGGCTATGAGAGGGAGGTAGGGAGTGGGGGAAGGGGACCAAGGGGAACAGGGTGCTCGCTGGTAATTAGAACGTTTGAACTTTGAAAAAGTTAATTAATGACACAGCCACTGCTAGAGCAAGGCTGGGGCTCAAAAGGGGCCTGGCAGCGACTGAAATTAATTACAGGCTATGGCGGGAGAGTGGCAGCCAGGCCAGGGGCAGGAAGGAGCAGGGCAGGGATGGAGGCCACGGAAGGCAGCTTTCAAGGTGAGCAGGGTCTGGGGAGCAGAGGGGGCTGTTGCCATGGAAACTAGGTCAGGTCTCTTAGCAGGCGGCAGGGGCCCGGTCCACCATGGTTGACATCTGGCTGCGGTGGGCTGGCATGGCTTCACAGAGCTGGGGTTGAGCTAGTGTGGCCAAGTAGCTTGAGAGAAAGTCATGATTTCACCCAAGTCTCGGTTGAGCATCTCCATGCTGTCTGGTTAGAGGGATCCCAGGGACCGGACTCTGCTTAAAAGTGGGCGGAGATTATGAGCATTGGATAGTTTAGAACCAAGTGGGTGGAGACTATGAGCATTGGATAGTTTAGAACCAAGTGGGCGGAGACTATGAGCGTTGGATAGTTTAGAACCGCCATAGTGAGAGTCAGGCTGGAGGGGCTGTTGGGGAAGGGGCTTCTGGGGCTGAAGAGGTGGGTGGAACTGCCTGAGATCAGGTAGGAAAAGCAGGTGGCCACAAGGCTGGAGGGAGGCAGTCAGGGGAAGGAGAGGAGGGTAGGTCTTCTGGCCAGCGTTGGGGAGGTCTTCTGAACTTAATGCCAGGAGAAGCTGGGAGCCACAGCAGGAATTCTGTGAAGAGAGGTCGGGACAGCCTCCGTGGACCTGTGAGGTGCCCCTTAGCTCCAGGGAGGAGCTGCTGTGAACTTGCTCGAGACCCCAGAGCTACTGGCAGCAGGGACTGGATGGAGTTCACAAGCAGGCCCTGGTCTCTGGCACTGCTGGGTGCTCTGACAGCAGCACCTAGCAGCTCTGTACCCAGATGCCAAATGCTGGAGTCAGGGGCGGGAGTGTGGGTACAGCTGGTGGCAGGGGCTGTCAGTCTCTTTCCTGGTAGATGAGAAACTAGACTAGAAAGGAGTGAGTCATCAGACAGGCTCCTTCATCTGGCAGTTCACCCCTGAGTCTGACCTCAGTCATTTATGCTGTTGTATGGTTTTACATCTTTTCACTGTGATTCACTTTCTGGGGCACAGATCTCCTTAGCCCCGAGGACTTGTGTAAGAGAGGAGAGGCCATTTTGGGGGATATGAGCAGGCTTCAACTTTCTCAGCTATATCATGACAGCTGTGGGGAGAGTGGGGGGGGTAAGGGAGGACTGTGAGTGTCACAGCCCTAAGGTCCCTTTGAGGTTTGAGCTCTCTCATTGGGTAGATTGAGATAGTCAAGAGTGGATGGGGTCAGCCAATGCTAGGGATTGCTAGCAGGGAGGTGGGTATTTAGGACGTTCTACTCTGTCTGGGCTGTAGGATCCCTTCATCCTGTTGGTGGCCTGTGGCTGATGGAAGGACTCATCTCTAGATGTCCTGGCCCCAGGCTGCAGCATTCTGCTGGGGGCAGAACCTGGGAGGCCAATTCTCTGGGTGGGGCTGATCTGGGAGCAGCGGCCAGAGAATGACTGTGAGCTTCAGCCGCACAGAGATGGGCAGGAGAACGTGTCCAGGGATTCTCAAAAATACAGACCCATTCCTTGGTCAGGAGGCGCGAAGCCTCTGCAGAGGAATGGGACGGGGGAAAAGGCAGGCGTCGGGGGGTGTCGAGGCTGGGGACCTTTCTGGAAGCCACTTCCTCCTCCAGTGGCTGCTTGAGTGGTTTGATTTGGCCTGGTTCTCTGCAGGGTGTGGCACTGGTTGTACCTGTGTGGCAGGGCAGGCCAGCTGCACAGTCTCTGAAAACTTGGACCTGGGCCGCTGAGGGGTCCACAGGGGTGGGGGTGGGGGTAGAAATGGTCTGCTGTCTGCTTCTGGGGTGTCACATTCAGGAGCGTAGCACCCTGGGCCGCGCTGCCACCGGTTCGTCCTTGACTCCGAGTACATGGTTCGAGTGTGTAAGTATGCTGGTCATCCTCCTGAACTGTGTGACCCTGGGCATGTACCAGCCGTGCGACGACATGGAGTGCCTGTCAGACCGCTGCAAGATCCTGCAGGTGAGCCTCTCCGCGGTCCCTTCCTCCCTCAGCTGGGTGTCCCCTTCCAAGCTCAGGGCTCCACTGTAGTGCAGCTCCTCCCCTCTCCGAACTGATCGCCCCTCCAGCCATCTTTGCTTTCCCAGATGAACACCCCACCCCATCCCATTCACACAGCGAAGGCGGTGGCTGCACCTCTCTGCCCGTAGCCTGCCTCGCTCCCTAGTGCCTCCTCCCCCGTGGACTCTTGTGTTTCTCCCATTACTCTCCCGGGTGGGCCCTGATGTGGCATCTGCGTGGTTTTAGGCATGGTGTGAGGTACCATAGAGTGGGGGCTCTGGGGACGCATCCATCTATGGAAGTAGAATACCTGATGCCCGTCCCTGGGAGTCAGACCCGAGTTTCATCTTAATCCCCGCAGAGCTGCTGTGTGACCCAGGGCAAGTTGCTTGACTTCTCCAGTCTTGTTTCCTTAGCTGTAAAGTGGGCTGGCTACCCAGTGTGTGCCATTGTGAGAGAGATCACGAGGGAGCCTGGTGCTCAGCCCTAGGGTCCTTGTCATTGCCTGGGCTAAAGCCATGAGGCATGTTTGTCCTCACAGTGGCTCTGACTTCCACTCTTGCTCCAGAGTTCACCACATCCTGTCCTGTCTTCCTCCTGCCCCACAGGTCTTTGATGACTTCATCTTCATCTTCTTTGCCATGGAGATGGTGCTTAAGATGGTGGCCCTGGGCATTTTCGGCAAGAAGTGCTACCTCGGAGACACATGGAACCGCCTGGATTTCTTTATTGTCATGGCAGGGTAGGTAATGACCTGGTTTTTGATGCATGTCAGCTTCTGTATAGCTGACCAAGAGGCTTTTGGGAGATGGCGGTGATGCTGTGTAAGAATGGACGGCCTCTGCTAGAGGACAGGAGAGAGCACTCTCTATAGGTGGGCCTAGATAGACATCACCATAGCCATTGTCACCACCATCATCGTGACCATTGTCACTGTCCTCACCATAACCATTGTCACTGTCACCAGTATCACCATTGTCACTGTCACCACCATAACCATTGTCACTGTCACCACCATCACCATCACCATTGTCACTGTCACCACCATCATCACCATAACGATGGTCACTGTCATCACCATCACCATTGTCACCATCACCATCACCATTGTCACTGTCACCACCATCACCATCACCATTGTCACTGTCACCACCATCATCACCATAACGATGGTCACTGTCATCACCATCACCATTGTCACCATCACCATCACCATTGTCACTGTCACCACCATCACCATCACCATTGTCACTGTCACCACCATCACCATCACCATTGTCACTGTCACCACCATCATCACCGTAACCATGGTCACTGTCATCACCATAACCATCACCATTGTCACCATCACCATAACCATTGTCACCACCATCATCGTGACCATTGTCACTGTCATCACCATCACTATTATTATGATCACTACCATGATCACCACCACCATCGTGTTCACCATCATAATATAGTCATCCTCATCATCATATCATATTTTCACTACAACCATCCTCACCACCATAGCCGTTATCATTCTCATTGCAATAACCATTACCACCATCATTGTCACCATTATCATTATCACCACACTGTCATTACTATCAGCTTTATCGTCATCATCATCATCATCATCATCATCATCATCATCATCATCACCATCATCACAGTCACCATCACCATTATCATGGTCACTCAGCAAGTCAGAAATGGAGGGGAGACTTAAGCCCCATTAGTGGTCATCTCTAAGGAAGCCTGGATGGCTTTAGGTTGGAGGATCTGTTCTCCCAGGAATTTAAGGCTAGCCTGGGTCATAAATGAGATGACTTAAAAAACAAACAAACAAACAAAAAAACAAACAAAAAAACAAAACAAAGCCACAGGCCAGGTCAGAGAAGCCAGGGGATACTCGGTTCCATTTCTCCCCTTTGGAGCATCACTCCAGGCTTCCTTCCTGCTTCCTGGAGTCTGTCCAGCAGCCAGGGACGCAGAGGGTTCTGTGGCGCATGGGTGCCTTGGAGGTCAGGTGGGAAGGAGAGCCACATGCCGGTCAGCCCTGCCACACTTACTGTCTGGGACGGTGCCCCACGGCTCTGCCGGGGTGGCGTGGGGTCTGTCCACACTTGGACTAGGGCTCTGGTCTGCATGCTGTGTGAGCCTGAGAGCACTTAACCCAGGAGTCTGATGGAACCAGACAGGGGACGTGGGACTTGAGTTCTGTCCTGAGGAGGTAACTCATGGGAGGTAAAAGACACACAGGCACTAACCATCCCCAGTCGTGGCCGGGACTCAGGGCAGGAGTGAGGAGAGAAGGCGGCTGGTGGCCGTGCATGGGCGTGTGCCTGTCGGCGTGTGTGAGCATATATGTGTGTTTGTAATTGAGTATTCTGCCGTCCATGAGAGGCGGCAAAGCCACCTGCGAATGGCTGAGAGGGAACTAGAGACGCCGAGGCCCCAGAGGCTGCTGAGTTCTCAGGCTCTGTCCTGAAAGGTGACAGTTTGTCCTGTTGCTCTGCTTCCTGGTGGTGCTGCTGTTCAGGCTCCCAGCCCCCTCGTCTGTCGGGATTTGGACCCTGCCTGGAGGCAGGACTATTTCAGATGGTTTCTTGGGTCCCAGGTCGATGTCTTTGTCAGGTCCGTTCTCATTTCGGGCTGACTGGAGAATACTCTTAAGTAGAGTTTCAAAGAAAAGGTTTTGGAAAGTGTCATTTTTTTTTAATCTTGGCTGTGCAAACTCGTCCCTTTGATCTTGGAACGGGAAGGACAGTGTGTGTCTGCTCTTTCATACGACTGTGATTTTACTCCCTTAGAACCGGTGACATTGTGCCATGTGAATTGATGACATGGGGCTGCAGGGGACCAGTGCCACCTTGCTCCCTTTTCTTGGAAGCCAACAGCTTTGTCTAGCCAAGAAGCTGGTTGTTTTCCTCCTTGTCTCCAGAACTCGGAATTTCTCCGGGGTGTCTAGAACTCGTAGCTCCAGTTTCAAGCCCTCTGCTGGCTCCGACTGCTTGTCCAGCTTCTTCTTCGGTTTTCCAACTTGTTCTGCTCCGTCCTCCTCAAATTCCTGTCAGCTGGGTCCTCCCTCCTCCCTCTGGTCTCTGCCCCTGTCCTGGGTTCACCTGAAATGGTGAGGGAGTTCTAGTCTCGGCTTTGTGAGTCACCTCCCCCCCAACCCCCTCCCCCGCCTCTCAGCAGGGTCCCCCCCCCCCTCTCTCTTCACTGTCTCTGCTAGAACTGTCCCCTCCTCTGCCGTTTTCATGCCCTGGACGTCTTCTCGATCTTGTTTTTCTGGGTTTCAGGACAGTTTGTGCCTGGTTTTTGTTTTATGATATGCTGTCCACTCTCTTCTCTCTGGGAATACTAATGACGCCTCTCTAAAGTCCCCGATTCTGGAAGGAACCTCACATCAGTGCATCATTTTCAAGTTAAAAAAAAACAACAACAAATATGAATAAAAGTAATTCTTGTATATATCTTAGGGTTACTATGCACTGCGGGTTATTATGCTAAATGGGGGATGGGTGAGATGGTTGCCTGGCCACAGCATCTGGGAGGTGTAGAAGAGAGCCCAGGGGGGCCACTCGAGCGGAGTGTCAGCCTGGTGATGGCCTCCTGTAAAGACACCGCAGGTGGGTGATGGGCAGAAGCCTTTCCTGTTGGGCAGAAATGGCATCTGTCTCTGCCTGGTAAAAATCTACAAATTAGCTTGCAACTTGCCGGTGTCCACACCTTTTAATTAACAGGAAAGAGTAAATCAAACAAAGGCATTGTCCCCTAGATACCGAAACACCATCGGTAAGTCTGTTGCTCGTGCTAACAGGGCTTCACGGCGCAGCCTTGGCTGGCCTTGCCGAGTCGCCTGCCTCCCACTTCCTGGGGGCATGGCGCATCGGGAATTTTTTTTTTTCCTAACTTGTCTCAGGGATGTCATTTCTTTGGGTCTACCCTTCCTACCTCAAGGCTCTCCCGCTCCTGCCCATTAGACCTCAAACTCAGCTCCGTTTCTTGTTCTGCTCCTGTCTGCTGGACTCACCGGGGTCTCCACGCTGGAGCAGGGGGAGCGCCGCCAGTCTCAGCACCCGATGTCCTGTGGCAGGCTCTTCTGGCCACAGCCCTTAGTATCTGGGAAGGCTGGCATAGGGCCGCCATGGAAAGCACTGTCTTACTGTATGAACTGGGTGGGTCAGGGGGCGGGGCATACTGTCACTCTCATTGGGACACCCTGGCGATGCAACCCATCCATCAGCTACATGGAGGAGGACTTTCTCCCAGAGTCGTGAATACCTACAGCTCTATCCCTTAACTAGAACCAAACCTACCCTTGTCTCCAAGGTCTTCACTCTCCTGGGAATGGTGTGGCGGAGAGGACAGGGTTATAGCTGTTACTCCAGAGCCCACCCTTTCCTCTCCCACCCGGTTCTGACCACCCCCCACCCTCCAAAGCCCCATCAGTACTGGAAACATTGTTTCCAGAGTAACAGCCCTGACATCCCAAGGCTGTTTCCTCCCTTCCTGCCCCACCCCTTCCCCAAATTACTGGCTGCCTCTTCCAAGCCACAGAGGGTGACACAGAAACTCTGAGTTGCAAGGTTCCTTAGAGGTCACAGCGCTTTGTCTCCGGCTCCGTGGTGCTGAATCGAGATCACAGGCCCCATCCGTACGCTGCTCCTGCAGGAGAACTCACTATCGTGTGCCGGGCAGCCAGTCTCCAATTAGAACAGAACAAAGTGCTAGAAGGTGACACTCCCCCCCCACTCCCGCCCCGCCCCGAGTTAAAGTTTGTCTTTCTGTGGCTCCCACCTGTTAGTACTCTTCATTCCTGGAGTCAGAATTTATTGATGAGCCTGTACACACCGAGAAGTGGGGACAGACGATGATGGAGCCAAATGCTCTTCTGATGTCACGGAGCTTAGAGTATGGGGTGGGGGGGAAAGCAAAATAGATATCACAGATATAACCTAAGCGGTTCTACAATACGGCCTAGAAGGACCAGGGTACCACAAGAGCCAGTATCCATGGGGATTGAAGTTTAGTGGCCATCAAGACCCAGAGCCGGGGTGGGAGCTGTCCAGCAGAGGCGAGCCAATGGACTCTCAGGAGGAGGGCTCAGGCTGCAGGCCACAGTCTGTGGAAGGGGAGTTAAGGGAGTGCGGGATGAGGGGGAGCTGAGAGGCGAGGCTGGGAGACAGGTCTGGGGCTTCTCGCATGGGGAGAGGTCACAGGGAGGGGTTTATGAACAGACCCTTCACAGCCCCCCAGAAGCCCCTTCAGGATGGAATGTCCCAGGCGCTCCCGCCACTCATCCAGGGACAGCGTTTTCAGAGTCTCTTCTTGCCTGGAGGACAGGATCCTAGCCCCCACCGACGAGGGCTTTGAGGCAGATGGGGGAGCACCTTTTCAGTGAAGGGCAGCTCCGGTCGCTTGTCTCCTGGTCGCGTTTGCCCCCCAAGCCAGGTCTCTCTCACCTTGGGATGAATAGCAGGTGACTTTTAAGCCCAAACAGAAAACTTGGCCCCGTGACTGGTGCTTTCATCGCAGAGGGGTCCCTGGAGGAGGGACCTAGCTCTTTGTTCTCTGTGTCACTTCCTGTGCGTGCTCAGCCGGGCCGAGAGCCCTGTGACAGAGCAGCAGTCACCACTGTCCTTTGGGTGTGGCCGAGCCACCCTTCGACCTTTTCACTTAAGCAGCTCTCTCCAGTCCATTAGGAGTCACGGAATAGTCAATTATGCTCTCGAATACTCTTCGCCTGTATGCCATGCTGAATTCCACCCCCGCCGCCGTGCCCAGGCGTGAAGTGACCAGTGCCAGCAGCAAGCGGGGAAGGAGACACCTCTGTTAAAAAAAGGCTTGGTTGGTCCTTTGGGGGAACAGGGGGGCTGCACAGGGCTGTGGATGAGAAGGGTGGATGAGAACAAGGAGCAGGGGTCAGCACTTTGAATCTGAAGGTCCTAGAAACCCGAGGACTAAGACATCCCAGGGAGGGCCTCTGTGGAGGAAAGAGCTGCTGTCTGAGGAACAAGGGAATGCATTGCTAAGATTCCTTCCCAGAGGAGATGCAAGCGCTCTCTCCTGTCCCTAAGGTCCCACAAACCGAGGTTACCCCAGCTTCCCTCAGGAATGGGTGGGGAGGGTCAGGTCACAAGCCCCTTTATAAACCTGAACATCCAGCTACTCGGTACCACTGCTGTATGCATCTTTGCCTTAAATACATGTGGTGGGCTAGGGGAGACTTGGGGGGTGGTGGTTTCTAACTGCAGGCTACAGAGAAGCCACATCCTCATTGGATTGGTTCTCCAGGCGTTCTGGGTGTGACAGGTTGAAGGAGGGGGACAGTCACAGCGGTGTGCAAGTTGGGATGTGGGATCTCCTCAACCTTCCACACATAACCTTTACCTCTCTCTGTGCTCCAGAGAGCAGCCGTGTCATGGGGGCAGCCTCTTGGGCCCTACTCCAGGGATGTGGGCCTATCAGGCACAGTAGAACCTAGGAATCTGCATTCACTCAGGGGGTCCTGCTGTGGTGGTCCGATGCTTTCAGAGAGTCAGCTCCCGTGAGCTCCACGGGAAGCTCCCAGAGACAGACGCAGGAGCTAACTGACATGCGTGTGATCTTCCCAGTCAGTGGCCGGAGCCATGGCTATCGGAAGGCCATATGGGAGGGCGGAGAGATGGCTCTGCCATCTCTACCCGGGTCAGAAGGCAGTGTTTTCTTCACCAAATCCCTTCCTTTCCCAACGCTCTTGGCAAGAGTCGAGTCTCACGGCTACTTTTAGCTACAGGAAGGCAAACGGAAGCAGAGAGCAGGTTTGACTTTGGCTCACCTCACCAAGAGCAACCACTCAGTGGGGTCAAGTCTGATCGGAGGAGAGGCTTTTCGGTGGGCAGCGTCCTTGTTGAAGCTGTGGTCCCCAGTTGCCACCTCCATAGCTCTGTCCAGGCTGGCCGGGCAGGGCCTGTACTCTGCTGAGGGGCGGAAAGTTAGCACTGACCGTACAAGTGTCTCAGAGGCCACTGCCTGCCAGTGGACCTCTCTCTGCTCAGTGGCCAGAGGGTCGTTAGCGGACTCCATTAACGGTCTCCGGAGGCCTGTGGAGGAGCCTTCTTCCCATGTGGCTGTGTTTGTATTCTGTGTGGCTCAGGGAAGCTCCAGAGTTGTCTAGAGGCCCAAGAGGCCCTGTGGGCTGTGTCACTGGGGCTTTATAGGCCTTCTCTCTGATGGCAGGTCTCAAGTCAAGGATGAGGGAACCCTCCTGGCATCGCTTTCCTGCCTGGTGGGTGAGGTGTTGAAGAGTGAGGTGGAGCTCTATTACTGGGTGGGTGTGGACCCTGGAAGGTTCTAGTGGGAACCTGAGTGTAAATATTGGTTTTGTTTGCACGCACGGCTGGTTAGAGCAGGTGATGGTCACTGTGTAGGCCCGTTTCCATGGAAACAAGATGGTAGCCACTGTGGGGCTTGGGTGAGCTGCCAGAGATCCTCAGACCTGCCTGATGAGTCACACTGGTCAGGTGTGAGTCAGGCAGGAACCGCAGAGTCACACGGTGACGGGATTCTCTCAGCTCTTTTGCTGAGAAGCCTTGCCTTCCATGATGGCTGGTGCCAGAATCCTCACGGACGTCCCTCCCGGTCTGTGCTGCCATTTCTTAGCTCTGCTGGTTCTGCAGGGCTAACTCTCCTCACTGGGCTTTGCTGCTCTCTGCAGGACGGCATCCATAACTCCCCACACTTACCCATCGGTCCTCTTCTGCTCTGCCCGGAATGGAGCCTTCTCGGCTTGGATTGGCTGGGCTGGACTGGGCTCCGTGTTCATTCCTGAGCCAGCCTTGGTGGGTGTCAGCTCCACCGGTGCCTCATGGCTCGGGAACAAGGAGGGGCCCCCAGGAGGATAAGAGGGGGACCCCCTGACCCTGGGTTCCTTGGAGCACAGCCCGAAGCTTGAGCGTCAGGAGCTGGCTCGCAGCTGGCTCGCTGAAGGGCTGAGCTCTTTCCTGTCCTCAGCTCCAGGATCCCAAAAGCTTAATGCCGCTCTGCAGATGAGGAAGTGGATGCTCACAGAAACGTGTGGCAGGCTCCAGGTCACTATATGGAGGTCCTTGGGATTTCTCAGAGATGGCTGAGCCCGTGTTCACTCAATGAGAGAACATCACCTTCTCAGAGGTCAAAATAATCCATTAGTTTGTCCCAAGGTCTTGGGAAGTCTCACTGATCCCCCCCAGGAAGGTGAATTCTCAGAGAGGAAATGTTTCCTTCTGCCCTTCTCCCACCTGCCTGTAGCACAGACCCCCTCAGGTGGTACTGAGACCAGCCTGAGCTCGCTCAGGGAGGCAGACATTGTAAGTGGTAGCACACATGCCAAAAAAACAATCATGCACGGGGGACAGCTCAGTGTATAACATGCTCGGCATACAAGCATGGTGAGTAGAGAATCTGGAACTTTAGTACTCTTTTAAAAGCCACGTGGGCATAGCAGCTCACCTGTAATTCCAAAGGTCTCAAGGCCAAGACGGAATTCACGGAGAAAGCTGGCTAGCTAGACTACTCCTATTGGCTAGCTTTAGGTTCAAATGAGAGAGTTTGCCTCAGTGAACAAGGGTGAAGAGCTATCAAGAAAGGCTTTCACATGCCTGCATGCACCTCACACACGGGGAACACGGGGACAGGAGCACACACTACACAAAGACACAAGCAGAACAAAGCAACCAGGGATTGCTGAGTGGGTCATGGGGCTCAGCTCGTTTCTCTTAAGAGCCTAACTCTGAGGCCAAGGGGCCACAAAGGAAGAGTCTGTCTACAAACCAAACCAAGCATGCATACGTTCTTCCTGAGCACCGTGCATTTCTCAGGAGACCCTAGCAAAGTCGAGGCCTTGTAGCACAGCGCTGGACGAGGACCAGAGGGTCGGAGTCTCTGGGCCACCTGGGTTCCCACGCTCCTGGGATCTGTATCGTAAGCCGCTCTCAGACTTTGTGGCCATCCTTCATGCTGCGGGATCACCCGCCCAACTATGAACTCAGGTTGACTCAGTTGTACTTATTTTCCTCCTCCGTCAAGAGGGCATTACCAACCCCCAGCCTCGTGGATGGGGGAGGCTTCGTGTGAGGAGCTGTGGGCAACGCCACAGGCTGGTCGGGCGCCGGGAGCTATCGTTACGGAGGACAGACAAGCATTGCTAACTCTAGCGGCTGGGAGTCCAAGGCCAGGCTGGCAGTCGCTTCCCTGGTACATCCTCGCAGACTGAGGGGTGAATAGTTGTTCGGTTTAATCTGCAAGGGCACCCGTTTCACCCCATTGAACCCCGAGGACCCTGCCTCCTCGGTCCAAGTTCTCGGACATTAGAATTTTAACACGTGACTCCGGAAGGAATAGAAACTAACGACAGCAATGAGTAAAACCTCGACAGTTAAGGAACCGAGTCAAGAGCCTACCTCTTGTTCCCATGGTGACCCATCCTTTGCTCTCCTCTTCCCTGCACTCTCTCCACCAACACCCCTACTGTGTGCTGCATGTCAGGCTAGTGTCCCAGGCTGATGGTCTAGTTGTCACATCCAGCCGCCTCCTGACGGATGATCCGCCACCTCCACCCAGCGTCACGCCTTCCTTGCTGAGAAGCCCATGCTCTACCACATTTTAGGGAAAAGCCTCACAGGCCTCTCATAGATATTGAGGAAGGAACCACAGACATCGGCCTTGGACGGGGTGTTTCCTAGGAAGGTGCACCCCAGGCACTTCGTGTGGCATCTCTGGCCCCACAAGCTCTTTTTTTGTTTGTCCCTCAAGGTGTTTATTTGACAAGCTTTCACAGGACACCTGCCTGGGCTCAGTGCTGGGGGTGGGGCTGGCTGGGACCCTGAGGAATCTCTGAGGATCTGGGACATGCCGAGTAAGCGGCAGAGGATGGAAAAGAACAGGACACCAGACAGGAGAGCTCAGCTCTGTTTGGTGGTGGGCCTGGGAAAGCCAGGAAGGGGTCTATAGATACAAGGACCAGACCGAAAGGGCCCCGGAACACACTGAGAGCCGGAGCTGTTGCCTAACATTGGGAGTATAGCGGGTAGTAGCCAGTGCTGGGGGTGAGGCCAGAGGGCTCCAAGAATTACAGCCTGGAGCCGGGCGTTGGTGGCGCATGCCTTTAATCCCAGCACTTGGGAGGCAGAGGTAGGCGGATTTCTGAGTTCGAGGCCAGCCTGGTCTACAGAGTGAGTTGCAGACAGCCAGGACTACACAGAGAAACCCTGTCTCGAAAAACCAAAAAAAAAAAAAAAAAAAAAAAAAAAAAAAAAAAAAAAGAATTACAGCCTGGCCTCTCTTGCTTCTTCCTGTCTGGGTATATGTGACTTTCTTCAGGGTACACACGACTTGTAGATAAGAGTAGACTCAAGAAGCTAAGGAAAGCCATGGCAGTTCATACTGGCCCTTCCTCAGGCCTTTCCCGTTTTAGGCCTGTGTTAGAATCTATGTTAGAATTCATTTCCACTGACTTGTCACTCTCAAGGTCACTTGGGGTGTCCTGAGGGTGAGCTGGGACTGGAACCCAGGAATGTGCTCTGACCATTGGACCACACTGCCTTCAGGGATGCTGGTCATCCCCCACTTGCTGTAGTGGGTTGTGGTCACTGAGCCAGTTGAGGGGGGAGCTCATGAGCTGTGATGAGATGGGGGTGGGGGTAGGTTCTTCCACACCTGGCTATGCCTTCTGGGTGTTCTCTGAGCCTCAGTGTCTCCTGCAGATAGTCGGTACAGCAATCCGACTGTAGGAGAGAGTTTACTAGGGCATGTGTGTATCTACTTGGTGGTTTCTTAGGGCTTCGGAGGCCCTTCCCAGCCTGCCAGGACTGAGTGGCAGGTGGCAGAAACCCAAGGCCTCCATGCTCGCTAGCCCTCAAGCCTCAAGGGAAGAAACTAGGCAGAATGGAAGGCAGGCTGCTCCAGCCCAGGACCCTGCCCCTGCAGTTCTTGTTTGGCCTTCCGTGTTTGTGCAATCCCCAGGCCACACAGAGGCAAAATGGCCCTCAGCTCGTATCTCAGGAGGGGGAGGCGCCTTTCTGGTGTTTCAGCTCAAGGGCTGGATTACCTTCAGGGAGAACCTGGGTCTGTGTGCCCATTCTGACGCCATGATAGTGACCAAGCCAGGGGCACATGTCTCCTTCTGAGCAGCCCTGGCCTTCTCCTCAGATCTAGGAGTTACAGGAAGGAGGCTCTCCCTGCTTTCTCCTGACCTGGCGCCCACCTCAGTCCAGCCACTCAGGGAAGACAGCTGGGGCCAAGCTCGGTCCGCCTTCTCCCGGGCGGGCCCAGGGTGGAAGTGCTTCTTTAAGACAAGATCACCTTACCCAATTAGGTGCTTGGGTTGGGAGCTGGCAGGAGCTGGTAGGGGTTGTTGATTTTTTTTTCCTCTTAAAGACTTTTAGCACCAAAGCTGTGTGATAAAGTAACTGTGTAATTAGGAATTAATTTCTCACTCCTGAAACTGACGTCTTACTTGGGGCCTGAGGGACGTCAGCCCCGTGGTTACCCACTCGGCAGCTTCCTTTCCACCCCGTTAGGAGCTAGGACAGCGGCCCAGAGACCACTCTCAGGGTGACAGGGGGAGGGGATGGCTTTCGTCATCTCGGGTGGCCTTGGGCACAGAGTGGGGGTATTGTTCACATTTAGGTGGGTTCCCCTGAGTGTCTCCAGGGTGTAGGCAGCTGGTGAAGCTGGGCGTGAAGGTCAGAGGCGGGGAGATGGGTGTGCCCAGTGCCTCAGGTTGTATGTGGGGCACTACCTCCCTGCACCCCGTGCTGAAAATGGATCCCAGGGTCCCGCAGGCTCGCGCTAGGCAGGCTCTGCCCTGCGCTGCAGCCCAGTGTTGCTACTTCAGTTCCCAGATAGCCCTGTGGTCTCTCGGAGCTCCTGGGTGGGGCTCATACCTGGACCTCCCCGGACAGCCATTCCTTACAGTTTGCTTCTCCTCCCTTTCCACGGTGCGTAACTGAACACTGGGCCCCTGGCTCCATAGAGGGGAGCCCATCTCCCCGGGCCGCGTGGACTGTGAGGACATAGTCAGAACAGGGGGTGAAGGTGAAATTTTGCACTTGGTGAGGAGCAAGGAGCTTTCATGGAAGAGCAGAAGGGGGTGCTCAGGTCCCGGAGAGTGGGGGGTGCGCCTAAGATACCCCGAAGGTAGGAGCGAGGCCAGACTGTGGGGGGCCTTGAAGGCTATGGTGTGAGGGGGGGTTGGGTCTTTCCCCAAGAACAGTGGGAGCCGTAGAAAGTTTTTAAGCAAGCACACCTCCCCCTGAGGTTAGGTATGCTGCTGTGATACGGTCGTGCTAGGGGGAGGGGAAAGCAGGAGACAGGAGAACAGAAGGGAGGCTGTCGCGGCTGTCAGGAGACAGGGATGTCAGGAGACAGGGGTGGTGAGATGCTGTCTCAGCAGGGACAGTGGAGATGTCAGCGCTGTCCCAGGTTGGACTTGCTGGTGCAAGAGTCTCTGTCAGGACAGTGAGGTTCCCAAGGCAGAGACCGAAACACACAGTTCCTGCCTGCCAGTCAGGCATTCTCCCCGGACACTCCCACGACCGTCCAGCATCCTTTCTGATCTCTCTTCCCCTCGGGGAAGCGTGGGAGCCTCTGGGGTCTCCACTGTGCACCTCACGTGCTTCTGATCCACCAAGTGCATTTAGATCACCGCATCAAATGTGTGCTTCTCGTGCACGGGAAGAATTTAGACTGCCCTCCTCCCTGAGACAGGAAACAGACGCAGCAGAATGTCCCAGTAGGCCCAGGGGACGGAGAAGGTTTAGGAGAAACCAACTGTGGAAAGCCCCACAATGTCTAGTTAGTTCATGTTGCTAAGAACTTGGTAATATCACATTTCCCCCTTTTCGATTGGCTGTCAGGAAGCTTGGAACTCAGATTTTGATATTAAATTCTACAAGAACTTCTATGGGGGTAGGTTTTTGTTTTTTTGTTTTTTTTTTTTTAATGGAGAGCCTGAGGGATGCACTGATGGGGGTCTCAGAAGATTTTGCAGCTCTCTGTAGAGGGTGTAGGCCTGCCTGAAGACCTGGAGGGTGAGGTCCAGGGTAGAGAGGAGGGGCTGGATTAGTGTGCACTGTCTCCCCAAGTCTGCTGCACCTTGGCTTTGAGGGTCCTCACGCACTGCTGGGCTCCGGCTGCGTTGGCTCTTCTAGGGAACCAGAGTACAGGGGTTGCTGAGTCTGAAGCCAGCCCGTGAGTCCGACCAGCTTCCCACCGCGAGGACTCGTTTAGACACTGTTGTTTACAAACCGGGTAATCGTGGGCCTTGGTGATATCCGGCCACAGCCCACAGCCCATGCAGGATCCAGGGAGACTGTCTCATCGCCTTGGTTACAGAAGACAATGTAAAAGCAGTTTCTCTCCACGAGGCTGAACCTCCCAGGCCAGCCTTCTCTCAGGCCAGTGCTTTGCTCAGTGCTCACAGTCAGGCTGTGGACCTGGGGCTTCTGGAAGGGAGATGGTGGTGCGGGTGGCCATGAGGGGCCTGGAGTCAGGGACTGGGGTGTCCTGAGGGTCCCCTTGCTGCGGCTGCTCTAGAGCAGGGCTCTCTCCAAGGTTAAAGGACACAGGTTCAGCATAGTGGCTGCATTCAAATGTGTGTGTGTGTGTGTGTGTGTGTGTGTGTGTGTGTGGCTCAGGCGGGTGAACACAAAGAACTGTCAAGACAGAGCCCTCAAATAGCCCCCCATTTTTTGTTTACCTCTATCTCTCAAGCCTGCATTGGTTTTTTTTGTTTGTTTGTTTGTTTGTTTGTTTTGTTTTGCTATTTTACAGGGGTGAGAATGGCTCTAGGTCCCCTCTGTCCTGAGCCAGGCAGCTGTGCCACATGGGTCTTTGGCACGGGAAGTCCCCATTCTACACCCTCAACAGAATGTACCCTGCACCTCCCCATGGCCACACCCAGAGAAGCTGGGTAGGCAGGGAAAAGGTCTCTGGAGTGACTGAGTGCTATAGGGCGGCTCCCTGTGCTCAGGGTGTGTGTGTGTGTGTGTGTGTGTGTGTGTGTGTGTGTGTGTGAGCATGTGCCGCCCCCACAGTGCCTCTGTCACAAGCATCCCCCAGCTGCTGGGGAGAGCTCTTCTTCACAATATAAAGATGACAGTTTGACTCACCCACGCATGGAATCCTCACGCAACCCACTCCCTACAGCCTGCTCAGTCCTCTTGTCCTCTCCCATGCCCAGGCCTCTGTCTCACCCACTCTGGTAGCCACCGCCCTGCACCTTCCCCTCTCCCTCCTCCCCTCTCTTCCTCCGATCCTCCTCATCGTCTCTGAGACCCTTATCTGAATTTAGGCTAAAGTAGGATCCATTCTCCTCTCTCTCTCTCTCTCTCTCTCTCTCTCTCTCTCTCTCTCTCTCTCTCTGTACGTGTGTGTGTGTGTGTGTGTGTGTGTGTGTGAGTGAATGAGTGAGCTCAGGTGTGCACATGTGGGGGTTGTGCACCCAGAGAGCGAGGTATGGACAAGAGTGGGGGATGGACCGGGGCATCTCAGGTGAGGCAGCTTTCGCTCAATTACTCCTCAAGCGACAGGAGGGGGCGGTGGCTCACAACAGTTGGACAGGTTTATTGGGTGTGTAAGAAAGCCTTCATTTGCCACCCACACTGGTGACAGGTGGAGCTGGCAGCCTTGCTGGAGCCAGGGTGGGATGGGGGGAGGGTCTACTGAGCGACTCCTGAGGTTAGTTGTGGGGGAGTGGGCAGTGGTGTCTCAGCAAGTAGCATCTGACTGGTGTGTGGACTGTCGCGTGGGTCATCAAGATCTGCCCTGTGGGAGATCTGGGAAGGATCCCTGGAAGAGGAGACCACCAGCAAAGCACTGCAAGTGGAATGGGGAGTAGAAGGTGAGGGCGAGGCTGACCCAGGGGACCGGGGCAGCTCTAAGGCTGTCTCTTTTGTTTGAGTGGCCCTTCCCCAACAAATCTGGGGTTGAGACATTTTGAGTCCACAGAACTGGCACTGGTCTGGTGCATTCTGGACTCAATGTGGGGAAGCTTCTAGTGCCCCAGGGCTGTGTGTAGCGGTTCCGTCACAGAAGTAGGGCGGTTTCTCCAGGCAGCAGAGACCTGAGGAAAGGTCCTCGTCTGCAGAGCATCTCTGAGCCTGAGATGGTAGTTGAGCTGTTCAGGGCTTTCTAGAGTCCAAAGAACACAGCACACCTGCCATGTCTTGGAGATGGGCCATAGGATGCCCAGGCTAGCTCAAGGTGGGGTGGAGAGGAGGCTAGCTCTATCTGTCATATCTTGCTTTCTTACTGGGGCTTTGGCCCCTGCTGCTGTGGGCCTCTCTTAGGCCCTTATCTGTGATGGAGGCTTTATAAAACCATTTTTTGATGCTAGTGACACCCAGGTTCTGTGTGGTGTCAGTCTGAGGTCCCTCACCTCTCTAGGTTTAATCTGATGGCCAAGCATCCACATTGGAAGAGAAGTTTTAGAAGCGGGACTGACACAGGTCACGGGTCAGATGGCTAGGGTCTGGAAGGTGAGAGCCACCTGGTATGGTGCTGGCTCTACAGTAGGGTCCCGTCTCTGCCCCAGAAGATACCTGCTAAGTCCATGTGACAGGTGGGCTCTTGCTTTTGCTAATCTTGCTTACTGAGGAGACTGAGCCCAGGGGAACATCACAGCCGGACTTTGGTCCTTTCCTTACCCTTCTAGGGACTGAGGGTGGCTGGGTGGCCCCAGCTTGGGACCTGGTCCTGCATCTTTTCTGTACTGTCCCTCACTCTCTCCTTTCTCCATAGGATGGTCGAGTACTCTCTGGACCTACAGAACATCAACCTGTCAGCCATCCGCACTGTGCGTGTCCTGAGGCCTCTTAAAGCCATCAACCGTGTTCCCAGTGAGTCTGTCCTCCCTGCCCACCTGTCACCGCCCGCCCAGCTTGACCCATTTATTCACTCAGAGAAGACGGATCAGTCCCTTCCTTGGCCAGAACCATGCTTATGGTGCCGGGCAGATGCCACTTTGCTCCCATTGGACTCATGGGCCAGCATGGGGGACCCAGAGGTGCCAGGGGTGGGTGGGTAGGTTCAGAGGCCTCTGAGTCCTCAGATAACTTGGATTTCAGCACTTGGGAAGTCCAACTGTTCTGGGGTAAAAGGTTACTTGGGGATGGTCTACAGAGGCTGTCAGAGGGGCCTGTGTAAGAAAAGAGCATGATTAGCCAAGCAAGAACGAGTTTAGTGCATCATTGGGAAGCCAATCCTGGCAGGCTTAGAACTGGAATCTGTCACCTACTCATCATGCACAGGACTGTTTACACCTTTGCCACCTGCCTTTCCACACATCCACACATTTGTCTGTCCATCCACCTACCCACCTACCCTTCTACTCATCTGTTCATGCATCCATCCACCCATCCATCCAATCCATCCATCCATCCACCCATCCATCCAATCCATCCATCCATCCATCCATCCATCCATCCATCCATCCACCCGTCCATCCAATCCATCCATCCATCCATCCATCCATCCATCCATCCACCCATCCATCCGTCCATCCACCCATCCCCACACACCTATCTATTGCCAGACTTCTTGGACCTGTCAGCTGATGAATAACGACATAGAATGTCATAGAATAATGACATTGTTTTATCTTAGGTGACCTCCCAGCCAGCTCATTTAACTTAATTAACCCTATTATTCTTGTCCACATTGCACTCTGTGACCTGTTACCCCCCCCATTCCCTCCCCCAGTACATCCGACCTCCTTTGTGTCCCGCCTGCGAATCTTCCCCACCTAGATTCCCCACCTGAAAGAATTTTCAGAGACTCTCACTCAGACCAGAAGTCCCCCCTTCGCTTTCCTGCCCAGCTATTGGCTGCCAGCTCTTTATTAAACCAATCAGCATGTGAGGAAGATGTATGTTTACAAAGGCAGGTGACAAACCACAAGAATAACAATACCAAAATCCAGCAGCACTCAGCTCTCTGCCAGTACACAATTAAAAATTGTGTAATACAAAGACGGCCTTCACACAGCGCACCAACACCTACCACTCACCTGTTCATGGACTATTTCTCATTCACTCACCTGTCTGTGCATGCGTTCTATGTCCACCCGCCCAAGCACCCACCACCTGTCCTTTCATCCATCTGTCCATCCTCCCATCTATCTACTCATCTGTCTGTCTATCCCATTTAATACTACCCACTCATTATCTATCTATCTATCTATCTATCTATCCGTCTGTCTATCATCTACCTATCTATCAATCATCTACCAATCATCTACTTATCAATCTATCATCTATCTATCTATCTATCTATCTATCTATCTATCTATTCATCTGTCTGTCTATCCCATTTAATACTACCCACTCATTGTCTGTCGGTCTGTCTGTCTGTCCGTCCGTCCGTCCGTCTGTCTATCATCTACCTATCAATCATCTACCAATCATCTACCTATCAATCTATCATCTATCTATCTATCTATCTATCTATCTATCTATCTACTCATCTACTTATTCACCCCACTTTCCTACCTGTCCATCTGGTTACCCATCCATCTATCCATCTCCCCACCTACCCACCTACCCACCTATGTACCTGCCTATCTACCCCATACCCACCTTATACTGAGAGGTCACCTTGAATCCACAAGCCCTGAGGTCTGCTCTGTATTTCCCAGTCTATATTCCCTTGATGTTTGCGTCTTACATTTACCCAGGAAGGGATCTGGGCTATTCTTATTTGGGGGAAATGAAGAAACAGCCTCAAAGACATGGTTCCCTCCTTGAGGACGCACTGCCAGAGAGTAGCAGATGTAGGATGCCTCCTCCATCGTCCTGTGTTAGGAGTGGGAAGAGGTGGGGACATAGGCTTGGAACTTCTAGGTCTATTTGGGAAGGCCAGGAGATGTTCTTTTTTTCTTCTTTCTTTCACGTGCATGTGTGTGTGCATGTGTGTATGTGCATTTGCATGTGTGTTTGCACATATTCCTGATTGCATAGAGGCCTGACGTTGATGTAAAAAAAAAATCATCCTTGATCACTGTCAGCATTCCTCTTTGAGGCACAGCTTCTTAACTGAACCCAGGGTTCAGTGATGCAGCTGCGGTGGCCGGCCAGTTTGCTCTCTTCCTTCCTTCCGGGGGCTGTAATTACAGGCAGGCCCCTAGCATACATAGCCTGACCTTACATGGATCCTGGTGGTTGGAACTCTGGTCCTCATGCCTATAAGGCTAGCGAGCACTTACCAACTCAGCCATTTCCTCGGCCCGACACATGGTGGATCTCAGCCACTCAGTGCCTAGAACTGTGCGAGGAACCCCTCAAACACACGTGAGACCCGCATCCTCAATAAACACATTGACCCGTCCTCCCGAGAAGGACCACAGAGATGCTGAGGCACAAAGAGTCCTGTGAAGCTCAGGATGCAGAGCTGGGGAGGGTGTTTGAGCTGAGATCCTAGAAACCTGGGAGTTAGCTGCAATGGAGGCAAAGGGGAGTGAGCCATGGCTGGGGCAGAGGTCTGGAAGTCACCAGCCTCTGACTATTAGGGACCTCAGACACAGGCTGCTTCAGGGGACAGGGAGTGGGCTTGAGTCTGGAGTGACTAGAGAGGTCAACAGGACAGTGTTTTTTCCAGACATAGCCGTGTCAGGAGTGTGGGGGTGAGCTGGTCTCCAAAGCTTTTCTGGTATTTCAGGGAAGCAACGGCTAAGGTTGGGCAGAGAGACAGGAGGAGGTACTCCTGATCCAGTTCAGGTCTGAGAGGCGTCAGCATTAGCTCTGAGCCACTAAGAGAGAGACTCAGGATGGAGCAGGGGCCCATCTCTTACTGCCCTGCCTGTATTGCTTCTATTTCTGTCCTGGGGATGGCAGGGGTGGCTGACTTCATCTCCAGTCGTGTTCCTAGGACGAAACCTACAGGCTGGGTCACTTTGGAGGCGAGGGGCACGTGGCAGGGCATTCTCCACAAGGGCGTTTGACAGGGTCTCTCATCACGGTCTCCACCAGGCCTGGGATCTGACAGGCATGGCATAGCTGTCTGAAGGGATGTTAGTGGATGGGAGTAGGCCCAAAGGGACTGGACAGACATGCAGGGTGTGGGTCTTTCTGCTAGATGGTTTCTGGACAGGTGTGTGGATATGGAGATCCACATGTATTCATAGGAGAACACATGTGCATACATGTGAATGCATACATGTGTGTGTAAATGCAGGTGTGCCATGTTATGGTGTCTGTCACTCGTGAACAAATATATGAAACCTGGCCACCCTATCTCTTCAAGTTCCCCAGATCCCTGACTGGCTCTGTACAGAGTTTGTTAAGTGGCTTTGGGATTGAGGTGGTTTCTCCCTGTCCCAAGCACCAGCTTTCCTGTTCTCTGGAGAAGGGCAGGGGTTAGTCTTGAGCCTAGCATCCCAATGTTCCTGTAAGTTCCAATTATCGAAGCTCTGGGCACAGATAACTGAGGGAGGCTCCTAGCCTTGCCTTGGGACCTTCTATCAGCTAATGGCCCCCCTGGGAATCCTCAGATGCTCTCTTAGCTAGCTGACAGTCACCTCTCTCTCTCTCTCTCTCTCTCTCTCTCTCTCTCTCTCTCTCTCTCTCTCTCTCCCTCTCTCTCTCTCTCTCTCTCTCAGTGCTCAGCATTGTGGAGATGCTGAGAACCCCCAGGATCCAAAATACCTTCAGATTAAGAAAGCAGCTACATTCCACAGAAAAGACCTTAGGATAAACAACTATTTTCTTCTTCTTCTTTCTTCTTCTTCTTCTTCTTCTTCTTCTTCTTCTTCTTCTTCTTCTTCTTCTTCTTCTTCTTCTTCTTCTTCTCCTCCTCCTCCTCCTCCTCCTCCTCCTCCTCCTCCCCCCTCCTCCTCCCCCTTCCTCCTCCCCCTTCCTCCTCCTCCTCCTCCTCCTCCTCCTCCTCCTCCTCCTCCTCCTCCTCCTCCTTCTCCTTCTCCTCTTCTTCTTCCTCCTCCTCTGACAGGGTATCTACATATCCCTATCTGTCCTGGATGGAACTCACTCTGTAGACCAGGCTGGTCTTGAACTCAGAGATCCACCTGCCTTTGCTTTCAAAGAGCTGGGCATGTCTCATCACCTCCCAGCTTAAACTTACCTTCTTTAGTAACTAAACCCAAGAGTACAGGACAGTTAGAAAATGGAGATCCCTGAAGTCCAATAACTCAGCTCCTGATTCTTTGGGAGAGGCTCCTTTGTCTCTAGTTGTCCTGTCTTCCACTAGGAGTCACTAGGTAATGAGCGACCTGACAGGGGTCTTGGGCTCTTCAGCTGTGCCCGCCTTGGGATGTGTTCAGCAGTAGCCTGCAGCTCTTTTTCACCACTAGATGGCAAGCTAGAGAGCCAGCCCCAGACAGTCAAATTATCAGTGATTAATTGGGAAATCAAGGAGTCAGGGTTACCTGAACCTTAAAAAAAAATGCAGCATAGGATAGAGTCTTAACTTGATTATCCAGAAAGACCCAACTTGGGGTCAGAGAGTGCAAGTCCTGTTCTCCACTTTGTTGTAACATGGGCCTCAGTTTCCCAACTGGCACAGAGCAGAGGAGAGGTGGAATTAGCTATGTGGTTCTCAGCTTTGTGTAGTCTAGGAAGGGGGTCCCGGAAGTCGGGGCTCTTGGTACAGAGTGCGTCCACTCAGCCCACTCCTGCAGCTTCGTTCCTAGCTCCGGCCTTTGGTGGATAAGGGAGACAGAGGAAGGGAGATGGTTGAGGAAGGAGGCGGGGCCTGAGTTCTGGTTCTTTACTGTTCAACCTGTTATTAGTTACTGCTCCTCTGTGCCTTGGCATGATGGGACTGGATTATCTGCAAGGCCGAGTCCCCTTCTGGGCCTGCCTCTGTCTGTACCCCAACCCCCAAGTTACCACAGTGTTTCCCTGAGCCCCATTGGTTGAGTCCTTTCAAAGTGAAATGTTGCCTTCTCCTCCAGTTAGAAACTTGGGCAGTCAGTCGGGAGCATGCCGCCAGCCCACACTGCTGCATCTCCCGCTGCGGCATCTCCCGCTGCTGCATCTCCCGCTGCTGCATCTCCCGCTGCTGCATCTAGCCATCGCACTCCAAGCTAGGCTGTTGAAAGCGCGCGTCTGTTTGGAGGACTCTGAGCAACCTCCAGGGGGCTGAGTTGTGCCTGGGCTTAGCATCACGGGCTCTATCACAATCTACCTTCCCACAGGGACCCTGGGTTGGTCTGAGTTGTCTGTCCAGAATGCAGAAGATAATTCCAGATACCCATGGATGGGGTGGGAACAATGTTACATCGCAGCCGGGAGCTCCGCACTATAGGTCTCTCCACTGTACTGTCAGCCTAAGGTTCTAATTCAGCTCACCCTGTCCTGGGATCCCAGCAAGCCTCACTCCCTCCGTCTTTTAATCCTCCAATTAGAAAGCGGAGTTAATATTACAGATCTCCATCCTGCTGTGTGGCTGCAGTGGTATAGCGTGCATGAACTTCCTGCAGAATGTCAGGTGTGAGCAGAAAAGGACAGATTCTGGGTTGAAGATGTGGGGACTTGGGGACATCTTTGTAGAGGCTGGTTTTAGAAGAGTCCATGGAGGACTCAGAGGGCTTGGGGTGTGGGTATGTATTCCTGTAGAGAGAGCATCCTACTGATGTGATGTATTCTGGAGCTGGTGTGGTGGGGCAGGGAGCTGCACGTTGGGGGGTGGTGAGGACTTCCTGTACCTGACTGCTTGTGTTATTAACCATCATCCACCTCATGGGCACCACATCATTCTGACTGTACCACAGGATGGAGATTGCTACCGGTAACTCTGGTCCCTTGATGGAGGATCTGAAGACAAAGGAATATGGTGGGAATAGGTGGATCACATCTGGGGTTTATCGATAAATGGCTGGAGTTCATCCAGCACTTTGGCCAACTGGATCACTGTCTGGCCAACTGTATTGAGAAGGGACGGGAAGACCCAGAGGTCTTTCCTAGAAGGACCTAGAGAGGTTTATTTGGGACAGGGTCTGGGAGAAAGAGAAGTTGTGGGACAGAGCCGACAGACATTTTGCTTCCTTCTCTGGGGGTATGTGGTTCCTTGGGCTTGAGTCAGAAGGAATGCTTTGAGTGGACTATTCCCTGGCACATCTGGAGTTCCAGCGATGCCTATCCTTGGTCTCCACCAAGACTGTCTCCTCCTGGGGGTGGGGTAAATAGGCCCTGAAGCCTGCAGAATGGAAGGAGAAAGGAAGAGAGAATGAGGCAGAGACTCTATTGCCAAGAACTGCTGCCTTTTCTGAAGAGCAGTGTGGAGAACATCTGGCCAGATATCTGCTGGGAACCCAAAGGGATTGTGGGACATGCCAGGGGGTGGGGCCAGGGCAGTCAGTTCAGGTCAAATGCTGAGTTGTGTTCTAGGAATCTGGAAGATGGCTGGGCAGGACACAGTGGGCGGGAGTAAGACTGTGTGTTGGCCTCTCGATTGCTCTTCATTTGAAGTATTGCCTGGGTCCTCTCTACCATAGGCAGGTATGGGTCAAAGCCAAGATTCATCCATAGCCCCTCACCATCAGCTGACACCTGAGCCCCAGGTGGTGGGCCAGAGTCCAGGGGTCAGGGCTAAGGCACTGCAAATGCTTTGAGGAGACCTCCCAGAGGAGGGTGACAGCACCTTGGGAGAATGAGCGTTGCTTGGGGCACCGTAGATGAGAGCATCCACAGGAAATGGGCATACACTACTCCGGTGGAGGGACTCAAGGCCTGCGGGATGAAGAAGACAGGGTGCTCTGGGACTCGGTATCTGTCTTCAATCTACAGGCCCCTTCCAGGCTGGGCTAGTGCCAGGAATTGTGACCCTGGCAGTCCGACCGTCTGCTGCCTGGCCTGGCCTCCCCCGGCCCCTGTTGTGCCTCTGATTAGTTGGCTTGGCAACAACAGGGCAGCAGACGGCTTCTCCTCGCGCTCAGCACTTTCCTCTTCTGGCTGCTCTGTGCACCTCCACCAACCTGGCTGGATCAGAAAGCATACAGTCTTGGGGGCCAGGCCACAGCCGTGGCACGCCTCTTTCTCTGCTGTCCCTCCCGCCCCCCCCCCAGCAAGTGGGTTGTGCCCCGGCTGAGGCTGGCACATGTCCCATCATTTCTGCTTGAGTTAGCCTGGCAGAGCGGCCGAGCTAATCTGGGTTGACAGCCTCTGTCTGCGGAGCACCTTGGGCCTGGGGAGGAAACCCCTACTAGGAAGTGACTCTCCCTCTCGCTGTCTCCTCCACGGCCGCCGTGGGGCCTCTCAGGCTCTCCAGAGGGGCTGCTCTGGGATCTCCACCTCTTAGGGTTGGAGCTGTTGTATTCATTTCCCTTCCTGGCATTTGCCATTACGGTACCAGTTTTGATGCCATCTAGACCCCCCCTCCCCGGCCTGCCACTACTCACATCCTAGATCAGATCCTTCTCTCCTGAACCCCACACTCTTAGCCCCAATGAAGCAGTTCTAAAAGGATGGTCAGGTACCCCAAATTCCACATGTTTAGATGGATTCCTGTCTCTGCTAATAGCTGCTCTGTGACCCCAAACCTTCAAGCTATCCTTGACAATTTCCTTCCTCCCACATCTGTGCTGCATCTCTTGATCCTGCCTTCCCAGTATCATCAGGATCCTCTGTGTCCATCCACATCACTCTATGCCATCTGGACCCGGCACCCCTGTCCTTTAGTTTATCCTAGCGGCAGGTGTGGACAGGCGAGGCACACAGGACCAGATGGATCAGATGCCCAGTGACAAACTACTGATGAGTCGTGAAGGAGGCCTCAAGTGCCTGGGGAGCCTCACAGTGAGGGTCAGTGGGGAGCCCATTCCTCCTGGTCCCCATCCCAGCCATCATACGGCCACCACTGCCTTCCTGATGGCCGAGCCTACCAGCCTGTCCTCCGTATGATATGGGCTCATGTGATAGCATTTACTGGGCATTTGCACAGGATCCCGTGAGCTGTTTCCCAGTGGCCTCTTCTGGCCCGGCCTGCTCTTCTCTCTACATCCGGCCATCTCTGCTGCCTGGAGTTCGTTAGTGCGGACATGACTCTTCACCTCCTTTCTCAGCATACTCTTGCTTTTCTGGTTCCCTGACCCCATCGGGCAGCCCCTCTGTTTCCTGGCTTGCCCACCTCCATAGTTAGTGACATATGGACAAACAGACAGATCTACAGACTTACCAGACTTGTCTGATCTCATATGTTCTTCACAAGGAAGGGAAATTTGTTTTTTTCCAATTTCATTTTATTTTAATTAATCAGTTAATTGACTTTCAAGACAGGATTTTCATCTGTAGCTCAGTCAGGCTCAAATTTTAGGCAATTCTCTCTCATCTACCCTAAGTGGAGGAATTACAAACATTCGTCACCACATCTGGCCTTGTCTGGTTTGATTTTTAAAGCTGATGAGTCCCTGGGGCCCAGAGCACCGTATGGTGGTGACAGGCTTTCTGTTTGGTAGCAGTAGATGGTAGAGGTAGAAGGGAACGTCTATTCACCTATCAATCTCTCTTTAATTTTTTAAAAGACCTATTTATTTATTTATTTATTTATTTACTTATTTAATGTATATGAGTGCACTGTAGTTTCCTTCAGGCATATCAGAAGAGGGCGTCAGATCCCATTACAGATGGTTGTGAGCCACCATGTTGTTGCTGGGAATTGAACTCAGAACTTTTGGAAGAGTAGGCAGTGCTCTTAACCACTGAGCCATCTCTCCAGGCCTCTCTTTAAATTCTTATTCGTTCCTTTTGTTTGTATGGGTGTTTTGCCTGCATATATGCCTGTGCTCCATGTGTGTACCAGATGCCTATAAAGGCCAGAAGTGGGTGTCAGATTCCACGGAACTGGAGTTACAGAGACGATGGGGAGCTGCCGTGTGGGTGCTAGGAATCAAACCCCGTCTTCTGGAAGAGCAGCCGTGTTCCTAACCACTGAGGCATCTTTCTAGGCCCCACCCATCCATCACCCATTCTGTAACCTGTTGTGTCCTGAGGGGCTGTGGCTCTGGGCAGGCCCGGGCAGGACTGGAGAATGTGGGCCTTGCACACAGATTTGCCTGGGTTAAGAAGCTAGATTCAGGGCAGGGGAGCCCTGAACCTACTGGAGTCCTTCAGGGTCGTAGGTACTGCAACTGGGGGGTGAGCAGAGCTCAAGTCAGGCACCAGCCCATTCCCAGAGACCAGAAGAGGAGATCCAAGAACAGGAGAACCAAGGTGTGAGATGCCCTTCTGAGTGTGTCCTGGCCTGGAGGGATGCAGGAAGCTGGGGCTGCAGAGGCTACAGTGGTGCAGGCTGGGGCTGCCTCTGGGAGTGGACCTGGGGCTGTCCTGATAGGCCTTCAGAGTAAGCCCAGCCTCAGAGAGGGAGGCTGTGAGGGGGCAGCTGTGCTAGAGGATGGGCACCCAGGGAGGCTGCTTGGAGGAGGAGATAGAGCACGTAGAGAGAGAAGTCTGAAGGTGGCTCTTCCTCCTATACATGTACCCTTCTCTCTGTCCCTCTGTCCTGTCTTCTTGCCCAAGGTCTCACCTTCTCTGTCTCCATGTCTTTCTACTGCTCTGTCTATGCCTCTGCTTTTTGCCCCTCCTACCTCCTCGTTCTCATGTGCCTAGCGCCAGGGTTCAGGCGGAAGAGCACCAGCACCCTACCCGTCTTGGCTACTTTACTATATCAAGCTTGTGAAAGAAGCCTTAGCCAGGTAGGCTCTTTGGAGGCATTGCCTGACTCCTGATCCCGAGGTCCCAATTCCCTGGGCAGCCATGGATGAATTCAATTTGTGCTAAATTCCTAGTTCCCTAATTACACCTTGGCTCTGTGGCCCCAGGATTCCCCAGGCCCTAGGAGAGGAACCCTGAGAGAGGAGCTGGGCCCTAGGGCGGGAAAGAAGCGGAGGGAAGAGAGAGAGGGCTGCTGTTCAGGGAAAGGAGCTGGCAGCCCAGAATCTCAATATCCTGGAGAACAAGGGAAATGTAATTAATTGAGCAACAAAGGCCACCCTTGGGAGCAGCCAGGAGCAGCCCGGCTGGCGGCTGGCGTGGAGCTAGTTAGTGAGTCGCGCGCGGAGAGGAGCCTGCGGCCTCCTCAGGGTAGTCTGGTCCAGTGCCTGGTCTCCACCCTTTGCCTCTGCGTGGACCCTAGGATGGCACTTTTCAGAGCCAGAGCCACTCAAGGACTGACTGCTTTGAGATCTGCTGGTGACAGTGGTGACAGTGACACAGGCCTTTGATTAGTCATCATCCTCCCCCACCCAACTCATTGGACTCCTCTCCAGCAACCCCAGGGCTGGCCTGGCAGCCATACATGCTCACAGGCTCTACTTCCCCTCGGCCTCCCTGGCAGACTCTGTATCCTGCAGGGCCCGGCTCCCCTTCGTCCTCCCCACAAATGTGTGCTTCGCAATAGTGCGATAGCACCGCTGTCTCTGGACCCTGCTGCCGGGCTGTGAGCACCGAGGGGAATTCTCGGCCATCTGCGGCTCGATGAACGAATGCATGTGTGCAAATGCGAATGAATGATTGCAGCCCCAGGAAGACTTGCAGTTGGTCCATTTTGGGGATCACGTGGGGACATGTCTGGTTTCCTTGCCTCCCCTAGTAAACACCCGTCGTTCCCGTGTTGGAGGGTAGATGTAAAGCAGTGTGAGGTGCTGAGCCCGGCCCTGGATGTTCTGTCGGATGACGCAGCTTGCCAGGGAGCCCCATTGCTTTTCCTGAGAGGACGCTGACCTAGTTTTGTGGGGAGGGAAGATGGGGGTGGACATTAATTATTGATTGGAAATCACTCGACACCGAGTTTGTGATGCAAATCCATGATAATTACCCTCATTAATAACCACCTCAGCATCACGCTGGGATCAAAGTCCAGCAGGACCAGCTCTCCTACCTGTCATCATCGCTCGACCCTCTCCCCTCCGATCTTCCCCTCTTTCCCACTCTTGTACATGAGCAGTCAGTCAGCCATCCAGCAAACATTGGTGAAACTTATCTTCTGGGTTAGGCCCCGCTGGCTTCTGGGACTATTGAGGTGACTCAGACACAGACCCTGTTCCTCAGGAGCGGACAGCCCAGTAGATAGGACAGTAAAGTATACAGATGGACGGGTATTTATTAAGGTTAGATGTTGATGCCAATGGGCCCTCTGAGGGCGGCACAACATACAAAACTGTAACTGTACAAGGCATCCTAGGCTAGGAGAGGCTGAGATCGCCTGGAGCACAGAGGATTGAATGTTCTGGAAAGAGAACGTTAGGAAGGCTCCACAGAGTGAGACTTCTTCACCAGGCTGAGGCAGGTGACAGGAGGTTGTTAGGGTGAGCAAGTCACATAGGGAAAAGGACCGGCCATAGACAGAGGGGTAGACTCAGTGTCAGGCAACAGTCTAAATCCGCATCCTTCTGTTACCTGGGGTGGGGGTGGGGATGCTGATTGAAGAGCTCCTGCTGGTCCTTTGAACCGCCTGTATAAAACAGAGATGATATTGCCTGCCTCAAGGGCTTTCTATGGAGGTGGAGGAGAGCCTGTTTGCATGCGTCTTCAGGAGAGCACTCAGCACCTAAAAGGGGGCTCCCTGAGCGTGCTCTCTCACCCACCAACTCACAGAAGTGCAGTAGGGACTGGAGACAGTTTCCCGGCTTTATGGGCATGGGGGGCAGACATGGAGGAGAGAGGCTCCCAGAAGGCTTAGAGTCGGACCCCATCTGTCCTCCGGGACAGCCCCTCAGCCCCGAGGCCTGTTCCTGCTGCTGCTCTGATGCCACCCCCTCGGGCCTTCCTCGCGCAGGCATGCGGATCCTGGTGAACCTGCTGCTCGACACCCTGCCCATGCTGGGAAATGTGCTCCTGCTGTGTTTCTTCGTCTTCTTCATCTTCGGCATCATCGGCGTGCAGCTCTGGGCCGGCCTGCTGCGGAACCGCTGCTTCCTGGAGGAGAACTTCACCATGTGAGTCCCCCACCCCCGCCCCCGCCCCATCTCCATTAGGCCTTTTTATTGCTTTGATAAAACACCGGGACCAGAAGAAGCACCTCAGGGAGGAAAGAGTTTGTTTCATCTTACAACTTGCAGTTTGTCTAGGGAAGTCAGGACAGGAACTCAAGCAGGGCAGGAACCTGGTGGCAGGAGCTGGAGCGGAGGCCATGGAGGGGTGCTGCTTACTGTCTTGCTCCTCATGGCTGGCTTAGCTTGCTTTCTTACAGAATCTAGGACCACCAGCCCACGGGTGGCACCACCCACAGTGAGCTGGGTTCTCCCACATCAGTTATCAATAGAAAAATGCCCTGCAGATTAGCCTATAGGGCAACCCAAGGGACAAATTTTCTCAATTAAGATCCCCTCATCTCCGAAGACCCTAGCTCCTGTCAACATAGAAACCTGGCCAGCACTCCCCACCGCTACCCCATCCCCAACCCACTCTATTCCTTCTGTCTCTGACCTGCCTCTTGCTAACTCATTTGCTAACTGAGAACTGGGCCAACAAAGTAGGAGCAGCCAATTCGGGAAGGCTGGATATAAGGAGAGAGGGAGGTTTGGACATTAGAAGGAGAGAAAGTTCTAGAACCCAAGGAGGGCTGTGTGGGAGTGCCATAATGGGATCAGCTCACATCCTGCTGCTGGGTCTGGAGTGGGCGCCAGGCGCCCCTCCGGGCAGAGTGTCAAGAGCTGCTTAAAAGATGGGCTTGGTTCCTCGAAATGACGTCTTTAGAATCCCTTCTTCCCAAGTGGTGACGGCACCCAGAGCATATGCGCGCACTGTGTGTTTTGGAGGTAAGGTTAGGGTGCATCAGCTTCCGGTTCCCACAAGCCACCGGGCTGCTACTGTGTTCCAGGGCCCACAGAGTGATTTAACCTGTTTTAACCTGGCAGATGTACCCAGGGCCCGCCCTTTGTTGATCCAGGGCACCTACGCTAGGGCTTGGTTGGTTGCCGAGGCCGAGTATCTCTCCTGAGTGTGGCAGTGCAGGCATCCTACGTGAGTTGGGATGAGGCTCCCTTTTCCGGGCTTGGAGCATTAGGGACAATGTGATGGAACAGGAGGTGAAGGTTGGGTAGGGGCTGGTCTTCCTACCCTTCACTATGCTGTGGGGAGCACTGGGTACCTGAGTAGGTCAGAGAAGGGGCACCTTGTTGGGTGGAGGCCCCATGGGTAGTGAGAAGGGGCTTTTACACTTGTGCGAGTGCTCCGCAGAGGGCAGTCCTGAGTTATGGGGGGGGTGGGGAAAGGAAGGGGGCAGTCCCTCAGAGAGCAGCGCGTGTGTGAGCTCTTGGCATTGGGGGCTCATCATCCACCTGTGCCCTCCCTGTCCCGTGTGGATCTGTGGCTGGCCCTGTCTCACTATCATGTCACCTTCTGCCGGAGGATTGCTGTCTCTTCCTCAGCCAGCAAGCACACTGTCTGCTAAGCTTCCTTGTTGGCCGATCTTCCTGCAGTGATCCCACTTATCAATCAGCTTGAGTATTTGGGGTCCCTGGAGAAATTACGTACTTGGACTTCAGGGACCCTATAGGACATGTGTTCTCCCTTAGACTAGGAAAGATTGGTCCTCACTCTTCTCTCAAGACCTACAACAGTGCCTGTTCACTATGAATGAATGACTGAGGGGCTGATTAAAATGTGGATAATAGCATGAATGAATGAATGGGAGCGTGGCTGAGTGAGCAGTAATCCTGCACAGAGGCATGTAGGGAAGGAGACTGGCTCTCCTTGGCCAAGCAGCAGGAGAATCTATGTGCTGTTTCCTGGTTGGCCGCTCCCTCGTCCTGTCTGGGCACGGAGAGGTGGCTGCAGCTCTTCCTTGGCTGTGAGGAGGACCAGTGGGTACACAGTGCTGCGGGCACACCTGGGCCCGGTTGTGGCTGGCCCACCTGGAGGAGGAGCTCCAAATGTGAGAGGAGCCAGAGAGCATTAATGGCAAGACATGGCTGGCAAGCCGGATGACTCTCCGGAGCTCTGAGTCCCACGGTCTCAGGGCCGCGGGCCTTGACTGACAGGCCCCGCTTGGCTGGAGGATGACTGTACTTCAGGGAGAACGAGGCTGGTAAATTCCAGGCTTAGGCAGAGAGCAAGGCCAGGTCTGCAACCCAACAGAGAGGAAGGCAGGGTCAGACCGCAACTCAAAAGGCCTGGCTCAGAGCAGGCGGCAGAGCAGCTGGTAAGGAAGGCTAACAAAGAAGGAGGTCTTTCCTGGGGCTCAGACAGATGGGCTCTGACCAGACCTCAGCTCCGGATCTGGTAGCCAGGGACAGGAGCAACAGGCACTCATGGGGGAATTCCCTTGTCCTCTTGGCTTATTCACCCACCAGCTTGTTGTCTGGAGACCTCAAACCACACCTCCAGCCCCTGGCCAGACATTCTGTGAACAAGCTCCTGAGCCATGCAGGCTGGGTAGAGCAAGACCCTTCCTAGATGGAACACAGAGGTGCATGCTGGGCCTTCCAGGGACCTCAGTCCAAGCTATTACTCTACAGATAGACACCTAGAGAGTGACTCACTCAGGAAACGGGGCAAGGTTCCCTTTCTGCCTGTAGGGGTCTCAGAGTATGGATGTCATAACAAACATTTGCCTGCCACGTCCAAGGACAGGCTCTGCATTGTGTCTTGGTCTTGACCCTAGGAGGAGAAAGAAGCTAAATGTTTATTTGGACTTAGGGTGCTGGGCTGAGAAGAAAGGACTTCTGGGATGTCTACGGATGCCACTTTGACCTGAACTGGAAAGGTCAAGGATGATTGCGGGATAATGGGGTGGGAGCGGAGGTAGGAGTTTATTTGTGACAGTGTCTCCCCATGCTGCCGTGCAGGTGGGGGCTGGGACAAAGAAGTCTGGACTTCAGGGTCAAATTCTGTGTCTGCCACTTGCTAGCCTCATAACTTCAGCAACTTTCTGCCTCAGTTTCCCTACCACAGAGGTGATTAGAGAGTGACTCAAATTAAAACATGTAGAACCTTAGGCCCGTGCCTGACCCTAGGAAGCGCTGAGCCATTGTGTGGCAGGTGCCATGTATGCGGGATGCGCCTGGCGGGAGGGAGTGCCCTGTTCATTTACTGAGAAGGCACTGAAATGACACCTGGAACCATGGGGATGCGTGAGCTCACCACAGTCTGGTGCTACAGCCGATGTATGATAGCCCTTAATAAACGTACCCCGAATGGCAGCATAGGCCTGAATCTGGTCCTGGGAGAAAAGACAGCTGGTGTTCACAGGGTGGCTTGTATATGCTGGGCCTTGTTCTCACAGGACTAATTCAGTTACCTTCCCAATATTCTGTGGGAGAAGCATATTATCCTGGTTTGTGTGAATGTGTATGTGTGCCAGTGCATTCACGTGTGCATGTGTGTGGAGCCCTGAGGTCAATGTTTGGGAGGATCTGCCTCAATTGATACCCATTTAACTAATTAAATGGAACTGCCCAATTTGGCTAGACTGGTTGGCCAGCAGGCTCTAGGAGCCCTCAGGTCTTCCGGCTTCCTAGTGCTGGAGTTATAGGCACGCATCATCATGAGCGGTTTTTCTGTGGGTGCTGGGGATCTGAACTCAGGTCCTAACGCAAGGCAAGCCCTTGACCAATTAAGGCTGGTACCAGCAGAGCTATGGGGAACCCCAGGAGGGGTTCAGCCACACCCCACTACAGTGGTGGAAGGGTTGGGGGGTGCGCAAGTGTGGGAACTGGGTTGGGCTGTCCGTGTTATTGGCTGGTCATCTGAACTGGCGTCTGGGTGCAGGCTGCCCTCCGGTTTCTGAGTTCTTGGAGTGGGGCTGGCAGAAGAGCGCCAGGGCAAAGGCTGGCAGGAGGGTCTACAGTATTGACCGATGGCCATCAATCAGCCCTCAGTGCTAGCTGCACGACCCCCGAGTCCTGGGTCTCCTGGGTCTCTCCATCCTTCACTTGTGGAGTTGGGAGACGGCCTCCCATCTGGGTTGATGCCCACAGTGAGCTGGAAGCCTCCAAGTCTATTGCGTGATTAAGATGTCTGTAGGTTTGCAGGAGTGATTAAGTCTGGAAAGGAACAGCTTGAAGCAAAACCTTTGCAATACTACCTGTATCCATCAGAGATCTCAAGTTCAGAACATATAAAGAAGGACTATAAACTGATAAGAAAGCCAAAGATGGTCTAATTAAAAACTAGACCAAAGGACCTTACTAGAGACCTCCCAAGGGGCTACAAGAGTAGCAGGTGAGTATTTGAAAAGGCTCATCTTCTTCTTTCGGGTCTCAAGGGAGTTGTAACAGAAATGGCAGCTGCCAGGATAGTTAAAATGAGAAGGGCCAGTAATTGCTGCCGATACAGAGCAGGCGACATTCCGCTGTGTTCCGGGAGGTCTCTGTGGATCCTCAGGGAGGTTTCAGGATCCACTATGGGAGGCTGGACAAACCCAATGCTAAATACACCCTCAGCTTGTCAGGAGTACCCTGGGGCTTTGCTCAGAAGAAAGGCTGGCTGGATTGGGCCGAGGGAGCAGCTCAGCTAGCAGAGCGCTATCTTGGCATACACGAGGCCCCCGGGTTTAGTCCTCAGCACTGCAAAGAGAAAAAAAATCAGAGCATTGAGCTTTAGCTGCGAGTGGTGGCTCGCCCGCAATTCCTGTATTCAGGGTGCTTTGGCAGGGACCTCGTTAGAGGTCACCTTGGGTTGAAAGAACAAACACCATCCCCCCACACATACAGAGGAAGGAAGGGTGGTTTGTACCCACTCAAGCACATAGGCAAGAACAATTCTGAGTCATAAGGACCCCATACCTAGAAATGACCCAAATTGGCAGTTGGATAAGTAATAGCAGTGTGCTCGCTCATAGGTAGGAGTCCTAAGGAGTGGCTGTTTAACTCTGCTAATGGCGTTTGGAGCTGGAAACACGTGGCCCCCGAGCCTCTTCAGCTTTACAATCTTTTTTTTTTTTTTTTTTTTCTTCCCTTCAAGCATTGCTAGTGAACAAATCTTAGAGCCTACAGTCAGAAAAACATTCTCTATTTCTGGATCCTTCTTTCTGTCTGGTCTATTCCATCACAAAGAATTTTGCGTGTGGTATGTGATGGACCAATTGACATCAAGATTGATTTATTTAATGGGCGTTCAGTCTTCCCACAGCCATGTGTGGCACAGTCCAGCCTTTCTGCAGGGGATCAAAGTGATGTCTTTATTGGAAGCAGGCCGTGGAGAGAGCCTTTGTGTGGTTGGTTGTAACATTTTGACCAAAAGGATGTTGATAAATTGTCTTCCACAAGGGTGGTGCAGTTTATGCTCCCACCAGTGGAACGGATGTCTGTTTACACCTGTTCTTCCCACACCATGTTATAAAACCTCAAGGTGGCCATTCAGATGAGAAGACGCCGCAGGGTTGGTGTTACTTCTATTTCCTGGTTTTCTTTGTTTTTGCTTTTGCTTTTTGTTTTATGAGACAGGGTCTTTTTGTGTATCCTTGGCTATCCTAGAACTTGATATATAGACTAGCCTGACTTTGAACTCAGAGATCTACCAACCTCTGCCTCCTAAGTACTGAGATTAAAGGTGTCTGCCCACACCACCATTACCATCCTAAATTTGTTTGCCCTTTTTTTTTTGTATTTAAGTGAATTAAGTTAATTATTTTTGACATCATTTCGAGACAGGTGTACTGGCATGTACCTATAATCCCAACCCAACACTCAGGAGGTAACACATAGGATCTAGAGTTTAGGGTCACTGTTAGTATAGAAAGTTCGAGAACAGCATGGCCTACATGAGGCCTGTCTCAAGCAGCCAGCCAACCAAGCAAACAAATAAAAGAAGAGACAACATCTTGTTTTTCAGTCTAGCTTGACCAGGAACTCAACACTTAGCCTAGGTTAGCCCCAAACTCACAATCCTCTTGCTTCAGACTCCTGAGTGCTGGCTTCTGTGTTTGCCTTAAGACACAAGTCTGTCTCTATGTGTTATGGTCCCTACTAAGGGCTCCAGTCCTGTAAAACACCACACTAGGCTCCTTACTACAGTCTCAGAGTCCTCTGTTGTAGGGTTAGTTTCTGCTCATCCTTTCAATTTTAAACCCTGCCTGGATGATTCCTCTTTGATCCATCTAGCTAGGTCCCATAGATAAAATCATGATGGGGGATTTCATTTGTGATTATGTGGTGGGCAAAGTGGAGCTTATGAGCAAATGCCATAGATGAGGTAATCCATGCCCAGGGAGGGAAGAGATTTCAGCCCAGGGCCACACACTCCCTCACCTGCTGGGCCAGCGAAATCTAGCGGCTACTAATTGAGCACTCGGTCTTGTCTAAACTATGTGGCCTGATCCAGCCAGGGAGCTGGGTAGTGTCTGTCCCAGGCCTCAGAGTCGCTCAGGGAGCCCTGGCTTAGCTCTGTGGAAGGGAGGCTCCTCCAGGGAACGTTCTTCAGAGGAGGGAACCTCGAAAAGGGATCACGAGGACAGATCTATCAGGACTTCTGTGATGGTAACGGAAGTGGGAAATGGTGTCTCAGGAGGGGGCTACGTGTTCCTGGGCCTGGAGGTGGTGATGTAGCCTTGGGCTAATCCTGCCACACCACGGCCTCTCTTTATCTGGTATGCCTGGCAGTGACCCTTCCCTGTTGCCCCTTGACCTGCTCTTTTCTGTGGCAGACAAGGGGATGTGGCCCTGCCCCCTTATTACCAACCCGAGGAGGATGACGAGATGCCCTTCATCTGCTCCCTGTCGGGGGACAACGGCATCATGGGCTGCCACGAGATCCCCCCACTCAAGGAGCAGGGCCGAGAATGCTGCCTGTCCAAAGACGACGTCTACGACTTCGGGGCGGGGCGCCCAGACCTCAACGCCAGCGGCCTCTGCGTCAACTGGAACCGATATTACAACGTCTGCCGCACGGGCAACGCCAACCCTCACAAGGGCGCCATCAACTTTGACAACATCGGCTACGCCTGGATCGTGATCTTCCAGGTGAGAACGTTCAGGCCCGGGACTGGTCCGCCAGCAGCAGCGGGTGGCATGGCTGGCAACCTCGCTCATCAGGTGAAGCCTTAGGCGTCACCCTGCTCACTCTGCAGGCAGAAAGCCCAAGGTTCAGAGGAAGGAAACGCGCCTGTTGGGCAAGGAGTAGGCAGTGGCAAAATAACCAACCAAGATTTCATTTCACTTGGAATCACCTCAAAGCCTGTGCTCCTTAAAGACGTGGGCTGAGCCGTAGCAAGGAGTAGTCCTCACTGAGCGCCCCACTGTAAGGGCTGGCAGAGCCAAAGCAGGGCCCCACCGTGGTAAGGAAGGTCATTCCTAGAGGGGTGACACCTGAGGCCAGGCCTGGGTGGAGTCTGATTGGATGTACATAGGAAATGCTCCCACGCTCTGACCATTATATCACCTTGTGCAGACTCTATGCCTACTCTGTCTCTGTACTCTGGAGGGTCTGGGGCAGGGTTGTTCAGGAAACTGGGCCTGTAGGACCCGGGGTGGGGGTGCGTGTCTTGCTTGGCCTGCCTGCCTCAGTTTTCTCTTCTTTATTCTGGGCATACTCTTCATAGTAGGTGCTCTGTGCCGGCAGACTCATTACCTCGGGTGCCTGACAATAAGCCTGATGCTGTGAGCAGGGGAGCCAGCCCCTGGGTAGGGAGGTTTTGCTGTCCTCAGAAGGAAGAAGGGAAGGAAGGGGGGGGCTCCCACTCTGCTCTGGGAAGGGCTGGATCAGAGAATCAGAGCCGAACCCATGGCCAGCCATTTTGGGTCTCTTGGTTGGTCAACCCAGAGGGTGGAGGGTGCTCGGTGCATTGCAACAGGCAAAGGTAAGGCAGGCCTGGGGAGGCCCAGGGAAGCCGGGCTTTCCCAGATGGCTTCTTGTCTCTGGATGGCATTGTGGGGGACAGGAAGGGAATGGTCAGCTAATCTACGTGTCCACTCGGCCAGGGGCTCTGTCATCTGCCCTAGTGAGCCAGATCTCTGCTTCTTCAGCTGGTGTGCCCAACCCCAGGGGCGGGCCTTTGAACAAGCGAGGACGGGTGTGTCTGCTCCCCTCCTGTCTGGCAGTGTGATGTGGGCCATTGACATCAGCCTCTCTTGGAGCCTTGGTTTCCTTATCCATGCTGCTCTCTACCCCAACCCCTTTGGGGGGTTTGTCTCAAATCCTGATGCACAGGAGGGCCTGCGTCTCAGCCTCTGCCCCTGTCCCCATGCCCGCTGCAGGTGATCACTCTGGAAGGCTGGGTGGAGATCATGTACTATGTGATGGATGCACATTCTTTCTACAACTTCATCTACTTCATCCTGCTCATCATAGTAAGTATCAGGGCAAGTTCAGGACCATGGACCGTGGTTCTAGGTGGGGGTGGGGAGGGAGTGGAGGGGTGTGCTGTCCCCCAGGGAACCCTCAGGACTAGGGGAGCCTGGCAGGACCAGGAGGAGGAAGAGAAGCAAGAGGAGAAGGAGGAGGAAGAGAAGAAGGAGGAGGCAATTGATCCCGAGAAAGGGATATTTTTAAATGTAGTCAACCAGCCCCAGCCGGTGGTTGAAGGGGCTTATCAGGGCTGAGGCTGGAAGCATGTATCACGTCTCTGCCTTCACTCTTGTCTCTAGCCTTTAACATCTACCCCGCTGCTCCTGCTTGTCTCTCTCTGCCTGAATCCCCAGGGATGCATTCTTTCATGGCCTTAGCTGGGGGTATAGTTCCAGAATGGAGCTTCTCGGGGGTTCCATCTGGTCCCCATTTTTCCTGGGGTAGACGAGATGCTCTGACGGGCTGCCTGGGGCTCGTCCCTGGCTATGACACGGGGTAGGAGGTTGGTCTTGGTAGCGGCCTGGTGGAGCTCTGGGCAGGTCTTTGGACTCTGAATTTTCTGCAGCTCTGGTGTGTGACCAGGTGATAGAGGCAGGGGTCTAGCTGCCCTATAGGCCAGCACTTCTGTCTGTGCTTTCCAATGTCCACCTTGTCCTGCATACTGGTGGTTTTCTGCCTTAGTACCGTCCACAGAGGTCAGGCTTCTGGGAGAGCTGTGTTCAGTCCCCAACATGAAGGCTGGCTTCTCTAGCTTCCTGGTGGTGGGTGAAGGCAAGTTTGACCAGCCACATCTGCTGTGATACAGCTCCAGCGATTTCCTGGGGAGCCGAGGGCCTTGGACTAAGGAGAAACCAGATGAAAGAGAGAAGGGCTCAGATTTCAGGCTCTTCATTGAGTTAGTTTCAACAGAACATCCAGAAAAGAAAAGATGGACTGAGTTCTTGTGGCATAGCAGGGATCCAGTCTCTGGGAAAGAGGAGCTAAGAGGTCACAGTGACATACAGAAGCTTAAGCATCACGATAGGTGGAAGCTGGAGGCGCTGGAGAGGCCCTTCGGAGAAGGACGGGTGTGGGGGTGACTTCCTGTAGGAAGATGGAAGGCTCAGCCTTCTCCCACGGGAAGTCATTTAGTAGGACTTGAGGCAGGCTCCTCAGATTCCACGGGATGGGTTAGCGGCAGTGATTACTTCCTAGGAGAGGAGGAAGCTGGCTGGGACTCCAGTAAGTGCTCAGTAAACGTGCCCTGATGTTGTTGGGGACACTTGGTACCCAAGTGCCCCTGTCTTAAGACAGAGGATGCCATCAGCAGGCTGGCAGCGGGGGGGGGGGGGGAAGCGATGGGGGCTCCAGTCTTCACACACAGCTTCCAGGCTCTGGTTAGAAGAGTCCCAGGCCCACTTTGCTCTAGCCTCCCAATTTACAGATGGGGAACAGAGGTCCAGAGAGGATGAGGCCTGGCTGGGTCACCCAGGGCAACCACTGTTGAATGAAGGCTAGGTAAGAGCCGTGCAGGGGTGAGGAGCTTACAGAGCACAGGGCCTAATCTCTCTGGTGTCTGCATTTCTAACCAGCCCAGGGGAGAACAGCTTTCTGGGAAATGCTATGGAAATGCTTTTTGTCTAAGAAGCAGGCTATTTCCCAGAGTCCTCTGGACCAGGAAGCCCTGTGCCTCTTTAGCTCTTCAGTTATATGTAATAGGAAGGGGGCAGCCATGTGTATGTACCTGTTGGTGATATCCCAGAAGGCTGGAGGCCACATCTCTCCTGCCAGGCTCTTTCGGGGTTAGCGAGTATCAGGGGAGGGGACGGGTCCTGGGATAGTTAGATGGGATATAGAGGGGGCGCCTAGCTCCACCCCCCTTCTAAGTACACAGCCCAAGTCCAGGCCGGTGAGCAGGACTCAGGGCCTTGGTGACTGGAGGGGCTGTGGCTATCCTCTCGGCTTCAGTGTCTCTGTCCTGCATGGGTTGGTAGTCTGTCTGGGTCTTGGTCCTGATGGGGCCTGGGCTTGGACTTGGAAAGTCACCTAGGCTGTGGCTTCCCCTGCAAGGACTCAGTGATCTTTTCTTGTCCCACCTGTGTATCTGTGTCTGTGTTTCTGTCTCCCTGGGCCCCTGCATCTTCCCTGTCCCTCTGTCTGTCTGTTCCTACCCCCGATATGCATCTCTCTCATGTGTTCCCAATTCTGCTCTTTCTCTTTCTGTCTCTCCCACTTCTTCTCTTCCCTTCTCCCCCCTCCTCCTCCCATCCCTTCCCCGTCCTTCCCCACCCTCTTTATGTCATTGACTCTCCGTACCCTGGCTGGCCTCTGTCTTCTTTCCTCTCTTCTGCATCTCTGATCCGTCCCCTCCCCCCTCTCCCATTTCTCCTGTCTCTCTCTGGCTTCCCTCTCTGTCTCCTCCTCTTGCTAACTCTTTCTCCATCTCTCTGTCCTCTTCTCCCGTGCTACCCCACCCCCCTTGCTGGTTCTACCCCTCTGTCTACTTATCTGTCCCCACTGTCCCTGTTCCTGTCCTTTCCTCCTGTTGGTTACAGGTGGGCTCCTTCTTCATGATCAACCTGTGCCTCGTTGTCATAGCGACCCAGTTCTCCGAGACCAAGCAACGGGAGCATCGGCTGATGCTGGAGCAACGCCAGCGCTACCTGTCCTCCAGCACGGTGGCCAGTTACGCCGAGCCCGGCGACTGCTACGAGGAGATCTTCCAATATGTCTGTCACATCCTTCGCAAGGCCAAGCGCCGTGCCCTGGGCCTTTACCAGGCCCTGCAGAGCCGGCGCCAGGCTACGGGCGCGGGGACACCAGCCCCTGCCAAGCCTGGGCCCCATGCCAAGGAGCCCAGCCACTGCAGTAAGTGGCCTTGACTCTGCAGCTCATGCGCCGTGACTTGGGGTCTCATAATGGCAATAGTGCAGGTGGGTCATGCCTGCTGGAACAGGAAGTGTCCACATCAATCAGTCGTGGGATCCCAAGGGTTCATTTCAGGTGACACTGTTTCCATTATGGCCCGTCCAGAACTCAGCTGCTCTGCTCACTTCTTGCCCCCATCTCTGTCTAGCCTGTGTGGGCTCGTCCTCTCCCCCGAGGAATTCTTCCAAGTTTCGAAGGCAAACCTGGGGCACCATTCCCTCAAACCTATACTTGAAAGTCAAGCAATTCGTTCACAGCCTTGGGAGACTAGCCTCCCTCTTCATGGACACATGTGTCATAACTCACCCTGGCTCCCATGGCTGTTCCCTGCTCACCAGCACACCTGAGCAATGACCTCAGGCCCCTGGCACAAGGGGCAGTACACAGCATGGCACACTGGGACCCTCGTCCCCACGCTCCACTCCTGCTTCATGTTTGAGTGGTGCTAGGCTGTTTATGTAAGTTTGGGGTTTAGCTTAGAAAGGATGCTCTCCGGGGCGGGGCTACAGTGCAGTTGCTCGTGTGCTTGCCAAGCATGCGTGAAAACGCTAGTTCAAGCCCCAGCATGGTGTCCATCCTGGAGCTTGGGATGTAGAACAGGAGGATCAGAAGCTCAAGGGCATCCTTAGCTATATAGTGAGTTTAAGACCAGAGTGTGCTCCGTGAGACCCTGTGGCAAGGAGAGAGAGATTCCTTAGCTTGTTTCTTTCAAGAAATAGCCCCAAGAAAGAGGCAGGTTGGAAATCTTGTCTCTGGTTTTCAGATGGGAAGCCAAGACCCAAGGAGATGAGGGAGCCACTTAAGGGGCCCCATGTGTCCATGTAAGACTCAGTCATATGGAGCATCAGAGGTGCTGGGCCTTGCAGAGTGTCTGTCCTGTTCTTGTAACCTTGACCACCCTGATGGGGCCTCCCATTTCCCCCTCCAGGGCAGAGCTCAAGGGATCTCTGAGTTTGTGTCTGTGATTGACAGTTGCTGTCTGAGGTCCTGGCTAGTGGACTCCATGCTCCTAGCTGTCTTACCCTGTCAGTCAGAGAGATCAGCAAAGACCAGACAGTTGTCCACTGTCCTGTGTCCACTTGTCATATAGATGTGGTTTCAGGTGACCTGAGGGCTTAGCCTAGTAGTGAAGAGGAGAGCTGGGGTCTGGCCAGGCTAGCTCTTCCCTTCCTAGGGATGTGAATATAGGGATGGCTTCTAGCTGTTGCCACCACCCCCGGGCTGGAATGCTATGAAGCAGCAAGGTTTTACACGTTTTAGTCCACCGACTTCTCAGGCCTCCATCCCGTCTCCTTTCCTGTGGCAAGTGTTGATGCAGTCTGAGAAGGCCTTTGACCCTCCAAGGCTGGAGTAGGATGACCCAGGTATCTGGTTGCTTTGAGTGCTCAGAGGCCAGTGTAGGGAAGTGCAGGATTTCCCATTTTCCTTTCCCTTTACTGCTTCTTTTCCTCTCTTATTCAAGCAAAATGTGTTTATGTTACTATAACATAGGAAAGCACAAGGAAGAAACCAGCCAGGCGGTGGTGCCACACGCACTCGGGGAGCAGAGGCAGGCAGATCTCTAAGTTTGAGGCCAGCCTGGACTACATAGTGAGTTCCAGGATAGCCAGGGCTTCACATAGAAAAACTAAAAACTAAGAGAAATTAAAGAAGAAAAGCAAAAGGAGGAGGAGCAGGAGGAAGAAGAGCAGAAGGAAGAAGAAGGGGAAGAGGAAGAGGAGGAAGAAGGAGGAGGAGGAGAAAGAGGAGGAGGAGAAGGAAAAGGAGGAGAAGGAGAAGGAGAAGAAGAAGAAAAGAAGGAAGAAGAAAAGGAGAAGGAGAAGGAGGAGAAGGAGAAGGAGAAGGAGAGAGAAGGAGAAGGAGAAGGAGAAGGAGAAGGAGAGAGAAGGAGAAGGAGAAGGAGAAGGAGAAGGAGAAGGAGAAGGAGAAGGAGAAGGAGAAGGAGAAGGAGAAGGAGAAGGAGAAGGAGAAGGAGAAGGAGAAGGAGAAGGAGAAGGAGAAGGAGAAGGAGAAGGAAGAAGAAGAAGAAGAAGAAGAAGAAGAAGAAGAAGAAGAAGAAGAAGAAGAAAGAAGAAAAGAAGAAGAAGAAGAAGAACCAGCCAAACCAGCTACCAGGAACCCTTCCCACTCTTTGAAATGGTTTACACAGATCCAAGGCTAGCCCAGGGGTTGAAAGTCTCAGGCCTTATGTGCTGTCACCCTTCCTGTCCCCTGCCCCTAATCTAGTTTGACTCTCACTCACTGTTATGGAGGGAATTCCTGGGCGCTCCCAGAGTCTGCCTCAGTCCGGACTTCCTCCCTTCACACAGACGGATGGGCACAGTGAGGAATGCCAAAGCCACCATAGCTTCCTTTGAGGGGTGTCCACTCTCATCCAGACCTGCAGTCCCCACACCCCCATACCTGTGCCTGGGATCGTTTGTCGAGTGACAGATACAAGGTCAAGGTCAAAGGTGACCAACAGTGTGATGAGCCTGCCACATATTTAATAAGGACGGTCATCTCAAGGTGGGGTCAGCTTGTTTCACGCAGTGTCCCCGGCGGAGGTGGGGACCTGGTTTAGACACTAATGCTGCCCTATGTTTGCTTTTCAGAGCTGTGCCCACGACACAGTCCCCTGGACCCCACCCCTCACACACTGGTGCAGCCCATCTCTGCTCTTCTGACCTCTGACCCCAGCAACTGCCCTCGCTGCCAGCATGAGGCAGGCAGGCGGCCCTCCGGCCCGGGCAGCACTGACTCGGGCCAGGAAGGCTCAGGTTCTGGTGGCTCTGCAGAGGCCGAAGCCAATGGAGACGGGCCCCAGAGCAGTGAGGATGGGGTCTCCTCAGGCTTGGGGAAGGAGGAGAAACAGGAGGACGGGGCGGCCCGGCTGTGTGGGGATGTGTGGCGAGAGACACGAGCCAAGCTGCGGGGCATCGTGGACAGCAAGTACTTCAACAGAGGCATCATGATGGCTATCCTGGTCAACACTGTCAGCATGGGCATTGAGCACCATGAACAGGCAAGTGAGGGTGCGGGGGTCGGGGCTGAGCGGGGGTGGGGGTGGGGTGGGGTGGAGCGCTGCGTTCAGGTTGGGCAAGGGTAGAAGGGCAGACCCAGGTCTCCCTGATCCTGTCTAGAGTAGAGTCTAACCCTTCCGTATGACTTCAGCACTTTGCCCAAGGCCACATTCAAGTGGCAGATGATCTGGGGTATCTGTAGGGTTATTGGATTAAGTGACTTGACCGTGTAGGACTTATGGGTCGAGACTCAGGGCCCACTGCTTTTCCTCCTAGGCTGTCTAGAAGTCTGCAGCTGATAGGCCACTCCTGGGGTAACAACCTGTCAAATCCCGGCACCATTTGGAATGACCCTATTCCCTGACTCCTGTCTGCTAGTCTTTTTTCTTTCTTTCTGTTCTTTTCTTTCTTTCTTTCTTTCTTTCTTTCTTTCTTTCTTTCTTTCTTTTTTTCTTTTTTTTTGAGGTGTGGCTTCCTTGGCCCGCTCCTCAGCCTGGTAGGGTACCTCCACTTGCCAGCTGGCTATGCCCAGTCCACTGACCCAAGGTCTCACAGCTAGCCAGCAGCCCGGCTCGAACCCACTTCCTGTGGCAACATTGATACCCTAGCAGGATTTGGATCCTGAACCTCCTTGGCTTTGGAGTCATCACTATTCTGCAAAGCCCTCTGCAGTGCCTGGAGAGGGCCACACTCTTCTGTCTCTGCTCATTAGCTCACCAAACATAGGCTTCTTTCAATTTAGTTAAATGTAGCCCCTGGGGCTGCCACGACACTTCGTGGGTACTGCAGGCTTGCCAGCTATTCTGACTTAATTAAACAGATCTTTGGGGAGGGCTGCTGGGTGGGATCTCTGCAGGGGGGAAGCTGGTGAGAGGAGAGGCCTATACTTTGCCTCAAGGCCCTGGACTGTCAGAAGGCGGAGACCCAGCAGGGTTTTTGCTCTTGGAGAAGGCTCTGCAGGAAGAGCTGCTTTGGGGCCTCTGGCTCTGGTGTCTACATCCCACTATACCAGAGTCAGGCGCACTGTCACCGGCTTGTTGGAACCAGCTGATGAGAGCCAATTTCCTCACACTTGGGAATTTAGTAAGCAGTTGTTAAATAGTTGCTTGTTTGGAATGGGTTATGGAGAAAGTATTTACACCATGGAAATTGGCAGACACTACAAATCAGGGCTGTTTCCCAGTGGTGGGCTTCCTTGAGCCCTCACTGGTCTCTGACTTCTAGAACCCCCTCCAAGGCAGCCCACAGCCAAGGCAACTCTTGCTTTGTCTCCGGCTTGACCTCCGGCCAGTCACGGCCCCTGAACGAGCCTGCTCACGTCCTTCTCTAGCTCAGAACACCCCACTTGAGCGAGCCTGATTTCCGTAAGAATTTGCTTTTGGCCAGACATGGTAGTGCACACTTTCAATCCCAGCACCCAAGAAGCAGAGGCAGGTAGACTTCTGAGTTCCAGGCTAGCCTGGTCTACAGAGTGAGATCCAGGACAGTCAGGGCTACTCAAAGAAACCCTGCCTCGAAACAACAAAACAAAAACCATTTGTTTGATTACATCTTTACCCATTGAGCAAGCACACTTTCCACATCTGTCAGAGCCTCTTCCGTTGGGACAGCAGAAGTCATGTGATGCTGAAGTCACCACCCACCTGGAGTCCCCACCAGGTTGGAAGAGCCTCCTGTCAGTTGGAGGGTCTACCCTGATCTCCTCATCTGTCACCTCAATGGAGAGCTGTCTCTCCCTTAGGGCTATCTTAGGGCTTACTCAGAACCTACTAAACCCCGGATCAAGAGACAGCAGGTGTCCCTGAGTCCTCATAAGTAATTCCCAAGCCACTGTTCGTCACTGCTTCCTGTTTTCACACTTGGAAGGCCACTGTTCAGAGGCCATGTTGTTTATTTACGGCCTGAGTTCCAACCCTGGTTCTGCAGCTGACAGACAGGGTGGCCCTGGGAAAGTCACATGCTTACCTAGCTGGTGTCTCTATCTACTGATAAGCCAGACACACACCCCGTGCCCCGCCCCCCACCTCTCCCCCCCACCAGGAAGGGCAGATGTGTGGATTCTGGTGTCTAGTAGGCATCTAGGACTCCGCCATTACTAGCAGATTTTTTTTTTTTGTTTGAGCCTTCTGCCACCAGCCTGGGTAAGTTTACCATCCGCTGTCTGGAGCCTCAAAAATTAATTAAAGAAGCTAGGAGGAGGAGGAGGAGGCATTTTTAAACCATTCTTTTTAAAGCAGCCGAGCGGCAACCATTGTTCAGCGGAACTCTGTGCAGGGCCTGTTGGTATTTTTGTTCCCCGCCCTGGGCTCTCAGACATCTCTCTGCGGGGGAGCTGATCCGCCCCCAGGTTTATTTTGAGCGTCCCCCACCGAGGTGGCACCCACAGTGAGAGGTGGCCCAGGGTTGCAGATGGCATGCAGGGAGGAAGGGGAGGGTATCACAGGGTCCTTGCCTGCCGCTTCCACTGGGCCCCTCACCCAGGCCTGCAGAGAGCTCTGCACTGCTGCAAGGGGACAGGCGGTGATGTCCTGGTTTGTCACCCCGCCTCCCTAATTCTGCGGAGTTCAGCCCAGATGCTCATGACCTTTACCACAGACACCGCTGCTCAAATGACAGAGCTGTCACCAGGAACAATTTGTAGATATTCCTTATCAGGACTGGCCTAGGAGGAGGTGACGGGATGTCAGTCCGTCGGGGACTTGCATGTGACTCATGGAGAGAGAGAGAGAGAGAGAGAGAGAGAGAGAGAGAGAGAGAGAGCTAGGTTCAGTTCCTGTTACTAAAAAGAAGAAATCCCCAGGGGACTTTAGGAGATTTGAGAGGCCCACACCCCTCAGGTAATCTCTGAATTGTGTGACCATCAAAGGGATCAGGTCAACCTGGCTTCTGGGCTTCATCATCATAGAAAGCCATGAAGAGCAGGCAGGCAAGATGGGCAGATGGGGGAAACTGAGGAAGGTGCATACGCTGCCTGAGTGACCTGGCACACAGCTAGCAGAGCTGGCTCTGGGGTGCAGAGGGCGGCCATGGATGGTGACAGCAGAGGTGGAGACCCAGGCCAGGAGGATACTTGGAGCGGTCTTAGTATCCCTGACTAGAGCTGAGACGCTCTCAAGCTGGGCAGCGCCTCCGTGCGGCCTCAGAGAGGGCTGGACAAGGCGGAGAGGGAAAGGCTGGTCAAGGTCATGGAGTGGACCGCAGAGGGGATCCCCGAGGCTTAGGGCTGCTACCTGACTCCCAGAGGTAGGACCGTTTTGGTTCCAGCTTCTAGGGGATTGTGTTCAATTCTCCTGTCAGCCATGGGTGACTCAGTGCTGATTGTGTAGCCCCTACCGAGTAACCTAGGTTTAAGGTGACTCCTGGAAGAGGATTAGAAGATGGTGCAGTGCCTGACATTTTAACTCCGTGAGGGCCTCATGAGAGAGACAGAAAGGGAACAATGTGGGTCACAGCCAGGGAGGACTTCCTGGAAGAGAGCACTGAGGATGGATCTTCAAGGATTACCATAAGCCATCAGTTAGGAAGACAAGGACAAGGGAGGGGCAGGATCCTAAGCTTTCAGGAAGGGTGCGTGCAAAGGGTGTGGCGGCGGACAGTCCATGGGGCAAGGAGGGCTGCTTATCCCCCCCCCCCCAGGGCCTCAAGGACACGTCTCAGCGCAGTGGAGAGCCATGGAAGGCGTGTAAGAAGGGAAATGATGTCTGAGCAACACACTTCTTCTAGAACGTGGCCAGGTGATGGCCCCCGGTTCAGAGCAGAGGGAGGAGACATGACTCCAGGGTGGAATCCACCTTGGCCTGGTCAAGAGCAGTAACTTCTGTCTGAGCCACACGCTTCCTGTTAAACGTGGACGGTGTAGGCAAGATTGGAGCTCAGATGACTGGTACATAGAAAGTGCCTTGCACGCCTGCCCCCCTCCCCCTCCCGGGAAGGACTTAGCGAGCACCTGCCTTCTTTGTCATCATGGAGCTAGGCTGGGGTCCCTGTCAAGGTGGCCTGAGATGGGAGAGCCTGGGACCACTAAACCTAGCACTGGGCTAGGATGAGTCCCTTGTGCCTTCTAGACACGGGCTTGTATTTCTGACCCAGATCCCTGTTCTTTCACAGGGCGTGTGTTGGGCATCCCTGTTAGACTTCTCACTGTCTGTCAGTCTGTCATCTGTCTGACTGTCTGCTGTGACCTTTATGTCATCTCACCTCTCCTGGATGACATTCTCTCCGATGTCTGTCATGTCACTTTGTCTCAGCCAAACTCCCCTTTCCTTCCTAAAACAGGATTTCATGTAGCCTAGGCTGGCCTTGAACACAATATGTAGCCAACAATGACTGAATTTCCGATCCTTCTGCCTCCGACCTCGGGAGTGCAGAGATTTCAGGTGCATGCAAGCCTATCAGGTTAATGGGGTGCTGGCAATTGTACTTCGGACCCCCGTGCATGTTAGACAAGCACTCTACCCACCAAGCTACATCCCAGGAGCACTGACCCTATGTCTGTAGCAGGGCTTTCGCCTCTACCTTCTGCTCACCATCGTCTACCTCTCGGTCGGTCCATCCATCCTGGTTCCACCTCTGTTCCTCTCTGCATCTCTGCCTCATCCCTTCCACTGGCCCCGCCCCTGTCCCCCATCCCTGCCCATCCCCCATCTTCCCTGTTCCCCCTTCTCTTGTCCTCCCCCCCCCCGCCCCCCCGCCGGCCTCCCACTTGTCTTGTCTATATTCATCTGCCTGCCTCTCTCCCGGAAAAAAAAATGCTCTTGGGAGTGATGGATGGTCCATTAGAGAAAGATTAACAGGTGTGCGCTGCCTGGAAAAACAGCTGTTGCGGGGGAGGAGGGAGGCGAGCCGCTGACCTTTCTGAAGCGCGGTGGCTAGAGCCGGTTGGAGGGAACAAGCATGCGTTGTGTGTGGCTGAGAGCCAGCGCATGGCCGGCTCGGGCCCATCAGCCGCTACCCTTCTCATCTCTGACTCGGGTGGGCCGCGTGAGCCGCATCGCAGAGTCCCTCACACCCACACCCTCCCAGGGTCCTGCTCCCTTTGCATTTCGAGAGTCAAATGTAATTACAGATAGAAACGGGGCCCTCTCCTTTTATCTGGGCTCGAGAGGAACTGGCGGCTTTATTGGATTTCCTAGGCACTAGATGGGAAGCTGGCAGCTGGATAATTTTTTTTCTTTTTTCTTATAAGCCATATGGGATCAAAGTTAGATGCCTGGGGTTCTCTGTTGCTCAGCTGGGGTGTGGAGTTAGGGTTCTGATGAGCGAGGGTGGAAGGTGGGGGGATGAGGGGGGTGGCTTGCTATTGCAGTACCCTCCTGTCACCCAGCTCTTACCCTGGCTGGAAGTTTGGCTCTGTCACTCTTCTCTGCTCCCCTGTGTCACCAGCTCTCTTCTTTCACTTCCTCCAGGAGGCCACCTGGCCCCCCAACACTGTCCTCCAAACCATACTCAGATTAGTGAGTGTTAGGGAGACTCTGCCACTGAGAGGGGACATCTCTCTCGCAGGAGCATAGGCCCTGCACTGGCCAGCTCGGGGAAGCGCTGCGTGCTAGCATTCAGGAGTGAACAAATGGACAAGTGGGTGGGTGAGCCGGTTCAGGCGGGATCTCTGTGGACTGCAGTGGAGCCCGCCATTCCGACTGGGTGGTTCTGCGCAAGTCAGTCCCGCCACCCAGCCAGTGTCCTCACTTGTCAAATGGCCTGTCAGGCTTCGAGGTCCAGGGAAGGAGAGACAAGCAGGATTCGGGGAGAAGCCATTGCTGTCGCGTCAAGCATAAGCCAGACCCTTCAGTGAGGGAAGGGAGAGCAGGGGGCAGAGGTTCCTTGCCTCACCCTTAGCCAGAGGCTGGGAGTCCATGAGGCTATGCATACTTGAGGATAATAAGAGGAAGCATCAGAGGCAGGGGCCATGCCTGGAACCATTCTCTTTATCCCATGGCATGGTCTGTTTCAAAGTAGGGTTCTCGAGGGTGCCATTTGCAAACTCTTGTCTGCCTCTTAAAATCCCAAGAGAAACAAATCTAGGGATGGAGGGATATCTGTGGCTAAAAAAATGGGTGTGTGTGTCTGGGATCACCAGCTAGTGACATGATCTTCTTGGTGTTCTCCGAGAGCCACTGTGGAAGTGTCCTGTTCCTAGGGCTGTTTCTAGCATGCAGTAGGTACCCTGTCTTTGTCCTCCATTTCCTGGCAGTGTGTGAAAGGCTGGCCCATCTGTGACACGGGTAATGTCTCCTGGTGTACAGTACCAGCGCCACGCCTGGGCTGCCTCACTCCCTAGTAGACAACCCCCCTCCCCACAGGATCCAAAGGTAGCACAGTTGTGAACTCTTGCAGACCATGGTGTGAGTGTAAGGGACTCACCAGGGTTCCACATTCTCCATCCCCACATCCCACACATCCCACAGCCGGAGGAACTGACCAACATCCTGGAGATCTGCAATGTGGTCTTTACCAGCATGTTTGCCCTGGAGATGATCCTGAAGCTGGCGGCCTTCGGGCTCTTTGACTACCTGCGGAACCCTTACAACATCTTCGACAGCATCATTGTCATCATCAGGTAACAACAGTACTGCCACCCCGAAACTGAGGCGCAGGAGTGAGGGCCCCAACCCCAAGCAGCAGAGGAAGCCTCTGAGTCACAAAGGAAACCGTAACTGGCAGGCAGTTATCAAAATACTGAGTAAACTGGTGATTTAGAAATATATGCGTCTGCATGAATGTGCTCAATAGAGCTAGCAGTGAGTCTGAGGCCACCAGAGTTGCAAACGGGGGCTAGAGACACAGAAATAGCTATGCAACGGGAAGATATCAGCTATTTTGATTGCCCATGAAGTCATGGCTATGGCTGTTTCCCTGGTTTGTTGTTTGCATTCGTAATCAAAAGAACCGTGCGACCTCGAAAAGAGGTTAGTGACATTCAGACTTGCAAGAATGGACAAACTGTTGCCTCCTCTTTCTCCTTCTTTACTCTCACATGCACGTGCACACGCGCGCGCCCGCAGGCCAGAGGGTAATTTTGCAGGAGACCCTTCTCTCCTAGTGTGGGTTCTGAGGATTGAACTCAGGCCATCAGGCTTGGTGGCAAGCTCTCTACCTGCTAAGTCATCTCACAAACCCTAGCCGCGGGCTTCTTAATGTCGGGTCCGTGGGCTCATGGCTGAGAAACCCTGTTTTAGGGGCTGCTGTGAAATGGCACCCAACGCCATTTGTTAGATGGATGATGTAAGCTGTTTCCTTCCGCTTCTTTCATCTTCCCACCCCCTTGGCCTCCCCCCGACCCTTTCTCCCTCCCCACATTGGCTGCAGCATCTGGGAAATCGTGGGGCAGGCTGACGGCGGCCTGTCCGTGCTGCGCACCTTCCGGCTGCTGCGGGTGCTGAAGCTGGTGCGCTTCATGCCGGCGCTGCGGCGCCAGCTCGTGGTGCTCATGAAGACCATGGACAACGTGGCCACCTTCTGCATGCTGCTCATGCTCTTCATCTTCATCTTCAGGTGAGCCCCACCCACCTGCTGCGGGCTCTGGGTGTGAGCCTGGGACATGGTGGCTGGTGGGAGATTCTAGGGATAAAGTTACCAGGATCTGGCTGTGAATCCCAGCACCAACATCCAACCCAATGGCGGCTCCGGGAAGGTCCGTCCTCTGAGCCTTGGCGTTCCCCTCTGTTAGCATGGACTTGAGATTTCCCTGGTACTGGGTGATGTTGGGAGTAGCAGAGAGTTGAGTATGAGGCGTCCCCTGAGCCACCTCCTCCCTTATCCTAGCATCCTCGGGATGCATATCTTTGGCTGCAAATTCAGCCTCCGAACGGACACTGGAGACACAGTCCCTGACAGGAAGAACTTCGATTCCCTGCTGTGGGCCATCGTCACAGTGTTCCAGGTGAGCGTCAGCTGAAAGCTCGTGGATTTCAGGGGCAAAACGTCTAGATAGCAGACCTGGGAAGAGGCTGAGGCTGAGGGGAGGGCTGGGCCGGGGCCTGGAGTAGGGCTGACCTGCGTCCTTCTCATCAGATCCTCACTCAGGAGGACTGGAACGTTGTCCTGTACAATGGCATGGCCTCCACCACCCCCTGGGCCTCCCTCTATTTTGTGGCCCTCATGACTTTTGGCAACTATGTGCTCTTCAATCTCCTGGTGGCGATCCTGGTAGAGGGCTTCCAGGCTGAGGTACCTGTAACCCTGGGCTAGTCACTGGGCAGGAGACGGAGGCTGGCAGGGGGACAGTATAGCCGGGAGCTTCAGCAGGTAGTAGTCCCCCAGAGTAGAGCTGCCAATGAGGCATGGGCTTCCTGTCCCAGGTAGCATGCAAATGGAGGATCCTCCCCACTCCCCCCCCAACCCCCATTCCAGGAGCCTTTTCTCTACCTCAGATTCTAAAGCCTCCAAGATCTGGGTTTCCAGAGCCTGCTTCTTCCTCTGTACTGTTGGACTTTGAGGAGTGTTGGAAATCCGGGAGACTGGGTTTTGTGGCCAAAGTCCTCCTTAGCCTCACATGTCCCTGTCCTAATCTAGTTTCCCCACCTGTCAAAGGAAGACGGGGAGGTCCATAGAAAAATCCCAAGGGTGGGCTAGGAAAAGGCAGAGCGGACCCGCTCTAATGTGAACTGATCTCCCAGGGTGATGCTAATCGCTCCTACTCTGACGAGGACCAGAGCTCATCCAACTTGGAGGAGTTTGACAAGCTCCCAGAGGGCCTGGATGACAGTAGAGGTAATCACACCTGTACTTCTGCTCAGGGTCAGGAAGCTGTAGATTCCCAGATGGACATAGGGTACAATGGCTTCCCCATGAAGCCTAGGCCCAGGGATCCAGGGACTACTTGTCTGTTTGTTTGTGTTTTTTAAACAATTGCATCTGAAAGAGATACTTTGTCTCAGAAACAGACAATCATGGAATTCCTGGGTTCTCCTAGAAACCTGCCTGCTTCCCTTTCTACATGGGGCTCTGAGTTACAGCCCCTGTGCCTTTGGATGTGTCCTGGGTTCAGGTCATGTCTGATACAACTAGGTAGTCTTTTCCAACCAAGCCGGGTGTCCATGGTAACCCAAGAGGATGGTCCCTGCCTATGAGCATGAGGGTGAGGTGCTCCAGCATGATGGAGGTCTAGGCTGGTCCCAGAGCAGAAGGGAAGGGTTGGTGAGAAGGTAAGTAACAGTCTTACAGGCAGGAAGGAAGAAGGCACATATGGTAGACGCCGGTCTCCAGTATTTCCTGGTGGAAGACATCTCACGAACAAAGCTCTCTATCTGTATACAACCACTTCTGATTGTTTCCTGGCTTCCTCTGCTCTTCTGTCTGTCTGTCTGTCTGTCTGTCTGTCTGTTGTCTTCATCTCACACCTCCAGATCTCAAGCTCTGCCCGATACCCATGACGCCCAATGGACACCTGGACCCCAGCCTCCCTCTGGGTGGGCATCTGGGTCCTGCTGGTGCCATGGGTACTGCCCCCCGCCTCTCACTGCAGCCAGACCCGGTACTGGTGGCCCTAGACTCCCGGAAAAGCAGCGTCATGTCACTGGGCAGGATGAGCTATGATCAGCGATCCTTGGTGAGTCCTGTGATGGATGCTGGATGCTGGAGGTGGCGGGGGGGTGGGTGGGGTGGGGGTGGGGGGGTACTGGAGGGCTGTGGCACCAGGTGCCCTGGCGAGGGTACCACACAATCTGTCTGAACCAGGTCTGTGTTAATAACAATCCTGGCTACTCTAGGCTAGAACAGGTCTTTGTACCTGGAATGTAAGAGTGGGGTCTGGTGGAGAGACCTGACAGCAGTGTATAGACCTTGAGGGTGGGGCCAACCAGAGCTTTAATCTGGGTTTGAGTTGTGTAAAAGCGATCAAATTATCACCTATCCCCAAGCCTCAGTTTCCTTAGCTGTAAAGCTGACCCTTATTTGCTATATGTGTTTTCTCAAGAGAAGGGGCTTTGGTTTGAGCCATACATGGGTGGGCTCACTCTGCTATGGTGTCCCGGCTGTCTGGGTCTTGGTGCTAGATTATGGCGTGGGTGGCTGCTGATCCAAGTTCGGGTCTTTCCGCAGTCCAGCTCCCGGAGCTCCTACTACGGACCCTGGGGCCGCAGCGGGACCTGGGCCAGCCGCCGCTCCAGCTGGAACAGCCTGAAACACAAGCCCCCCTCAGCTGAGCATGAGTCCCTGCTCTCTGGGGAGCGTGGCGGTAGCTGCGTCAGAGCCTGTGAAGGCGCCCGGGAGGAGGCGCCACCTCGCGCTGCACCCCTGCATGCCCCGCACACCCACCACGCGCACCATGGCCCCCACCTGGCGCACCGTCACCGCCACCACCGCCGGACTCTGTCCCTCGATACCAGGGACTCTGTGGACCTGGCAGAGCTGGTGCCCGTGGTGGGTACCCACTCTCGGGCTGCTTGGAGGGCGGCGGGCCAGGCCCCTGGGCACGAGGATTGCAATGGCAGAATGCCCAACATAGCCAAGGATGTCTTCACCAAGATGGACGACCGCCGCGACCGTGGGGAAGACGAGGAGGAGATCGACTACGTGAGTAGGGCCTGCCTGGGATACCTGAGAAACTGCATTTGTAAAAGTAGTCTATAGGGCTGAAAGAGGCGGGTCCAACAAGGCTTGGCTTTGGGTGGTCCAGGCGTGGTGGGCGGGGCTGAGGGTGGGGCCAGAACTGTCTACATCTGACTTATTCTGCCACCAATCCTTTCCTTGCTGGGGGCTGGGAGAGAGGTCGGAGTTCATCCGGCGGCCACAGTTTGTTGGCTGGCAGAGTGGGAAGAGATGGGCCGCTCTGCGCAGCACCAACCCCAGGACCCAGTTTCTTGCCTTGCCAGACCCTGTGTTTCCGCGTCCGCAAGATGATTGATGTGTACAAGCCTGACTGGTGCGAAGTCCGAGAGGACTGGTCGGTCTACCTCTTCTCCCCCGAGAACAAGTGAGTAGTGGCTGTCTGGGAGTGAGGGAGGAGGAGGAGGAGGAGGAGGAGGAGGAGGAGGAGGAGGAGGAGGAGATATTTGTGAGAGAAGAGTTCTCCACCAAGCTGGGCAGAACACCTCCATATGACAGAGGGGAGGGTCTCCGAGGGAAGAGGTGTGTCTAGACAATCCTCTGGGGCTTCCCCAAGCATCTCCTGGTTTTAAGCCAGCCCAGTGCTGGGAACAAGGCTGGACAGACCCACAGGCAGCCTGAAATCTCAGATGGAGTCCTTTCCATCAGAAGGCTTCCAGAAGGATGCCTTGGTGTCGGTGTTGGTGTTGAAGGCAGATGGTTGACCTCATACCTAGGTGTCTGGCTGGGGAGGAGGCTCCAGTGGGGCACCTTAGGCAGATGGCGAGTGGCTATAGGAAGGGAGAGGGATCCCTACCTTTAAGCCATTCTGGTCCCTGAGTGTGTCCCGTGATCCTGCCCTCCTTCTGGTCAGAGTGGGAGGCCAACTGACCCTCCCGGGGCTTCCTTGACCTCCGCTCAGGTTCCGGATCCTGTGTCAGACCATCATTGCCCACAAGCTTTTTGACTACGTGGTCTTGGCCTTCATCTTCCTCAACTGTATCACCATCGCTTTGGAGAGGCCCCAGATAGAAGCTGGTAGCACCGTGAGTGGCTGCGGCCCCGGGGCTGGGCAGAGCGCCAGATAATAACAATGCTGGGGGAGCCCAGGGAGAGCTCAGCCAAGCCAGATACTTAGCATGCGCGTGCACGCACACACACACACACACACACACACACACACACACAGAGGGGGAGGGGGAGAGTGTGTAGAGCTTGCCTGTGGGAAGGGAAGGCCGTTAGATCTGAGAAATGGTGTCCATAGTGGCTGCCCCAGGCTGAAGCAGAGGCTGACAAGACACACGTGCAGTTGAGGAAGGCTTGGACTCATGGTTTCTCTTTCAGGAGCGCATCTTCCTCACGGTGTCTAACTACATCTTCACAGCCATCTTCGTGGGCGAGATGACACTGAAGGTTGTTCTGGGCCCCACAAGGATCTTTCCCATTCTCTCCCCCCCCCACCCCCAACTAGAGCCCCCGGCCTAGGCCTCACCTTCCCTGCTGGTCTGGCCCTCAGGAATATTCCCTAGGTCCCAGAGGTCCACTCCTGCTGGGCTCTAGGCCCCAGGTTGGGCTTCTGGGACTATTGGGGACCAGTGACTCCCTCTTCTCCCATCACCAGGCCCAACTAGAAAGGTGCATTTGGGTAGAAACATTTCCCTGGGGTGCTTCCCAGCGTGGGTGGCTCTGGGTTGAGGTCTTGTGGTCGTGCTCTGAGACTGTAGCTTGTAGACTTTCTTGGGCCCAGCCCCTGTTCCTTCCTGCCTGTCACCAGCCCTCAGAAGAGCCATCGTGAGCCATACCTCATCCATCACCTCCTTACCTCCCTTTGTCCTGTCCCTGGGGGGGCGGAGCCTTCTGGCCCCACGCCCCTCCCCCTCCCAAGGCTTGACCCTAACCCCACCCCCAGGTGGTTTCTCTGGGCCTGTACTTCGGGGAGCAGGCATACCTGCGTAGCAGCTGGAACGTCCTGGATGGTTTCCTGGTCTTTGTGTCCATCATCGATATCGTGGTTTCCGTGGCCTCTGCGGGGGGAGCCAAGATTCTAGGGGTCCTCCGGGTCCTGCGGCTCCTGCGTACCTTACGCCCTTTGAGGTACGGACCCCGCCCCGATGCGTGGTGATGGAGTGGGAGATGGGTATTGCTGCACTGAATAGGGATATCACCCAAGTGGGGTTTTCACTCTGGCTTGACCATGCAGACTCCCGAGAGCATTGTACCCAGCATACCTTGCTGCAGGGAGGAGGAGCCAAAGGGCCTAGGGCAAAGGCTAAAATTGCCTCTACTGCATTCCCTCCTCGGTGTTCTAGGGTAGCTCACTGCCATCTCTTGGGTGTGGGTGCACTCTGTGGGAATTGGTTGAGGGATCAAGTGCCCTTCTGTGTGTTGATCTAGGTAGAGATCGGTGCTTAGCCCCTGTCCTAGCTAACCTGACTACTGCATCTTCATTTCCTGTTGGAACCGCCCCCAGCCCACCCCCTCCCCCAGGCCTGGTGACCGTGGGCTGTCTCTGTCAGCTGTGGCTCACGGTACCCTGGCCTCCCTTGCCTGCCTGCAGGGTCATCAGCCGGGCCCCTGGGCTGAAGCTGGTGGTAGAGACACTCATCTCCTCCCTCAAGCCCATCGGGAACATTGTCCTCATCTGCTGCGCCTTCTTCATCATCTTCGGCATCCTGGGGGTGCAGGTGAGGGGTGCCCACTCTGCAGGGTGACGAGAGGCTGAGTGCAGCCTATTCATGCCTACTGCAGCCCACCTGAGTGCATGGACCTGGGGTGGCCTTGGCGGACCCAACCTGGGTTGACGGAGCAGGGGACAGGTCGTGTGGGTCAGTCCCTGGAGCTTTCTTTCTCCCATTGTGCCCCCCTTCTCACAGCTCTTCAAAGGCAAGTTCTATCACTGTCTGGGAGTGGACACCCGAAACATCACCAACCGATCTGACTGCGTGGCCGCCAACTACCGCTGGGTGCATCACAAATACAACTTTGATAACCTGGGCCAGGTGAGTCCTTCTAGGGTCATAAACTTGGCTCTGTCAGGACGGACATTTACCATCCTGCAGATATGGTATAAGTGGATATGGGTGGAGCTCTGCTCATAGGAGAAGTAAGGCTGGGACCCTGGGTACAGAGTTGGCCAGCACAGGAAAGTTAACAGGTACTTCACAAACACTGGTTCTGACTTCCCACCCAAGGGACAGCAATGGAAGTTTTAGAACCAGCTGCACCTGGGCATACTCCACCCTTTTTTGGATAGAGGTGTTCTCTTTAAGTCTTAGTTTCTTCCTCTGTCCAATGTGAATATGACAGCCCCATAGGCAAGCTGAGCTAGTGACTAGCCTGGGTTCACAACAGGCACACAGTAGGTCCTTGGAGAGGCCCCATCAGCTCTACTACTCAGGAACACCTCTTTGTCCTGGTCTCCTACAGGCAGAACAGCGGAGGGCTGACGAGCCCACATCTCTTACCCCAACCCTTTTCCTTTGTCTCCAGGCTTTGATGTCCCTCTTCGTCTTGGCCTCCAAGGACGGCTGGGTGAACATCATGTATAATGGATTAGATGCAGTTGCTGTGGACCAGCAGGTGGGCATGATTGGGGTCACAGCAGATGAAGATGGTGGGGAGGGGCCTGTAAGTCACCTCTGGTTCTTGGTCTCCTAGAACAAACCTAGAGCTAAGGGGGAGCTGAAGAGAGTCGGGGTGATGAATACTCTTGTATGCGTCTCTCTATTCCTTGTTTGCCTGTCCCCCATTTCTAGGATGGACCTCCACCCACTATTCTGAGCTTAGCTGCTGCTCCCTGGTCACTTTGTTTACTGCTTTGTTTCTGGATGGACAAGCAAGAATAAGTGGAAGTGTGGATGAGCAGGCTGAGTGGATGGTGGATGGGGTGAAGAGAGTATGGATAGATGGATAAGCAGATGGGTGGGTGGGTGGCAGGTTGAGTAGATGGAAGGCTGTGTAGATGGATGGACAGATGGACAGGTGGGTTGGTTGATGGGTGGATAGATAGGTATGGGTATGGGTATGGGTGGGAAGGTAGGTAGGTAGGTAGGTAGATAGATAGATAGATAGATAGGTAGATAGCTGCATAGATGAGTCCATGAGTGGATGAATGGCTATATTGATGGATGGATGAATAGATGATAGATAGATAGATAGATAGATAGATAGATAGATAGACAGACAGATGAGTGGGTGGGTGGGTAGATAGATGATAGGGTTTGTGGATGGAGAGATGTATGGGTGGCTAGATAAATAGATGAATGGGTGGGCTGATGGGTAGATATAAATAGGTTAGAGAGATGGTGGGTGGATGGGTAAGTGAGTGGGTAGATGGATGGATGGATGGATACATGGATGGATGGATACATGGATGGATAGATAGATGGATGGATGGGAGAGTAGATGGATGGATGGGTGGGTGATAGATGGGTTAGGTAGATGGTGAATGATGGATGGATTGGGTAGATGGTGAATAGATGACGCTCGTAAGGGTGAATGAGTGGTAAGTCATTGAAAAGACAGCAGACCGATGTGTCCAGGAGACAACCACAGGAGCAGGAAAGGAGACGGCAGGGAAGTAAGGCTGACCTCTTGACATGTGTCAGGCCCAGGCTAGACAGTTCCCATTTGCTGTGTTGTTCCCACCTTAGGCTGCAGAGGCAGGCTGTCCTAACTCCATTACACTGAGGCTTGCTGAGATCAAATACCTGCGACCCTGCTGTGTAGACCCACCTCCTTAGCCCTCATTCTGCCCCCCCTGCAGCCAGTGACGAACCACAACCCCTGGATGCTGCTCTACTTCATCTCCTTCCTGCTCATCGTCAGCTTCTTCGTGCTCAACATGTTCGTGGGCGTGGTCGTGGAGAACTTCCACAAGTGCCGGCAGCACCAGGAGGCCGAGGAGGCGCGGCGGCGTGAGGAGAAACGGCTTCGGCGCCTGGAAAAGAAGCGCCGTAGTGAGCAGATGGTGGATGCTGGGACGGGCAGGGTCTCTACCCACCGCCATGCCTCCTGGGCGGTGCCCTGGGGCGGGTCTGGTCCAGGCCCACTGGGTCCGTGGACCTGGAAGAGAGCAAAAGATTTAACCTATCTGTTGCCCATGGCCAAGCCCTTTCCCCAGCATCTACTTGTCCAGGTGACCTGAGCCCATCAGTAATGATAACCACTGGCCACCCTGGGTAAAGCCCAAGTGCTTTGTCACAGGCAGAGACAAAGGCAGTCTTTCCCGTGTGCACCGAGGAGTGGGAACTTTTAGAACACACCTGCCCCTCATGTTTTTCCTCGTGAAAGTTGTTTGCAGTTTTGGGGTCAGTCATCCACCCCTAGATGGTCAGCCTTAGGACCCCTGTCTCAGCCTATCAGACCTTTGTCATGGGCCTCTTTAGGGGGTGTTTGAGAATAATGTGTGTCCTAACATCCTGCTTCCTGCCACCAATATCTCAGGGTTTCCTTCGCTGTGCCCGAGCCCTGGGAGGGGAACACGCTCATCCAGGACCTGGTGTGGGCCAGCATGTTCTTCTCTTGCTTCCTCCTTACCCGTGGCCTCTCTCTTCTTTGTGCTCTTCTCTTTGCTTGGTCCAATCCTGTATGGTCTATGCCACTCTCCCACGTCCCCTACAGAGGCTCAGAGGCTGCCCTACTATGCCACCTACTGTCCCACCAGGCTGCTCATCCACTCCATGTGCACCAGCCACTACCTGGACCTCTTCATCACCTTCATTATCTGCCTCAATGTGGTCACCATGTCTCTGGAGCACTACAACCAGCCTACAGTGAGTCTTTGGGTCACTGTCTAGTCTAAGGCCCCATGGGGAGAACCAGCTTTAGCAGGATCCCACCTCAGGTACAGGGTTGAATAGAGGGCCAGCACCCACGAAGTCCCTCTATGATGGCTTACACCAGGCCCTTGTGGGGAAGAGGTACAGGGTAGCTGGTAAGTTAGAAGCTTGAAAGAAAAGAGTCACTCTTTCCAGGAATGTGAGGGAGGTGGCATTTGTGAGAAGCCTGCTGCATGAGTGGCAGGGGCTGTGGTGTGCTAATATGGACACTACAGGGCACGATGCATGCATTAATTCTCATTGTAAAGTCGATGTTGGGAGAACCTTGGTCGGGTTTTCCAAAGAGGTGGTTCCTCAGAGAATAAGCATCAGAGCGAGAATTGGAGCTTAGATTTGTGTTCAAAGTTTACTGGGGCCTCCACTGCCCACTGAGTATCTTGAGTCTAGGGGACAGCTTTCTGGGGGCAGACCCATGGCAAGCATCCTTGGGGTAGAGGCCAGATAGCATGCAGCAGAAGAGGGTGAGGGGCAGGTGCATTCTAGAAGACTCTGCTTGACAGAGTTGACAGGAAGGGAGGCGCCATGCCTCCAGGTGAGGAATTAGCATCTTATTTCAGTGGACGGAGAAGATGGTTTTGAAGTGAAAAGAAAGGGAACCATGGAATACTGAACAGTAATTATAGAATTTCCAAATTAATGTGAAGAAACGGGATCATTACAGTTTACAAGTACCAATTATTTGTCTGGTGCCCAGAATACCTCATTTAATTATCACAGCAGCTTTCTGATAGGCAGGAGGGATTGTTTTATACAAATTTTAGTCGAAGAGACTAAGTGTCAGAAAGGTCAAGTGCTTTCCTAGGTCATGAACTGGATACGGAGAAAGAGTTAAGCAGTATTCAAATCTATGAAATGTGGGCATTCTGTTTCCAAAGAGGAACAACTGGGTCAGGCTAGTACAAATAAAGAAATAACAATGTGAAATGACTATCATACATAAAGACATAAAAATGAAAAGGAATATAAATAAATAAAAAGTAGCAAAGCATTATACTAAATGTAAATGGACCAAACTCTCCCCTTAAAAGGCCGAGACTCTGGTTGTAGGAAGGATCTGGGGCAGATAATAGTACTGGACCATGCCTTTCTTTGCCCCTGTAGTCCCTAGAGACAGCCCTCAAGTACTGCAACTACATGTTCACCACTGTCTTTGTGCTGGAGGCTGTGCTGAAGCTGGTAGCATTTGGCTTGAGGCGTTTCTTCAAGGACAGGTGAGTAGCTGGGTCAGCAAGGTTGGGAAGAAGTCTTGATCTTTGAAGCAGCCTGAAGGAGCCAGTAACATCAGGATATTAATAGTCAAGGTGTCCTAGCTGTTGACTAGATTTCTGGGCAGGAAGTGATTAAGTCTCAGTGAATGGATTCAGATTGTCTTAGCTCATCTTCTGTGGGTCCTCTGTAACCTGAAGACAAAGCACAGTCTGTCTCATGCTAACTTTTCTTTTGAGGAAGCAACTGAAGCTTAGAGAGCTTGACAGACTGGCCAAATGCTACCCAAAGGGATCAGATCATTTAGGATTTAGACTTAGAAGTCAGAGTCCATGCCTTCTCTCCTACAGGAGGCCAGAAACATTTCTTCAGCCTTGGCAGTTTTCTGTAGAAAGGAAAAAGGGGGTCAGACTCATTGACACCAGAGGGGGGTAGAAGGAAGTGTATTTGCACCTTCTAGTGGGCCCCACAGGAGTGTGAAGCCTTCTGGGGAGTCTGCCTTCCACTCAGGTGTGTCTGAGCCACTGTGCTTCCCCCCACCCCCCATTCCTGCCTCAACTGCCCTGCTGTACAGATGGAACCAACTGGACCTGGCCATTGTGCTGCTATCTGTCATGGGCATTACGTTGGAGGAGATCGAGATCAATGCGGCCCTGCCCATCAACCCCACCATCATCCGTATCATGCGTGTTCTACGCATCGCCCGGGGTAAGTAGGAGACAGGCAGGGTAGAGACAAGCAGGAGAGGGAAGGGGACTCCCTGTGGCCTGCGGGAGAGCATGTAGGAGTGGGGTGGGTGGGTGACGTGGGACCTGTGAGCAAGAGGGACCCTGCTGCATAGGGCAAAGCAGGACTCAGAAGAAGACCACGTGTCACCCCCATGTGTGCACAGCCTCCTGCCCACCCCCATGCCGTGTAGACCTACCTCTGCTTCCTCACAAGCAACATAACCTGTGTGGTCCAGTCTCGGGATGTGGCACAAGGACCCAGTTCCGGCTCTGTGTGCTACCTGGCCTTTCTTTAGCACTATAGCAAGAGGCACAGTCTTCAACATGTCTGACAGTCTTCCTTTCCTCCCCAGAAGCCCTTCTCTCATCCCCAAATTTTTCCTACTCTTTCAAAATCTTACTGCCACGGCGATGGTGGGGTGCTTCTTGCTCCTCTGCCCCCCCTCTTGCCTGTTACTTCCGTGCAGGCAGGCCTCTAAGGAGGAAGAGCTGTGCAGAAACTCTGTGGGTGACACCAGAGGCCTCTTTAACCCGAGGGGATGGGCGGGGATGTGGACCCTCGTGTCTGCCATCTTGGCTTCCCTCACTCCACTGTACATGCTCTGAGATTTTGAACTCCTCTGAAGCTTCTCTGCATTCTGTTTTGTACACATGCCCCTCACCCTGCAGCTGTAGCCATATTCTTTTAAAAAGATATTTATTAATGTATTTCATATACATGGGTATTTTGTCTGCATGTGTTCTACACACCCAAAGAGGGCATTAGATCTCATAAGACTATGGTTATAGACAGTTATGAGCCGCCATGCTGGTGCTGGGATTGAACTCAGGACCTCTGGAAGAACAACTAGTGCTTTTAACTACTGGGCCACCCCTCCAGACCCTGAAGCCGTATTCTTATGTAGTACCCAAGAGGGGACTCTGATCATACCCTGCTCGTGTTCCCTCTCTTCCCTGAGTACATACACATGCATGTACACACTCATGTGTGCACATCCGTAGCCTGGACTGACAGCTGGGGCTGAATGTCACCCACAGTGTTGAAGCTGTTGAAGATGGCCACAGGAATGCGGGCCCTGCTGGACACAGTGGTACAGGCTCTGCCCCAGGTAAGAGCCACACCCTTCCAGAGCCCTGCCTTAAAAGGTAGGGTTCATTGTGTGGGGCTGGACCATGGAGGATGTAAGCTTCAATTTTCCTTATCCCAGACCTGCCAACACCCAGGACAGCCTCTTCCCTGGGAAGCTGTTTGAACCTCTCCTGCTTGTCTTTGAGAACTCAAAGCATGGCCACCAGTATCCACTCTATGTCCAGTCCTATGAGTACGCTGAGGACATATACAGTTCTTTGGGGAGCCCCAGGCTGGTGGGGAGATAAACACTTTGGGGTCCTGCAAGAAGAGGCATGTGTTATGCTTCAGGGAGGGAGGAAGTACAGGGCATTCCCTGGGAATTGAGGGAAGGTGACTTTTGAGCTGGACCTGGAGAAGTGGCTTGAAAGTCAGTTGTCATGTGATGGACGGTGAGGTTTCCATACAGCCTTCCAGGAGGGGAAGTGCAAACCCCATGAGTAGGAGGACACTGCTTAGGTAGGACTGTGTGCCCAGTCAGTGGAAGGAGAGCTGGGGTCTGGCTCACAAGGCAGGTATTTTTCATCCTTCTAATACTTGGGCAATGTCAGTGCCCCCCCCCACTCCACCCAGCCATGTCTGAGCGCTGTGCTGAGCTGACCCTTGCACACATTTATACTCATTGTGATTCATTTAGGGAACTTTATGATCCATAAAAATCAAAGGCACACATACAGCACCCAGGAAAGAGGGAGGTAGAGTCGAGTCTCTTGGGAACCTCCGCTGAGGACACCAGTAAGTTCCATTCTTGAGTTTGGTGTGAGCTTTCCAGTGGTGCAATGTAAGGCCACCAGAGACCAACACACAGACTCTCTTCAAGTCTTTATTGCCGCTGTCGATTGCATGGGGAACATGCCCAAATCATGCAGCCCCGAGTCGTGGCTCTTGGTTTTTTTTTTTTTTTTTTTTTTTAAATGCACAAAAGCACATCTTGTTGACATTTGTCAGTTAGCAAGAGCAGTTAGCAAGAAGTGGAACCCAGGAGCCAAAGAAGGAAGATTTAGTACATCTAGGTCTTTGCTCCCATTTTGGCAAAGTGTTGGGGCCCATGTGCTGGGTTTTAAGGTCAGAATGGTACCTTTTGTGGTCTCACTGTACTAAGGTTTGGGAGCCTGTGACATTCCTTACTGTTTCTATGGGCATGGGTCAAATTGTGGAGCCATCTGGGGGCAGGGAGTTACATTGTCCCCTCAGTAGGCAGCTGAATAAGCAAGGTCTTACATTCAGGAAAAGGACCAATGGTCCAGCAATGGCCACAAGTCGAGAGTTAACTGGTGGGCCCAGGAGAGCAGGGATGATACCAGGGTTAGATTCTTGGCATCCTTGTTCTGTTTTCTCAGTGTTATCTCTGACTATGGCTAAACATTCTCTAATTACCCCTGACTGGTAGGCAGAGAAGCAACAGGTTTCCTCCAGCGCCACACAGAGACATCTCCTTTCACGAAGAAAAACCTCTGCTCAGGAGTCTACCTGGGCTCCCAGATGGGAAATAGAATTTTCCAGGTGGCCTAGGTCTATGTTTACTCAAGTACTGAGTTCCTTAAAATTTTTTTATCCCCCACAACTAGGGCAGAAATTCTAACTGCAGCAGAGCCTGTGATGCCTGCCCCGCCAATAGGGGAATGCGAATGGGGACGGCTCACCACGCGCAGGGCAGCCCACCATCTAGACGTAGGTGGGCCTGGACGGTTCTTCATTATAGGCAGTCATCTGTGGTGTGGCATGCACAAGGACTCCAAGGAGTGGTGTCTCCTCCAGTGCAAACAATTCAGAAGATGCACTCATGGTTAAGCTGTTACTGCAAGCGAGCCAAGTGGGGCCTGGGGCATGGACGTATGCCTGCCTGCCAATCTTGGAGTTAATCTGCTGTGCATGACTACAGGAATCTGCGCGGGAGAACAACTTAGGGGGTTCTTAGTGACATTAAACAGGCGTTCTTTTCTTGGATGACTCCGAGGGTAAATTTAGGATGGTCCCTTTTACAGTTTTCAGGATCAGAAGTGAAGCAAATTGTTTGATAATTCCAATAGAGTATGGGGGTTTGGGACCCAGGCATAGCCAGCAGTCTTTACCTATGTCTGGTAGGGAAACAGTTCAGGAAGTGATATAACCCTTCCAGCATCCCAAACACTGAGGGGCTGGCGTCCTCTAATTCCCGGACCTTTACCCTTCAAGGTTACCAAAGGGGATGTTGGAGATCTAGGGCTTGCCACCTTAGGGAACTTATATTATGAAGATGGGCCAGTTTAGGCAGATGGCCCAGATGACCCTAGGTGGAGGTTTCCTTTGGATAGAACATTTGCAGCCTGGGTCTCAACCACTCACATATAGCCTGGCTCCTTGGGTTCTGCTGGTTTCCTAATAAAGGTCTTCAGTTTCCTGCCAGGGCCTAATCTTTATAGCTGTGGGACTGTGTTGCCTAAGACCAGTGAAATTACAGGTAGATTCTGAGTGTTTTCTCTCTAGAGCCATGTGTACCCCTAGAAAGACTTGTTTTCACAATCCCACTGAATACAATAGTATTCGCTTGACTCTTAGCAGTTTGGGGGTTGTCAGCAGAGCAGACATTTTGGTTTTGGGTAGGCTGGAGCCTTTTCTCCTCAAAAGTGAACCTGCAGCCCCAGGAGCATACTCCTTTGCAGTAGCCTTTCCCAGTTGACTCTGGTTGTGGTATTTTACAGAAATCCACCTGGAAGGTGCACTGGTCTCAGTGGATAGACTGGCGATGAGCTCCCCAGCTGGTCGTCCTTAATTCCCGTACCCAAGGGGGTTGGGACTTTTCCCACAGGGAGACAAAGAAAACACAATAGAATGATCATTGACATAGGACCCATGTCAGTGGTATCTTTAGAGGGTCGGAGGACCCGATGACAACCTTTGTACCCTGTAGCCTCCCTCAGCTGGGTGTAGTAGATTCATGAGTGACACTGGTAACTTTTCGCTTCTGTAGGGCAGTGAGGACCATGGTATGGGCTTTTCCATGTTGGTTCTAGGCTCTGGCTCAGGATCCTCTTTTCCCACACAAGGTCAACAGGCTGGAACTTGTGGGCAGACTCGCATGTGGGCAAGGCCGTGGCCTCTGATGAAGTCTCTGGGCTTGACACAGGGACTTGTAAGGACTTGAGGAGGGACTGGTTAGTAATCCCCACCTTATGAACATCTCTTAGCTTAGGAAGGAAACAGGGAGCTCTCCTAAACACAATTCCAAATGGGTGAAATCTCAGTATGGGGTGGCCCCGAGATGGGCAAGCATTAGGAGGTTGGTTCAATGTTCGCCAGTCTCAAGGACATATTTAGTTTCCTTCAAGGTCCTATTCATCCTCTCCACCTGCCCTGAGTTTTGTCGTCTATAGGCACAATGTAGTTTCCAATCAACATTTAGGACCTTTGCCAGATTTGAGAAACTTGGGCTGTGAAGGCTGTGGGCCATTGTCAGACCCCAGTGAGAGGGGCAATCCAAACCCACCAGTCGACTCTTTGAGGACTTTCTTGTTGACCACTGAGGCTGTCTCTGTTTGAGCAGGATGGGCTTCCACCCATCCAGAAAAGGCGTCCATGAAAACGAACAAATGCGTATACCCACGAGGCACGGGTTTTATAAAATCTGCTTTCCAGTGTTCTCTGGGGATGCTTCCTCGGGTGTGGATTCCTTTGGGGCTTCTCTTCCTTCTTTAGGGTTCGCGTGGGCACAAGTCATACTTCTAGACACAGTGTTTTTGACAAGATTGTCTAGTTGAAGAATGTGATATCTGGGCCTCAACAGTTTTGGATGTTCCTGGAGGGTGGCCCGGTGGGGTTTGGTGACCATTTGGCCCCTGGTCAGCAGGGAGTACAGGTCCGTTCGGCAAGAACCACCATCCAGTTGCATCCTGTTTGGCATCTTCTCTCTTCCTATTACATTTCTTCCTGTATGTAGTTTGGGTAGAGGAGAAATTTGGGTTTAGGCAGGATAACCAAGACCTAGAGCACCCCCACTGCTCTGGGGTCACCTTCTGGGGGCCAGATCTGCTGCCCACTCCCTTGAGCTTCTCAAGAATCCCCTTTTAAATGTCCTTCACAGTGGACAATGGCTACTTTTTTTTTTGGCAGCCATATGGCTGCTTAGTAGGGCCACAATTTCTTTGTTTTTGATTTCCTTTCTGGCCAAAGTGAGCAGTCCCTTTTCTTGATAGGGTTTCCTGTGGACATGGGCTGTGACAAATGGCCTTGTCCTTCCCTCAGTGAAATGCCTGGGTTAACACCAGAAGCTTAGCCTTTGTGCTGAAGTCCCTCGGCTGAGGGGCCGGGCTCACACCGTACTGTCCAAGGTGACAACTGCTCCCCAGCGTGCCTGATTCGGTCTTAAAACCGTTCCCATAGTGTACAGTATCTCTCCTGCTTCTCACAGCAGGACATCTGTTAGGTCAGGTCTGACAGATTGGACCTCATCCGTCATCTCCAGGCAACCATAGAGGGGCTCTGTTGGGTTATCGTCTGGCAGCAGGCCGGCTGGTTGATGGCTGAGGTTCTAAAGAATTGGATACAGGGCCGGTCCAGAACTACCCGATGATGTGTTTATCCAGGCATTGGACACTCACTCTTCTGAGGTTCCCCTCAGGAGGGGCTCGACAGAGTGTGGGGTGATTAGGAACACACTCCTGGCCCACGTTCAGCTTGTTAGCTTCACTAGTGTGGCTGCAGAGACATCTGCTCACAAGCAAACTAGCCAACAGGCAGAACCAAGATCAGATCTTTTGGATAGATAGATTACTTCTTGGCTTCTAGATAGGCTTCTCCCAGGGTCCCAGTGCCAGGGCAATCGAGATGTCTGCCAGGGCCAGTGCAGAGATGAGGGCCTTCTTCAAAGCCTCAAAGTTCCTTGTTAAGAATCAGTGCACTGCAGTGGCTGGGTGCTGCCGCCAGTACTAATGGCTTAGCCAGCTGTACGATCCCGGGTATCCTCCAGCAGCAACTCCTGACCGTCCACAGAAACTCCTGTGCTTGTGTCCTTGTTTTAGGTGTGGAGATTGGTAGAACTGTTGAAATTTGTCTCTGGGTAAGCATTCCTTTACCCTATACAGATGGAGAAGGCATTCGGGAGGGCCTCTCAGGGGAGATGACCTAAACTGCCCTTTGAGAGATAAGGAGGGACTAACCATACTAGTCCAAGTGTCTTCCCTGTAGAGGGACAGGATATGCCCACCCAGCAGCCCGTTTCCACATGGTGGGAGGCAAGGAGTTGAAAGGTCAGACTGGGAGGACCGAGGGAGGGGGTGTCATAGCAGGCCTTCAGCTCCGGGACAAAACACTTTTGGGGCTTTGTGCTGTGGACTCTGTACGCTATAGGAATATTTGGACAAGAGGGTTCCAAGCAGAGCTGCCTCTGTGAGGAGAGGAGGGAAGGCAGGAGACGAGGCAGGTGAGGAGGCTGCTGGGTCTCTCAGGCCCTAGGGGACTGAGGGTGAAGGTAGATTTATGGGGAAGCTGGGGCAGTGTCTGCTTCACTACACGCTTGCACCCTCGATGAGTAGGATGCTATTAACTAGCCAGGCACCACGGTGCTGAGTGGCGGTCCTCAGTCTGTGATCAATGGGCTTACTTTATGGTAATTACCTCAAACGCCTCCTGGCTCAATTCGCAGGAGCCTTTGAAGGGTCAGGAGGGATTTTCTTTGTAGGGCAGGCACGCCTTCTAGCCTCATCCGCAGCATGAGGTAAAGGCAGTCTCTCACTGGTGCACGGATTTGAACCAGGCTTGGAATCTGGGGCAATCTGTCCTACAGGAGCCATGGGGACAGGGCTGGCTGCCTTTGCAGGAGGCTCCTGGGATCACGGGCACGCGTGAGTCCTCTACTCCTTCCTTTCTGTGGCCAGCCTTGCACTGGCCTGTGGAGGCAAGTCATCCAGTCGTGTCCCGGGCCAGCAGTGGACAGTTTGCTGGGCTTGAATCCCCGAGCCATCCTCACTCACAAGAGTGGTGTAACTAAACGGGCACTTCTGCTCTTAGAATGTCTTGTTTTCACTCTGAGAAACGGGTAGAGAGATGGCACATTGATTTGTATGTGTGTATGTATGTGTGTATGTGTGTAATATGTATGTGTGAGTATACACACATGTGTGTAAGGGTATGTAATTGACTGTCTTCTATTTCCTGCTTTTCTTTCTTTCTTTCTTTCTTTCTTTCTTTCTTTCTTTCTTCCTTCCTTTCTCTCTTTCTCTCTCTCTCTCTCTCTCTCTCTCTCTCTCTCTCTCTTCTTCTTCTTCTTCTTCTTCTTCTTCTTCTTCTCTCTCTCTCTCTCTCTCTCTCTCTCTCTCTCTCTCTCTCTCTCTCTCTTCCTTCCTTTTTTGAGGCACAGTCTCTCCCTGAGCCCAGAGCTCATGAATAAACTCCAGGGATCTGCCAGGCTCTGCCCACAGAAGCAGGGCATATGCACATCCCTGTACCCTGCTTTTATCTGGGGCTGGGGACCCGAAGCCTGTCCTCATGCTTACACAATGGGCACTTGACCCATTGAGTCACCTCCCCCAAACCCCTCGGGTTTCTGGGACAAATGATGTGCTCATGACAAAGACAGTAAGCATCCAATTCTTATTCCATGACCTATGTTGAAGGAGTCCTGCCCTTCAGGAGGTTACAAGGGGACAGCAGACATGGATACTTAGCAACAGTGTAGCTGTGACACTATAGCTGCCCCAAGCCTGGCCCTGCCTCTGTCCCCCTGGCCTGAGGTCATTTGCCTCTACCCTTCTGCCCAGGAATTCCCTTCCCTGCCCTCCTACAATCCTCGAATTCCTCTTCCTGACTCTCCCCAGGCCTCCCTCTTCTCTTCTTACAAACCCCGAGCCCCCAGCCCAGCCCACTTCCCCCCTCCTCTTGCAAACCCCAGGCCTCCGGCCCCCAGCCCAGCCCCCCTCTCCCCACAGGTGGGCAACCTGGGCCTCCTCTTCATGCTGCTCTTCTTCATCTATGCCGCTCTGGGGGTGGAGCTCTTCGGAAAGCTGGGTGAGTGATGCTGTCACTGGAGACGGTGGTGTGGGGGAGATGCCTCAGTAGCAGGACTTCTCATCCAACCCAATCTTAGCCTGCGGTAGTTTTTGAAGCCAGGCTCATGAATATCTATCAGACCCGTTTGGTGGAATCCTGGACTTCAACTTTTGGTCCTCTGTGGGCCTGAGGACCTGTGGAGGAGCAGGGTTATGTCTGACAGTCCTCTTTCCTCTGCTTCCAGCCACTGGCTGATCTGAGCCAGGGCTTCCCCAGTAACAGAGAGCAGGGTAAGGGAGAGGGCACCACATGTTGAGCTCAGCCCTGCACATAAGGTTAGTTTCAGAAATCAGGGGTTCCCCCAAGGGGTTGGCCCTTACCCCACCCATCTCTCTCAGGAGCTGATTATCGGATAGAAGAGCCAAATGCTCCTGAGACTGAGACCCCAGCTAGTGTACCAGTTCCTTGAGCCTCAGTTGTCCCATCTGTGAGCTGGGCACAGTCCACATGCACTGTTGAGGGTTGTAGGTGGGAACTCTGAGAGGGCGCTCAGGGGTGGCAGCTTGGGTTGCCGTGGGTGGACAGGCTGACCACCTCTCTCCTCGCAGTCTGCAATGATGAGAACCCGTGTGAGGGCATGAGCCGGCACGCCACCTTCGAGAACTTTGGCATGGCTTTCCTCACGCTCTTCCAGGTCTCCACAGGCGACAACTGGAATGGAATTATGAAGGTATTCATGGGCCAACTGAGGGGAAATCAGGTAGTTTCAAGTCCTGGGTGCATGATGGCCCCACTGATCCAGACATAGAACCCTCTGCATGCCCAGTGTCCCATTGTACACAGGAGGGGAGTCAGGGACCAGAGACATCGAGGGACCTCCTTGAATCCAGTGTGGTCAGGTCAGGCAGAACCTTGGTTCCCAGGTTTGCCTGTGGCTCTGAGGGGTGGAGTAAGCCACAGTAGGGAGTGAAGAGGACCAGAGCAAACCTAGGACCCTATGGACGTGGCTGATGTTGAGGCAAGCTCTGGTTCATCGTAAGTTAGACAGGCATGAAGGCAGTTAGGAGTCTGGAGGGGCATTGATCTAGGGCCCCTGGTGTGCGCGCACATGTGTGAGTGTGTGTTGTGTGTATGCCTGACCTCTGGTAGCCTTGTGCGCCCTCTGTGCTAGGGAGCTGAGGCGTGCGGCTGGGCAGGCATGTCGGGTGGCACTGTCCTCACCAGCCCGTCCCTGTGGCAGGACACCCTGCGAGACTGCACCCACGATGAGCGCAGCTGCCTGAGCAGCCTGCAGTTCGTGTCCCCTCTGTACTTTGTGAGCTTCGTGCTCACGGCTCAGTTTGTGCTCATCAACGTGGTGGTGGCCGTGCTGATGAAACATCTGGATGACAGCAACAAGGAGGCCCAGGAGGATGCAGAGATGGATGCTGAGATCGAGCTGGAGATGGCCCATGGCCTAGGTCCCGGCCCCGGCCCCTGCCCCTGCCCTTGTCCCTGCCCCTGTCCTGGCCCGAGGATGCCCACTAGTTCACCGGGGGCTCCGGGCCGAGGATCGGGAGGGGCAGGTGTTGGAGGCAACACCGAGAGCCACCTGTGCCGGCACTGCTGTTCTCCAGCCCAGGTGGGCAGGGGCTGAGAGGTGGATGGGGGCACACAGGGCAGGAGCCATGGGGCCGGATGGGTAGCTGGGCTGGGGGGTACCCTCCATGTTCAGCTTCAAGAGAGGGTGATCCTGCGATGAGTCCCAGGCTGTGGGCACAGAGAATGGGAAGGCAGCTCTGCCCCATCCACCCCAAAGTCCAGGGACCCAGCCGATAATCCCACCTGTCCCCACCCTGCCCCGTCCGCCTAGGAGACCCTGTGGCTGGACAGCGTCTCTTTAATCATCAAGGACTCCTTGGAGGGGGAGCTGACCATCATTGACAACCTGTCTGGTTCCATCTTCCACCACTACGCCTCACCTGCCGGCTGTGGCAAGTGTCACCATGACAAGCAAGAGGTACTGACAGCCTGGGAGGAGCCTGGCTCTCTGGGAGTCGCCAGCGAGTGAAGTGCTGGGGGGAGCCGTGGCTTTAGGCTCCTAGAGACATGGTCAAAGTGGTTTGTCTAAAAAGGGCAGCCCTGGGGTGGGGCCTAGAGCGCCCCAGAGAGAGTCCTCAGCACCCTTGGTTATAAAAGGTGCTTAGACGCAGTAGTCATTCTACTGTGTGCTGCTGGGACAGGTTTTGTCCCTTCCATGGCATTTTGCCCTGAGTCAGGAAGGGGTCTCTGGTGTCTGCTTATTCTCTGGTGGTCACGGGCATCCTCCCTCCCCACACCCGGAGTATCTCAACATGCTTCTCTCGGGAGCCTGCTTTAGGCTTCCTCTCAGAGGCAGCTCAGTCCCATTCTGCTCAGAAGCCATCTCTCAGGCTGTTTGCAAGCATTCCTCCTAGGCCCTGCACATAGAGCTTCTGGGTTCGTCCCAGGGAGTTCTAGGATCTGTGGCTGTGAGGTTTTCTCCAGGAGCTGTGGGCAGGAGCTGATCACGTAGGCTGCTCAGTTCTCCTGCCCCAAGGCAAAGACAGATTCCTTAGGGTAGCAGGTCATGCGGATCCCCTTGCAGGGACATCTACTGAGGACACAAGTAGCCCTCAGAGGAGTCTGACCCAGCCCAGTTCTGTAGACACTTGGTCTGGGGCAAGTGGACCACAGACCTCCATAGCTCACCATGGCTACTTTTGTGCTCAGACACTAAGGTGGGCCACTCAGACCTGGTTTCCGTTCGGGGTGGCCCCTGTGCCATCTTCATGTGTCACCCAGGCTGGGATCCCACACAGAGTGGGCCCAGCACCCATGCCCAGCAGGCCCGTGAACCACTCTGACCACTACCCCATGTCCTTTCAGGGACCTGTTGCTCAGCGCTCCAGGCCCAGGCTGCCCCATCCCAGCCCCAGGGTGACCCGAGGCCACCACCTCCCCCTGCAGGTGCAGCTGGCTGAGACCGAGGCCTTCTCCCTGAACTCAGACAAATCCTCGTCCATCCTCCTGGGGGATGACCTAAGTCTTGAGGACCCCACGGCCTGCCCGCAGGGTGCCAAGGAGAGCAAGGTAAGCAAGCGGCTAAGTATCTCCTGACATTGCATCTCATGTGTGATGCCAGGGTACACAGTTTCCCTGGCCAGGCTGGGCTCAGGCTCAGCTTAATTGAGGCCGTATCTTATGCCAGACACAGATAGCAAGTCACAGGTTGGGGTAGCATGATCCCATCAACATCAGCGTGGACATCAGGCAGTTCCCAAGGAACTTGTGGGACTGGAAAAACTCCAGAAAGAGATGCCCCAGCCCTTTGCTCCCCATGCGAGACCGCAGGCAGTGGCCAGGAAGAAGAACTCTTCTCCCCACGTACGAGTGTGGAAACTGAGTCCCGACAAAGGGAGGGGCCCACTGAATGTTCTAATCGGATGCCTTCGCCCCGAGTGACTGCCACACTGAGTTAGTCTTTGATTATAGACATGAGGAGGACCTGGTACTGTCTCAAGGCCAATAGACTCAGAAAGGGAGGGGCAGAGAGAACCACAGCTGCCTGGGGCATCCAACAGGGCTTCTTAGAGGTGAGGACATTCCATTTGAGGACTGGAAGGTGGTGACTGCTGGTCAGGTGGAGGAGGTAGGAGAAAAGACTTCCCAGGCAGGGATGGGAATAGTTATGCAGGAGCCATGTCTCCGCATCCCCCAGCGTACTGATCACCTACCTCCTTTGCCTGCAGGGTGAGCTAGAGCCTCCGGCGTCCATGCAGGCTGGAGACCTGGAGGAATGCTTTTTCCCCTTTGCCAGCGAGCCAGTGTCTACAGGCCCAGAGAGCCTGCTGTGCGAGATGGGGGCCATCCCGTTCAACCCTGTCCAGTCCTGGCTCAAACACGACAGCAGCCAAGGTGAGGGTCAGTGCCCTACTCGCTTCCGCACCCTGGTCCCAAGAGTCTGCTTCGTGGGGGAGGTGGAGCCGGGGGCTCTCCCATAAAGAACCAAATGAGTATCTGACGATTAGAGGAAAGACTCAAGCCTGATACAGTAGTGATGAAAGACATGGAGTCAAAGAGCTAACGACAGCCGAAGCCTGGTTTAAAGGAAGCTTCACACCGAGCCTCTTATGTTCCCTGATGAAAAGGAACTGGGTTGCCACACACAGCTCCTAGTGTCAAGCAGAAGGAAGGCTCATAGATGGAAGGCGTTTGGGTGGAGTCTAAGCCGAGAGGCAGTTTTCCCCCAGATAGTCACACAAGGTGACACATGACAGAAAGATGCCTTTCAGTGGCCCTTTGATAAAGGGACCGCTATCCCAAACCTCCTCGAACAGTGGGTTTGTGTTTTGGGACATCGATGGACTGTGGGATCAGGACTAGGGATTGAGCTAGCTTGTCCTTGGGCTCCCATTTGGAGGGTTGGCAATACTGGCTGGGTGGGGAAAAGGGGGACAGCCCAAGAATGAACCCCCTAGGCCCTGAGCTCATTCAAAGATGTCTTCTATGCTGTCTGGATGATTGGCTTTTCCATGAACCCTCTGTAAAACCAGTAGCCTCTCGTGGACATGATGGCTGGGATGTCAGGGGTTTCCTGATCTTTAAAAGCAGAGCACATTCTGATGAAGTGTTTAATTACCCATCGATGTGGACGCTCCTTCAGTATACTGGGCAGCACAGAACAGGAACCTTACCAGGACACAGCCTGCACAGCTGCCTGATGTCTACTCCCATATCTGAGCCCTCTATTCCTTCCTTATTCTATGAACGCAGAAGCAGCTGCAGCTGGTCCTGGCAAACGAAAGTCTGCCCTGCCTCAGGCTCTCTGAGCCTGGCCTTATCTCTCTTTCTATCTGCAGCAGAGCAGACCAGACCCATCTGGAAGCTAATGTACCATCAGCGCAGGGCCTGGCCTGTGCCTAGAACCCTACCCCACATTGTCCAAGAGAGGCCCCCAGGCCTGGCCAGGCCATGTAAGAATGGCCAGAGCTTGAGGGAAGAGTCTAAGTCAGAGTCTTAGTGATTGAATACCTACTGTGTGAATGGTGCTAGATTAGGTGCTCCATACCTGCTGTTGTCTCCAGAGCACTCCTCTTGTGTTGTTATATTCTCACTCCTGTGACCAAATACCGGGTAAAGGCAACTTAAGGAAGAGTCTGTTTTGGCTCACAGTTCTAAGGAACAGGCCATCATGGCGGGGGAAGGCGCGGCAGTGGCAGCTCAAGGCAGCTGGTCACATTCGCATCCACAGTCAGGAAGCGGGAACAGATGAATGCTGGTGCTCGGCTCATTTTCTCCTTTGTGTTCAGTCCAGGACCCCAACCTGTGGGATGGTGCCGCCCACAGTTAGCAGGACCCCAGCCTGTGGGATGGTGCCGCCCACAGTTAGCAGGACCCCAGCCTGTGGGATGGTGCCGCCCACAGTTAGCAGGACCCCAGCCTGTGGGATGGTGCCGCCCACAGTTAGCAGGACCCCAGCCTGTGGGATGGTGCTGCCCACAGTTAGCAGGACCCCAGCCTGTGGGATGGTGCCGCCCACAGTTAGCAGGACCCCAGCCTATGGGATGGTGCCGCCCACAGTTAGCAGGACCCCAGCCTATGGGATGGTGCCGCCCACAGTTAGCAGGACCCCAGCCTGTGGGATGGTGCCGCCCACAGTTAGCAGGACCCCAGCCTGTGGGATGGTGCCGCCCACAGTTAGCAGGACCCCAGCCTGTGGGATGGTGCCGCCCACAGTTAGCAGGACCCCAGCCTGTGGGATGGTGCCGCCCACAGTTAGCAGGACCCCAGCCTGTGGGATGGTGCTGTCCAGTTAGGGTGGCTCCTTTCACTCTCAGCCCAATCTAGAAACTTACACACACACACACACACACACACACACACACACACATGCTCAGAGTACCTTTCCTTGGTGACTCTAGAACCTGTCGAGTTGATCATGACAATAACTCACCCCCACCGGGTGGATGTCTGTCCCCATTCCTAGAGGAAGAAGACCCAGGTGTCAGACTTGGAGTCTGGTCTGCTGAGTTCTGAAAACAGCACTCGCTCAGACCCAGTCCTTCCCGTAATCATACCCAAAGTGTTCCTCGCTCTCACAGCAAGGAAACCAGTGCTTCAGGTTGAAGGTGTGCCCACAGTCTCACAGCCAGGGTTGAGTAGCCCAGGCGAGGGCTGCTCCCTGCTCACCCCCTGGGCTGTCCCGAGCATCTCCTCCTCCTCTCCTGCAGCACCCCCGAGCCCTTTCTCCCCGGATGGCTCCAGCCCTCTGCTGCAGATGCCTGCTGAGTTCTTCCACCCTGCTGTGTCTGCCAGCCAGAAGGGGCAGGAACCGGGCATGAGTGCAGGGACCCTGCCCAAGATTGCACTTCAGGGGTCCTGGGCATCCCTGAGGTCACCGAGCGTCAACTGCACCCTCTTGCGCCAGGTACAAGCACCTCCTGGATTCTGAAGAGTGTCCTGGAGCCCCAGGGGACTGGAGTGGGTAGGGGAAGGGAAAGAACATGGCACAGTCATGGCAGTTGGGTCTGGGAAAATTGGGGAGCTTCTGAGACTTAGAGGAGATGTGACCCCAAAGATGAATAGGAGCAAGCCCAGCTCCTGAGAAGGCTTTAGGTTGTCAAGGCAGCTGAAATGGGGGACCTAGCTTGAAAGAAGGAAATAAAGAGGGGGGGGCTTGCAGCGGTGACACGATGCTGGGGTCAGGGACCGTACCTTGAATGATATGTGTGGGTGATAGGGGCATCATTGCTGGACTGCTTGCATACAGAGTGCTTGATTGCAGAGGGGCAAGTTGGGAAATAGGAAGACTCGGTTATATTGTCTCCTATATCAGGATAGCCGGAGCCACAGCCCCCATGCCTGGTGGGCACAGGGAGCCTTCAGAGCACAGGACAAAAACCCACCAGCATCTCCAATGGGCCGTGTGTAATCCTATACAACAGTGGAGGCTGGCTTGCAGCCTCCTAGCTACCATTATTCAGGCACGGTTAACCTCCGGTTTCATCAGGCTGTTCATTGCAACAGTCGATGGACCCGGCCTCCCTGTCTCCCACGGAGGACAGGGTAGGGTTTAAAGTGTGTGTGGTGTGTGTGTGTGTGTGTGTGTGTGTGTGTGTGTACCTGCGCATGCATGTGCAAATGGTATAGTAGGAAAGATGGCAGAGCAAATGAGTGCTGGGAATATAATCTGGGTGTGAGGGGCGTGGCTGGGAGAGGGGCGTGGTGGGAGCCACTGGAATGGGGCAGGGCTATGGGGGCAGGTAGAAGAGCCTGGGGACAAGGGACAGTGCTGGAGATGTGGTGGATGAGTCAGGTGGAAACTCTATGAAGTCCAGGCTTGACACGGACACTAAGGATGGCTCAAGTTGTCCAGAGGGGACAGGAAGTTTGTGTGAGACCCCAGAAATGCTGGTGTGGTAGAGGAGATTCTGTGGGATCCTGGGTCCCATCATCAGACAGTCCACTAAGGATGAGTGAGCAGACCAGGGAAAGGAGATGGTACAAGCCACCTCATGCCTCCTTACCTCCCTGCAGGCTACTGTGAGCGACACGTCACTGGATGCCAGTCCTAGCAGCTCAGCGGGCAGCCTGCAGACCACACTGGAGGACAGTCTGACCCTAAGTGACAGTCCCCGGCGTGCCCTGGGGCCACCGGTCCAAGTGCCAGGGCCACGGGCCAGCCTGTCACCGGCCACCCGGCGCCGCCTCAGCCTGCGGGGCCGTGGCCTGTTCAGTCTGCGTGGGCTGCGGGCCCATCAGCGCAGCCACAGCAGCGGCGGCTCCACCAGCCCCGGCTGCACTCATCACGACTCCATGGACCCCTCTGATGAGGAGGGCCGCGGGGGCGCCGGGGGCGGGGGTGCGGGCAGTGAGCACTCCGAGACCCTCAGCAGCCTGTCGCTCACATCTCTCTTCTGCCTACCACCCACGCTGCCACCCCCCGGCCTCACCCCAGCCAGGAAGTTCAGCAGCACCAGCAGCCTGGCCGCTGGACCTGGCCGTCCTGGCGCCACTGTCTCGGCCCGCGGCCTGGCCAGGAGCCCCTCGTGGGCTGCAGACCGCAGCAAGGACCCGCCAGGCCAGGCGCAGCTGGCCTCGGGCTTGGGCTCCTCCGCCCCCGAGCCACAGCCACCTCCCGGGGAGTCAACGGATGCAGCGAGCAAAAGGAAGAGATGAGGGGCCGCAGGGGCTGCGGGGGACCTGCTACCCGCTGTCCTCCCGCCCGCCCCATCTTGCCTTCTTTAACCTCAGGAGCCAGGGAGCAGACAGCAATACTTTGCCCACACCTGGGAGTGGCATAGGGGCCAGCCAGCGCCAAGCCACTGGGCAGGCGGCTGAGAGGGTCTGGGTTAGCCGAAGCTCAGATGTGGCCCCCATCCGAGGCCCTTCCAGTGCATATGCAGATATATACATATATATATAGAGACAGACATATATTTATTTATTTTTTTTACTGAGAGCTTATGAACTCCAGAACGTGCTAAAAGTTGAGGGTGCAGGCCAGGGCCCAGACAGGGGTCTCTCTCGTCTGTTGGGTAGCACACAGGCCTTCACAGCACAGATGCTCCTGCTGGGGCCTCAGTGGCTGTAGTTTTAGGGGGTCTCCCCAGGTTGAGAGCAGCTTGGGAGGGTGTTCGGGGCCCAGGAGACAGAAGAGAAGCAATTCAGGGTGCACTTTTCCCCCCCTTTTAAAGAAGAGACCCTACTAAGTCCCCCAACCCCTACCCACACGTCAGGGTATCAGTCTCATCCCTCTGACTATTGTGTTGTTGTGAAGTCTTTTGTAGACACTCTTGACACAAACTTTCTTAGCCAGTTAGATGTTCTCTTTAGAAAAACCAGGGGGGGGAGGATTTTAGTCATATTTCTTAGAGCAGGGTTGGGGGGACAGGGCAGTTCTGAGGCTGGGCAGGGGGCTTGGGGTGCAGTTTTGACTTCTGTGAGCACTTTGGGGTACAGTTAACCCCCCAAAGGCAGCAAACAGGAATAATACATGCAAGAGAGGGGGCAGGGGAAGGGGGTCAGCAGTACTTACTTGGTCCACACAGATGCCCAGTTACCCGGGCACTTTCTGTCCTGATCCACTAGGAAGGCCTCATACTTCAGGATTCCCTGGGGATTATGGCCACCCACCCTGGGCAACCCTACCCTTGCCCCAGGGGTGTTTGGGGTGACAAATCTGAAGTGGGCTTTGAACATCCGCCCAAACCCTGGCTCCAGCCTTTCCCCAGCCCCACCGTTCTTAGCCTCCAGCCGGTTCCCCAGGCATTCATATCCTCGGACTCCTGCTTTCCCCTCAGTACGTCTCAAGCTGCAGCCTGGGTCTCTCTCTGTGGTCCTGCTTCCTGAATGAGTTCAGGACGGGTGGTTTTGAGCTCTAAAGTGGATGGGTTTAAGGTCAGCTAGAAGATTGTGGCCTGCTGCTGCTGGCCTGCTGATCAGGGCAGTATCATGGGGTGCTCACCCACATTACCAAGGGTCACCTTGTACCCTGCTAAGAGCATGAGTGGCTTGTCTCTGCTCCCAGATCCTGAATTCTCAGAAGTGGGCTTCTAGCCAGGCTCGTGAGCAGGGGCTGCACTGGTGTTTGTAGGTTCTGGCGTGTACCCGTCTAGCGCAGGGATCCTAGGGTCAGGGCGTTGGGAGGAAGTGAGGAATGAAATGTTGAGGGGTGCTGCCTGTAAAGCCCTTTTTAGAGGTGAGTGGGAAAGTGGTTGTTAGACCCACTTTACACACGGGTAAACTGAGGCCCTCGGTAAGTGAAGCAGTCATTTGGCCCTGGCGGCAAAGAGCCTGGGTCACCGGTGAGGTGTCCTAGCCTGAACATCTGGACTGCACACACACCATGGTTGTAAGGAGGGTGACTTTAAGGGCCAGGTGTGGTGTAGTGAGGGCTAGGCTGGGCCCATGCTCTTCAGAGGCGGTGTTTAATAGCATCCAGTACCCTCTGCTTTCTGGGTCCAGTCAGTCATTCATCTCAGTTTTCAGGGGTCCCCTGTGTGAATATGCCACTCTCCGCAGTCAGCATTCTCCTGATCGGAGCTCTGAGGCTGGGGAGGGATATTCAGGCATCCATATTTTTACACTGTGACCCCAGAGCAAGCAGCCATGCTGAAGGGTATTCTAGGGAACTGGGCAAGGTTTAAGGAAGGGCTGTGGCCTTGTGTCAGAGAGGGGAATGAGGGACTAGGGCGCTGTAAAGGGCAAGGCTTGGGCAGGTGTTCCTTCTTTGACACTGTGGCTTGGGGCTGTGGCCTCAGGCCAAGCCTGTCCATCATCAAAGCACAAATGTCCCCAAATCCACATGGCCCTGTCTATGAGGAGAACGGGGACCTCGGTACCAATGCCCTAAAGCTGTTCATTTGCCTGGCTGTGTGGTGTGGAGGCTGGAGGGCACCACCGCATTGTAGAGAAGGGTCTGGAGCTAGATAGGGCCTGCCCTGGCTTCTTCCTGTCTTCTGCTCTGGTCCTGGCTTTCCCTCAGAGGAGGATGAATTGTGTGAGCATTACTTACCTGTCTGCTTGTCCCTAATATTTCTGGAGCTCCCAGCTCCCAGGGTCACCTCCAGGCCTTTTTTTTTTTTTTTTTTTTCTGCTCTGAGTAAAGGGCTTGGGGTCTTAGAAGCCGCTGTTTAGCCCAGACACACACACAGTTTTGTTTTTGTTTTTTTTGTTGTTTTTTTTGGTCTTTGTGCAATAATGTCCCTGGCAGAGCCAGGGCTGATCTGGGGCCTGGGAGGAGGCAGAGGCCACCTTGTCCAGCAGCCCCAGCCCTGCTCTGCTGCTATGACTCTAACTTTTGGTCACTGTACAGTTTCTACAGTGTGAACGAACTTCCCTGCTCGTTGCTGAAGGCGCTGGTCCCTGCTGGCCCAGACGGCCCGGGCGTAGAGAAATCAAGCCGCACCGCCAGCCAGCGTTGTTTTCAATAAAACCCCAGAAACCTATTTAGGACTTTCTCCATGTCTGCTCTTCCTTCCCTGCAGGGTTGGGGATGTGCTGTCTATTCTCACCAATGGCAGAGTGATGATGTCCTCATACACTGCAGCCGTGGGGTCTGAGGTTTTGGGGGAATCCAGAGACCCTATGGTAGGATCCTCTTGTGGTCAGGGTCTGGGTGGGGCTTCAGAGCTGGTATGCTTATCCGTGAAACAAATTCCTCAGTTTGTAGAACTGGTATCATCAGGACCCATGGCTACAAAGGACAGGTCTCAAAGAACAAAAGATGGGGGCTGGAGAGATGACTTACTGGGAGAGTGCCTCCTGCTTGTCACAGATCGGGGCTGGAGAGGTGGCTCACTGGGACAGTACCTCCTGCTTGTCTTTCTTGGTCACTGTTCTGCTGCTGTGAAAAGACACAATGGCCACCACTCCTACAAAAGAAAGGATTCAGTTGGGGCTGGCTTACCATTTCAGAAGTTTTGTCTATTATTACCATGGTGGGAAGCATTGGGCACACAGGCAGACATGGTGCTGGAGAAGTGGCTGAGAGCGCTACACCTGGAGCCACAGGCAGCAGAAAGAGAAAGACAGTGGGCTTGGCTTGGGATGTTGAAACCTCAAAGCCCACGCCCAGTGATAAACTTCCTCCAGCAGGGCCACACCTCCTAATCCTTCTCAAGTAGTGCCACCCCCTGATGATTAAACATTCAAATATATGAGCCTGTGGGGCCCTTCCTATTCAAACCACTACACTGCTCTCGTAGAAGCCCAAGGCTCAGTTCCCAGCACTTACGTCAGGTGGCTCACAACTGCCTGTAAGTCCAGTTCCAGTCCTCCAACAGACTCTTGTGGCCTATGTGGGTTCATGCATGCTTGTACACATAGATGCGGGCTACACACTTTGAAAAATCTTTAAGAAGAATAAAAGCACAAGAGAAGGGAAGACAGAACTAAGAGGGAACAAGGAAACAGAAGGAAACGACTTAGTGGTTCAAGGTTTTAAGAAGCCCTGACGCATGTTGGCTTCAGATGATATTGGATCGAGGGCTCCGGCCAAGTCACTCGCAGTCTCTCTACCTCCTGGTTTTGTTGGTTCTCAGTTTGCTTCTTCCTCCCTGAGGCCACCAGCAGCCCCAGGCTTAGGCTGCCTCATCCCTCTAACACCTGACTCTGGGAAGCCTGGTGACACCCTAAGGCAAGATCCTTGTTCAGCCTTCCTCAGCGTTGACTAAGAGACACATCATGCCACAGACACACTGGGCTGGTACTCACCACGCTTGACTATGCACCCACTCTGGGATCCAGGGCAGAGATGGCTGCTGAACGCAGCTATGAAGTAAGGTCGAGGTCCTGTCTTCCTGATTTTAGCAGCAGTGTTTAATACTTTTGCCTTCGACAGGAGGCCATGGGGCCCTCTGACAGACCGGTCACCTAGATGTCGCCAGCTGGAAACACGAGAACTGCGAAGCCGCCAGGTGGAGGGCCAAGGGAGAACACCTGGTTTTTGTTCTGTTTTGTTTTGAGCATTCCCTATCCTAGCAGGTGTCTGTGCCGTAGTGGGTGATCAAGGCAGGGGGTGGGGGGAGGGACCAGGGAGTCAGGCATGGCCTCCAGCGAGGCACCCCCTTTCCCTGAGGACTCTGTAGATAGAGGTGACCTGGGGACAGGACTCCTGTCCCAACCTACCTCATTAGCACCCTTGGTCTGAGCACCTTCTCTCTGCACATCCCTATCTGTTGACCATAGCAGCTTTTGGAAAGAACAGAAACCAGTGCATTGTGACAGTATGGCAGGCGACAGCTGAGGTGTGTGACTGCAGTGCCTCCCAGACCACCAGGCTTCCTCTCCAAGCCTGGGAAGACGTTGGAACCCCTTTAAGGTGCCCCTCCAAGCTTCGGGCACCTTCCCATGCCGGGGCAGGGTTGGCATATGTGCAGGGGAATGTTTGTTTGCCTGTTTGAGGGTCTGTGTGTCTTTGTGATGGCTGGCAGTGTGTGTCTTTGTGGGCATGTCTATGTGTGTGCAGCTACAGGCACCTGCTTCAAGGCCTCAGGTTGACAGGACCCACACTCGCTTGGCCTAGAAGGAGCCTTGTCCTTCCTTGACAGATGAAGCAAAGCGAAGCACGCTGTCCAGCAGGCTGGGCCCCGAGGGTGCATGCTCTCTCGGGATGTGTGATTCAGGGCCAGTACCCCGATCCTCAGCCTTATTCTTGGGGCACCTGCCTGGTCTAGGGTGCTGTGGCTGGGAGAAGCAGCTAGCAAACCTTTCTCTAGCAGCCTCTCTCTTGGCCTGTTGTTGTGGACCTGCCGATGGCACCTCTAGATGCTCTCTGGGGCCTCTGACCAGCTGCTGCTTCCCCTCTGAGGCTCCTGGAACTCTGTGTGTGGCCTTAATGCCCCCCCTCCTCCACTTCCTTGGACATCAGCCCATGGCCAAGCTAGCATCTCTCTAGAGTGGCTTTCCCCGCCTCTCGGACACTCGCTACCCACTCAGGCCCCATTATCCCGGATGGTCCTGATTGTCACACTCCTTTCCAGACCTGCTCCACGGGGTCTCCTGGCTACTTCCCTTCTCAGAGCCCTGAGCTATCACCCTGGCTCCTTTCACCCTCACCCCCTGCCATCTCCTCTCTCCCGTCTGCCCTCTCTGCCCCTTGAGTTCCTGTGCTCCAGACTTCAAGGAGACCTCTTAGGGTGAATACAAGGCTGTGTCTTTGCTCTCTGATTTGTATGGGTGCTACCACGCCATCATAGGATCGAGTCCAGGGATTCACGTCCTCTAGCTGGAAGCATTGAGGGTGGTTCGTTTCTGTGCCCTGGAGGACAGCTCTGGACCGGGCTAAGTGAGAGTCTGGATGGAATTCAGATAGGTGGGTGTGGGTGGGTGGGTGGGTGGAGCAGTGAAGGGGGGAAGAACAAACAGGGACAAAGGGACGAGGCTGCCTGGCTGAGGGAGGGATGGTGGCAGCACACCCCGCGTTAGGGCGGGTACTCCAGGCAGCAAGGGTGGAGTGGGCAAAAGGGAAAGTTAGAGCCAGAAGTAGGAGAGCCTGCCAGGACTCTGAGCCCTCCTTTTGTTGAGATCTCAAAGTGGGGCTGGGAACAGAGAATCACTATGTGCCACTGGCTACATTGTATCTCTCCTCTCTCTGTCTGTCTGTCTGTCTCTCTCTTTGTATCTCTGATGCTCCTTTTGACTCCACTTTGTCTCTATGGCCTCCATGGCGACAGAGGATCACTGTGTGCCACTGGCTACATTGTATCTCTTTCTGTATCCCCCCGCCCATGCTCCTTTTGACTCCACTTTGTCTCCACGGCCTCCGTCCTCTGGCTTGGCAGCTACCACTCTGCCTCCTCCCTTACTTTGCAGGTGGCAGATCAGAAAGGCGTCCCCGAGTGCAGGGCCAGCCCATTGAGCTGCCAGGGCAGTGGCGCATTCAGTGTCTCCCTGTTACACATTTACCAGCCAGAGGGACAGTAAGAGAGCCACAGCAGCTGCTGGGGCCACAGCAAAGCCCCTAGTAGGTCCTGCCTTTGCTCCACCCACCCCAGCAAGGAGACTGATTGACAGGTGAGTGTGTAGCTCCACCCACTGTGGCAGGGGTGAGCGTACCTGAAGCCTGGGCGGGTGTAGCTCCTGGCTGAGTGTCCTCTTCATCCCGTCCCAGCTCTGTCTCTTGTTCTACCCATTAGCAATGGGATTCGAGGCCAGTAGCTGCCAAGGAGAGACCTGCTTGAAACAACAATCCAAGACCAGTTTAAGAGAGTGACAAACCATAGGCATCAGCACTTTCTTTTTTATTTAGACCTGAACTCATGAATTTTAACCACATAAACACAGGCGTGTTAGGTATTAATATATGTACCATTATGCAAAACCAGTGTTACGGCTGTAATGAAAATTAGATTCTGCCTCTGTGGTGGTGTTCCAGGAGGGCAGGCATCCTTTGGTTTCCAGCGCTGTGACCTCTGGTTACTGTTGCCATGGTAATGGTGCTGCTACGAGAATGTGTGGACCTGAGGCTGGGCTTGTGGGGTGGGGAGAGGGTAGACCTGTATTCCAGCCCAGCCCACCCCACTCCACCCTCCTGTCAACCCTGCACCTCAAAAAAGAGAGGGCTTGTGGCCAGTCTGAAAGGCTGGGGCAGGCAGTAAGACAGTAGAGGTGCAGCTCCCCACCACCATGCTGACCTTTCTCCTCCCCTCTGCACTAGGCAGCTCTGTCATAGAGGCAGTCTTTGCATCTTTCAATAAATACTAGTTGAGGGCCTACTGTGTGTCAGACCTGTGCCAGGTTCTAGGGATAGAGCAAAAGGCGCCTGAGCTTGTGGAACCTACCCTGCCAGCCCGCCTCTCAGAGCAAGGGTCGAAAGCAGAAGCAGGGACATCTTGGATGATGGGGCAGAGGAGTGACTGTTGGTCCATCTTTTTGCCAATATGGTTTGAGGGAGGGCAAGATGGGGCACTTGCTGGACGAAAGGAGACAGACTTGGAAAACAGCAGCCATGCCTTCCAGATAAGGGCAGGAGAGCAAAGCCAGGATATCCTATTCCATATGAATTTCCTAGGAGCTGGGGGTGACCTCAGCCGTACAGCACTTGCCTGGCATACACAGGGCCCTGGGCTCCAGTCTCAATAGTAGAAAATAAAACAAGCAACACTCCAATTAACCTCGGAGATTTGTTGGCGCAAGTGCGTCTCATGTAGTCAGAGACACACAGTAACAAGCCGTTTGCTGCCCACCTGACATCTGGATTTAACAGCCTGTCCTTCTCATCCAAATCCAGGCAGCCCGTGAGAGCAGAAGTGACTGCCCGGAACTGAGCCGCTGAGGTGGCCGTGGCTGTTCCTGTGGCCATTACCTCTGCCCAGGTCCGGCTGGGGGCAGCTCGTCCTATGTCCCCTATAAGCCCTCCTCAGCCTGAGCCTGGGGTGCAGGACATCTGGGTGACATGCCACTTGGTATCACGTTTGTCCCTCTACAGTCGAATGCTACGGTTCTTGCGACTCCAAACACCCATGCGATGCCTGCCAGGCCCAGAGGACACTGGTCCTTACCCATAATCCAACGGGATCTCACCTGGACCTGCTCTGCCCTTCCCGCCCAGCCTCTGCTCCGGCTCTCCTGAGCTGGTTCTCCCTTCTCAAGCCTTTATGCTGAAGGCAGGCACTGCTGTCTTGAGAAACCTGTCAGCGGCTCTAGCTTAACACCATGGCGTGCTGACCTTAACTCCTTCCTTTGCAGAAGCCTTAGCCACATCTTCAATCTCCAGCATCACATAAACCAGATACAGGGTGCACAACTGTAATCCTAGCACCCGAGAGGGGCTGACATGAGAATTAAGAGTTCAAGACCATCTTCAGCTCTGTGATGAGTTTGAGACCAGTCTGAAAATACATGAAACCCCATCTTAAAAGACGAAAACAATTTAGCCATATGTAGTTTGAGTGTATTAAGATAGACTTAACACAACAGGATGTGCCATGTTTAATCATCTTAGTGATCACATCAAACATATCTATGGTATTGTGCAGACTTTTCTACCATCCATACAAAACCTTTCACTTTTTACAGACTGAGACTCTGCACCCCTCAAACACACTAGCCACCCATCTTCTGCCCCCAGTGTTCTGTGGCACTCTTCCTGGGGAAACTGGAACACAGTCTACTCACCCCAGAGCAAGCAGTGATACACACCAAAGCCCAGACTGCTGAGTCAGGCTCACTGGGCTTACTCACAGGAATACGAACAGCGCAAAGGCAGCTGCACCAGCTCGCCAGAGCTGGACCTCCAGAACTCTCTGCAGCTTGGCAGGAATCTCCCCTCCCCCAACCTTCCCCCCCCATCCCCACCCTTACACATCTGGTAAGTTTCTGAGACTTGTGAGTTGACGACATCAGAGCTTTACATGGCTTCCCTCTGAGACAGAATTTTGATTCTGAGGAAACCTTGTAAGTGGCCTTTTACTCTTCTGTGGGCTCTCTCTCTTTTTCCTCACTATTCTCCCTTTCTCACCCTATCACTAGATGGGAGAGAAAGAAGGAGGGGAGGAGGGAGAGAGAGAGGGAGAGAGAGAGGAAGAGGGAGAGAGGAAGAGGGAGAGAGGAAGAGAGAGAAAGAGAGGGAGAGGGAGAGAAGGGGAGAGCGAGAGAGGGGAAGGGGGAGGGGGAGGGAGAGGGAGAGAGAGAGGAAGAGGGAGAGAGGGAGAGAGAGAAAGAGAGGGAGAGGGAGAGAGGGGGGAGGGAGGGGGAGAGGGAGAGAGGGGGAGGGGGAGAGGGAGAGAGAGGGAAGGAGGGAGAGGGAAAGAGGGGAGGGGGAGAGGGAGAGAGAGAGCATGAGTGCTGAATCTAATTTGTTCTTCTCTGAGCATGACTACTAACAAACCACACCAACCTCCCTGAATGACCAACAACCAACGACTCCATTGATCGGGCGCTAGCTAGCATTTACATACCCTCTGATAAATCTCTGGAATTCCACATATCACACAATCACAGAAACTGTCTGCAGCTGGCAAAACCACACCTCTGCTAGAGCACGAGGTAAATCATAGTCAGCTGCTGTGAAGCAGGCCCCATATCCCTACACCTGGTTTTAAAATGAAAAACATAAGTCTTGTAACATTTCTCTCCCCCCTCCCCCCTCTCTCTCTTTGCCTATCTGTCTGTCTCTCTCTGTATATGTATGTGTGTTTTAATTAATCCCATTACAAAACTGCTACACAACATCTAGGCCCTGAGGAGCACCCTCTCTTCCACTTTTTCTAAGTGTCTTTTCTAAGGACCTCATACTGTGGAATCATAGTGTCTTAGGATTTAACTTCTGTGAATCAAGACCATGACCAAGGCAACTCTTGTAAGGACAATATTTAGTTAGGGCTGGCTTACAGGTTCAGAGGTTCAGCCCAGTATCATCAAGGTGGCAGTCAGGCATGGTGCAGGAGGAGTTGATTCCCAGGAAGCTAGGAGGAAGGTCTCGTTGCCCACCCCTACAATGACATACTTCCTCCCACAAGGCCACGCCTACTCTAACAAGACCACACCTACTCTAACAAGACCACGCCTACTCCAACAAAGCCATACCTACTCTAACAAGGCCATACCTCACTCTCTGGGCCAAGCCTATTCAAACCACCACACAGTGTTTGCCCTATTTAGGCATGCTGTTTTGAGGTTGATAGAGGCTGAGGAGCATCTTTCTGCAGATGTGCATCAACTCTATACCCACTGTTGATAGGTACCCAGTTTGCACACATGTGGATGGACAACTCCCCTGCTTTCCCTTCTCCCATGTACATCACCCAAATGGGATCATGGGGCCAATGGCAAACCCTGCCCATTTCAGCACAGGGCTACCATGCCATTTTCCACGGCGCTGGCTCTCCTGCTTGGCACAGCACCTCATGGGGTGTCTCTCCTTTCCCTCTGCTCTCTCTAGCTGGTTTCTGCCTGCTTGCCTTGGGGAGGTGAGTGACTTTGTCAAGACTTCCTGATGTTTATTTCCAAAAGTCCTAAGGAGCACAGGGATCCACAGAGGAGGGAGAGTCTGCCTGCTGGCCCCAAGGGAGAGGAAGGACACAGTGGGCATCTGCCTACCCAGGGTCTCTACCCACGTCTAGCCTGAAAGGAACCTGGAAGCAGAGTCCCACAGGCTCTGGTGAATCAGCGGCTATGTTTCAGAGCCACCCCACAGGAAACTCAAGGAACAGCTAATCTGCCCCTGGGAGACAGATTAGGGGGCTCGTGCCTCTTTGACTTTCCTCAGTGGGTTGAGGTGCCCCCACAGCAGACAGCCCTGGCTGCATCCCAGTTCTCCAAGCGGGGTGGGGTGCAGTCTCCTCAGGGCAGCAGGGCCAGGCTGTGCCTGCCCGCTTGGCAGAGCCTCCTTATCTTCAGGGCCAGCCAGAGCACCTGCGGATGAGGCTTTTGTACTCCCCCTTGCAGACGCGGAGGTGAAGAGCAGCGAGGAGTCCTGCCGGTGCTGACATTCTGATATGTCCCACTGCAGGCCCGGCAGCCTTCCCTGACCTTTCTCTGTTTTGTCAGTCACGTCCCAGAATCTATCCAGCCGCAGCCTCTATCTGACTCTCCTGACCCACTCTTTTTTTTTTTTTTTTTTTTTTTTTCCTCCGAGACAGGGTTTCTCTGTATAGCCCTGGCTGTCCTGGAACTCACTCTGTAGGTCGGGCTGGCCTCAAACTCAGAAATCCACCTGCCTCTGCCTCCCAAGTGCTGGGATTACAGACGTGCGCCACCACCGCCTGGCTCCTGACCACTCTTACGTCTGGTCATAGTGTGCCGTCCTGGTCATTACAATACCTTAGGGCAGTCCACCCTGCTCCTGTCACACTCCACCCAGGAGCCCCCAATGCTCTTTCTCCTCATAGTCTAGTCTCCAGCATTTCCAGAGAAGATCAGGACTTGGGACCAGTCCTGACGAATGGTAGACCAAGGATGGCTCTCTCTGGGTAATCCAGGGACAGCATACTATACTAATGTTGCGTGTGTGTGTGTGTGTGTGTGTGTGTGTGTGTGTGTGTTCTCTCCATGCACAGAGAGCACTTGGATGGATGGCCCTCAGACACCCTCTTACCCCAGCACCTCACTCTACATGTTACCGGGGGAGCATACTCATAGGGCTGATGGGAAAGGTCGGACACTCAAAGCCTCAATAAGCTTTAGGCCCAGGTCCAAACCCTATGGATGGATCTTCTCACTAGATACCACGTGGAGGGACATTGACGTGGGTCTGTTCCTAGCCGGTCATAGGCAGCAATACACCGAGCAAAAGAGGCTCCCCTCCAGGGCCCAAGGCAACAGCTCACGTGGGTGCTCTTAGTCAGGGTTTCTACTGCTATGACAAACACCAAAAGCGAGTCGGGGAGGAAAGGGCTTAATTGCCTCACACCTCCACATCACTGTTCATCAGCAAGGGAGCCAGGAGAGAAACCCAAGCAGGGCAGGAATCCAGATGCAGGAGCCCAGAGGCGGGGCCTGATGCAGAGGCCAGCGAAGGGTGCTGCTTACTAACTTGCTCCTCATTGCCTGCTCAGCCAGCTTTCTTACAGAATCCAGGACCACCAGCCCAGGGATGGCCCCACCCACAGTGGGCTGGCCCTTCCCCCATCAATCACTAAGTTAGAACATGCCCTACAGCTGGACCTTATGGAGGCATTTTTCTCAACCGAGGTCCCTAGCTTGTTTGCAGCTGTCTCCTCCTAGAATCTGTGGTACTGTCCAACTCCCTCTCCTGAGGGGGTTTTGAAGCCAGTGACTCTTTTCCAATTAATTAAGAGTGTAGACAGTAGACGGTGATAGAATGTCACTTCAGTCTACTTCTTCTCCCTTTTAAAGGCCTTCTTCTCCCTTTTAAAGGCCTGGTCACATGTAGCCCAGGCTATCCTCAAGCTCACTACATCGCCAACTATGCCCTTGAGCTTCTGATCCTCCCATGCTAGGATTGCAGATCTGTGCTATCATCGTGCCTGTTTTAGGCGGCACTGGGGATTGAACCCATGGCCTTGTGCATGCCAGGCAAACACTCTACCGACAGAGCTACTCCCCAGCTCAGCCTCCTTCCTTCTTACCTGCCCTTTCGCTCACGCTTGCTTTAAGGGACGCTGCTTGCCGGTTCGGAGCCACTTGTGGAGAATTCCCTTTGGACTAGGGATCAAACAGTGGCTTTATCCAGTCGGCATTCAGTGACGCTCTGAGGCCTCCAGTGAGAGGCCTTCAAGCGGCCACAGCCGTGTCGGTGGCTGGGACCAGAGATGAGGGGCCCCCGTGGTTGGGGTCAGCTTCAAGGGCCCTGCTTGAGGAGATGGTGTAGGCTCCGAGGGATGGGTGAGTTGTGGGTGAGAAACAGGGAGGCGCTGTTCCCTGTAACCATGTCCTCTCCTTCAGGGTGGCCTTTTAGGGGTCTGTGGTTTGGATGTCTGGCTTGGCTAGGAGGCTTCTCTGGGATCCTCACTTCCATTTCCCTCCTCCCCTCCTCCCCTCCTCCCCTCCTCCCCTCCTCCCCACCTCCCCTCCTCCCCTCCTCTCCTCCTCCCTTCCTCTGGAACTTTTAGCCTTCTTCCCTCTTCTTCTTCTTCCTGTCCCCCTCCCCCTTCCCCATCTACCCTCTTCCTTCTTTCCTCTCCCCCCTCCTTTCTCCCCTCAGGAATAGCTTGGTGCAGAATTGATGCTTGTGGCACTCTATCTCCGGGCTATTTACAAGGATAGAGACCATTCAAATGACCCCAGCCCACCCCGAGAGGAAATCCCCGGGGCCATGACGAGAGAAAATCCTGGGGGGATCTGTTTTCTCATGACTGAGACTCCATTTCAGCAGTTAGAGAGGAAGGAAGGAAAGCTTAGACTCTCCTGGCTCTGGGCCTTCGCATGTGCTACACCCCTGACTTACCCTGCCCCACCCCCCCCCCAAGCCCCCCCCCCCCCCAGTCTGGAGACACTTCCTCAGACCTGTCATCTTTACATGCTCTGGTATGTCCCATGTCCCTCCAAGCTTGGGGGCAGAGTCAAACAGGCTAAACCCTTCCTGGCTGAGGGCCTAGCAGTCAAGGAGTGGAAGGAACTGGGCAGGGTCAGCTGGAGGGACAGGAGGGGACAACAGGGGGCTGACCATGGGTGAGCGAATGTCCTTTGACCATTTTGAATGTGCTGGGCTTCACAGTCCTCACGTGAGTGGCAAGAGTGTTCATTCCCACTGCTGGGCGAAGAGAATGAGACTCATAGAAGTGGACCATCCAGGGCCTGCTGGGCCAGAGGCAGCGTCAGGAGCCCTGCCCTACCCTGCCCTGCCCTGCCCAGCCCTGCCCTGCCCTGCCCAGTCCTGCCCAGTCCTGCCCGGCCTAGCCGTGTTCTTTTTGGGTGGCTGCACAAGTTATAGAGACTGTCAGGGAGTGTGACCTACCCTCCCAGATGTCACGGCACTTCTGGGTATGCCTAACAGTGGGTTGATGGTGATCCTGAGTTATTAGTTTTCCCATTATTCTTTTATCCTGGAATCCAGAGGTTCTGTTCTTAGCTGTAGTACCCAGCACAGGAGAGACATAGATCCTATCATGGTAGGAAGTACAAGGACTCGGAAAGAGATGCTGTGCTGTAGGCTGCACTCAGCTCCCAAGAGTCTCTGCTTCAGAGGATCTCAGTGTGACCGCAGTTCTGACTTGGTCTTCCTGCTGGGATCTATGTCCTGTGGGACGTGGGGTAGAGTAGGGCATGTGTGAATGGCTTCAGAGTGGTACTTTGTTTCCAAAGCAGCTGGCTGCTGGCAGTCACAGGTGGAGTGGTGGGTAGCATCCGAGCAGGTAAGATACATAGCTCTTCCTCCCCACCTTGGCAGCCGAATAGAGCAAGTCAGGTTCTCAGAGAGTCTCCTCTCGGCAAGAACTTCCGGAAAGAGGTCTAGCCAGGATCCCTGCTGCCTCCCAGGGTCTCCCACACTGCACTCACTGTATTCTGGGTGGGCAGGGGGTCAGGCTGGGATAGACTTGTTATGTATGGTATGAGGAGCACAGCATTCAAGCATAGATATCAACCATAATTCTGGGCTTGTTCCAAGTTGGATGGAACGCTCTTGGAATGATGGTGCGTCTTGCCCCTCTTCTAAACTGTCATGTCTTTGGACTAGGCTAGGACCTGGGTCTGGGCTGTGGTCCCAGCCTTTGTAGCACTCCCAAATCGCATCGCTTCCCTGGCTTCCAAGCCTTCGCTGATTGGTCAGTGGAGTCAGATGTCCCTCCTCCTGACTCCCACGGCTCTCCCTTGGCTGATATCATTTGAACTCTTGAGACTGTTGCTGTCAGCTCTGGCCACAGATGGGGTGCTGGGGGTCACGAGGTGTTAAACAGCAGGGAGTTTTCTCTCTCACAGTTTGGGAGGCAAAGGTGTCAGCAGGTTAGGTTCTTAGTACTTGGTGAGACTCATCTTGACTTACACAGTCCTCCAGCCTTGTGATCTTAACCTAAATGGAGCGAGCACCTCCTGAGAGACATCCTCATCTCCTGAGAGACAGCCTCATCTCCTGAGAGACAGCCTCATCTCCTGAGAGACATCCTCTGTTTACTGTGGGTCCTCACATCCCCTCCTTTGTGCCTGGGGACAGCCAGATCTAATCTCTTCTTGTTCTCATAAGGACACCATTCCTGCTGAGTCCCCTACCCGTTGGCTCTCATCTAGTTCAAATCAAAGACTCTACCCAGAGAACCCTTGCTTTGGGACTTGGGGGCGGGGGCTCAATGTGTGAAATTAGGGCATAAACATTTCCTCCAAAGCAGAGACTAGCCACGACCTTGAGGATAGATGATCTGGGGTTTGGCACAGAGGAAGGGCAGTGATATGTCACCCAGGATTCTGGGTCGGGATAAGACAGGTTATGGTTTGAATCTGAAATGGCTCCTACTGGCTCGCGTTTTGAACTGCTTGTCCCCTAGCTGACTACCCTGTTTGGGGAGACTATGGAATCTTCAGAAAGCAGGGTCTACCTGGTGGAAATAGGCCACCAGGGGCCTTTGGGTCCTATCTCCCCACCTTGCTTCTTGAGGCCACCATGATGGGAGAGTATCCACCACACATTCCCACCACCATGGTGTCCTGGCTAGGCACGTAGGGCAATTGCGGATGGAAACCGTGAGCTAAAATGACATCTCTTCCCTTGTGTCATTTCTGCCAGGCACTTTAGTAACATAAAAGTATCCAACACGACACGTGTATGCCATGCGTCATCTAACAGTTATCTAGTCTGTGATGGACCGTGTGCATGACGGTGACTGTACCGTATGGGCTGAGCGTGGCCAGCAGTACCACCCAGCTCTAGACGGGTACATGCTGCGACATTTGCACAGTGACACAATCTCTTACATGGTGCGTTTGTCAGAATTGATCCTCATTATTTGTCAACATATTTTTAAATATTGGTGTGGGATTGGCAGGCAGGAGTGTGGGAATAGCATTCAAAAACCAAAGGGTGGGTGGGTGGGCAGGGCAGGGCAGGGCGGGGCGAGGCGGGGCAGGGCAGGTTGGAATTGTCTTGTCACGGGTTTAAGCAAAATCCCCATTTAAGGAATGGGATGAAATTATTCCCATCACCACGGGCCCACTCCTTTGCTTCCAGGAAACTCACTGAAGATAAAGACATCAACGAAACACTTCCTAGGAATACCTAGATTTATATTTGATTAAACAATCAGGCCCAGTAACTCACCATGTTGCCTTGTAACCAAGGGTCACAGCTTGGCTCACTCCAGCCTTGCCAGCAGCAACCAATTTGACACATTTGGATGTCATCAGCCAGAGGCTGTGACACTCCCTGGAGGCTGCCGAGGAGGGCAATGGAGGGTGTGAGTGTCAGGTCCTAGCTGGGTCTCCTGCTTGCCTGTCACCACAGACGCTGTTCAGGAATGTCACCAGCAGCTGGAAGGCGGTCCAAACCTCCACAGTGATCAAGGGATTGATGGTCTCTTGACACGTTTGCACAGAAGGCTCTCGCTGCTGCCAGGCAAGCTGTCACCTGGACTGAGACTGTGGACAGCTCCAAGCCCCAAGCCTCTCTCCAGAGCATGCCACACCATTTCCAGGAGCAGCCAGACTAAACTCAAGGGTCCCAGCTGCTCCAGTCTAGGCAGCATCCTGTCTGGTTTTCTGTCCCCAGTGCTTTTGCTGCAGGGATCCTATGTCAGGCACAGTCCCAGCTAAGCCCTGTGACCTCAGCTTGACTGGGCCATCTCCTGTGGGACAGCCTCTAGCCTGAGACCCACAATGGCCCTCACCCTTCTGTCTCAGATCACCATGTCTACCCAGAAACTTCTTGAAAGGAGAAAACCCTATGGGTTAGCACAGGGCATAAGGTAGGGGCTCTAAGATGCTAGGAGGTATGGAAACCTTTTCGGCTCTTCTCCTTTGCAGCAGCAGCGGAGTGGGCCCCACAGGCTCTGTGACCCAGTCCTGCCTCTGGATCTCTAAGCCTTGTGAAGATTTTTAGCTGAGGTGTGCTAGCTGCTGTGTCGGGTACACAATTCGTTATTCCTGTTCAAGTGATGTCCAGTATTGTGGGAGTCTCTCCTGTAAGCAGGATCAGTGGCCTAGGGAGCACTTATTTCCGTCATGGAAAAGCCTGTGTGGGAGGCATTTGTGGGGCAAGCCTGGACACAGCACCTATCACATGTACTACAGTGGCCACGCTTAGCTGCAAGGGAAGCTGGGAATGCAATCCGGTTGGGATCCCCAGATAAAGAAAGGTATGGAGGACAGATGAGGTGCCAGGAATTTCTTTATTCAGTGCAGGGCTAAGTTTGCCAGGAAGCAAAAGGCATTTTTAAGATCAGAAAAGAGCAGGGAGCAGGATCTGACGGCGCCATGCTCACGAAATTGCAGAAAGAGCAGCATCCCTGGTTTTGTTTTGAATTTATATATATATATATATATATATATATATATATATATATATATATATATTAATTTGTTAACTTTGTGTGTGTGTGTGTGTGTGTGTGTATATACATATATATATATATATAATTTGTTAACTTTGTGTGTGTGTGTGTGTGTGTGTGTGTGTGTGTGTAGTGTGCATGTGTGCATGTGGAAGCCAGAAGCTGACTTCTGGTATATCCCTCAATTTCTCTCTACCTGTCTTCCTTCTCCATCACTTTCTCGTCTTCTTCATCCTCTTCCTCCTTTTCTTCCTCCTCTTGCACTTCGTCCTCTTCTTCTGTTAGATAGGATCTCGACCCATAGCTCTGGCCGGCCTTGAACTCAGAGATCATCTATCTGCCTTTGCCTCCACACGGTGGGTTTAAAAGTGTATGTTACAGCGCCAGCCTTTTACCTTATTTTCTGAGCCGGCATCTCTCAAATGAACCTGGATCATCAATATGGCAAGAGTGGCTGGCCCTCGAGCCCAGGGATCTTGCTGTCATCGTCTCCCCAGCGTTGGTGTTATAGACACTCATTACTGCACCTGGAGTTTTGCATGGGTGCCGGAGGCTGAAGTCAGGTCTTCATGCTTCTGCAGCAAACACTTGACTGAGTCATTGCCTCAGCTCCTGTCTTATAAATCTTAAAGAGACTATGGTTGGAGATGGAAATTAAAGGTACTTCTGGGCTTCTCCATCTACAAAGAAATTACATATACACATACACATGCATGTATATGTGCACACACATATATACACATGCAATGCATACATTTGTATGCACACACATGTGTACTCATGAACATTCATGCATTTGTATGAACACAGACACATGTATATCCATACACATGTACGCATATGCATGCACACATACACATAAACACATGCATGCATATGCATACATACACGTAAACACATGCATATGCATGTATATGCATGTACACATGCACATGCACATGCACACATGTGTACACATAAACACATGTATGCATATGCACACACACAAATGCACACGTGTGTACACACATATACCCCCTTTCTTCTTTCCTAGTTAGCCCCTCTCCTCTTCTTCAGTTGGAAATTTTTGTGGCCCTTTAGTAACTTCCTGATACCCACAGAATGCCACACTGGTGCTGACTCTGCGTGGTCCTGCTGCCCTTCTTCGCTTTGGGCTTTTCCTAAAGATCTGGTCACAGGACCAGTGAAGCATCTTTGAGTTCCTTCCGTGACTTTCAGACCCCATCTCTTCCTTCACTTTCCACTCCAAACCCGCGTTTCTTTGATCTGTTCAGGGTCCCAACAAAGTCCTTTCTCCTCTCTGTTGAAGCTGTCAGCCACCTGGCAGGGGCCTTAATCAGAACAACACGGGCAATTGATCCCAACAAGCTTAAGACATCCCGTTCCAGGAGAAGGCCCTGCTGACAGCAGAAGCAGCTGTTGTGGCGGCTGGCAAGCCTCCTGTAGAGGCATCTGCCAGGCCCTCCACCCCTCACACAAGATAGGCCCTGGTAGAGGAGCTTGCTGGGTGATCTGGGGATATGATTACCTCCTCCCCAATCAAAGATCTGGGGCCTGGGGGCTTCCCTGAGAGATATCCAGAGGATTTGAGAGTTCCAGGGTAGCAGAGGTGGGCAGCCTGGGGTGCTCAGGTGGTTGATTTATGAGGGCAGATTAAGAAGATGGATGGTCTGTCCCTTAGCCAAGAAATGAGTCTTGTTGTAGTCCTTTGAAGGGCACGGAGGCGGAGGAGGGAGCTGCTCGCTGAGGAGCGCTCAGCAGAGTAATGAGGAATAATGGTTTGAAACAGAGCTGAGTACCTTGGCTCTGAAGCCTGTGAGGGATGGTGGTGTCTCCCACAGCAGGAGTGGGGCCTGCCTTCTTGGGTCATGGATGCTGGTGGACCAGGCACGGGAGGCCCACAGGCGAGGTAGAATCAAACTCTCCCAACAGCGTCATCTGCAGCCTCGGCTGGCCCTGGAGTTGTCTCCTTCCCTCTGGATCACTGGATTCTGAAATAGGTCAGGCTCAGCTTGCAGCCCTGTCAGTGGGCACCCCTGAGGCTATCTGTGGGAGGAGGCCATGATGGCTCCCAAGATTGCCAGGCGTGGTGGGAGGAAAGCTAGTGTGGCTTGGGTCTCATCTGTCCTTGGTGATTGTCCTTCATCTGGATCCTGTGGGGAGGGGTCGGGAGACAAGCATACTCATGACAGAGACCACCTGAGGCTCAGGAGCCTGTTAAAGAGGGGGATTACAGACACCATACAGACGCCCATCTCGGAGCTCAGCTTTCTGCTCAGAAGTCCTCCATGGGACACCTGAACAAACTACTACAGGAGACTGACCTGCTTCCTGCTTGGCGAATGCCCAGTGGGTAAAGAGGGCTAGGAGAGCTTCCCTGGCCACTTTGCTGTGTTCATGGAAAGCACTTTGTGAGATGTCTGAGATACATTCTAGAACTGAGGAATCCGGGTTTCCTTAGAGGAAGGAGGGGGGGGGTATCTTGGAACCAGCTACTGCCACCATGAACGGGCAGTTGAACTTTTCCAAACTAACTGCCCGACAGCATAGTGCTTATGCCTTCCTTGGGCTCAGATCCCGCCCCCAGCCCCCACGGGGTCCCATCCATCTCTGAGTAATTGGGCCATGAGTACCAAAGCCAGTTCCCGCCTGGAGGAAATGGCTGTGACTCAGTTCTGATTCAATGCCCAGCCTGTGGGCGTGGGCTGTGCTGGTTAAGGTATCTTCCCTGGAGATTTGGGACCCTGAGAAGTGTGGGCTGCAGGGTAAGGCCCTCCCCACCCCCTCACTCATGCCCTGCTGTTCGGTCCATGTTGACTGAGTGTTTACTTGGGCGTGGGAGGTCTTGGGAGACAGAAGGGAGTTCTTCACATCGAGGAAAGAGGCCTGTCCTGTGGCTGCTATGTGGGCTTGAGCCCTGGCAGATCTGACTCCAGGGCTCATTCTCTCATTCAGCTGCTGCTGCTCCCCAAACCTTGGGGGTGGGGTGCAGACCTCACCAGGAGAGAGGCAGATAGGTCGGGATCACCTGCCTTGTGGTTAGACACGAGACCTTATGTGAATTGCTTCACCGCCTTCTGAGGACCAGCATGGGTATTGTTCTCCCCCTCACCCCACCCCTTAGTCCTTCCAAGGTCACTGGGCTGCAAACCAGGGGTGCTGAGCCCCTCCTGGCAAGCGCATCTCACACGATGGCGGTGATGCCCCAGACTGCCCAGAAGGCCCGTCCCCACACTTAGGCGTCTACAGTCCCAGCCTGGCTCTGTACTTGCTTTCTTTCTAAATGGCAGAAAGCAGTCGCCAGGGCACCAACTCATTTGTCAGCCTTTAATTCCCGGCGGAAGGCGGGGTGTGGCAAACTGGATGAGCTTCGACAGCCAAGGCCCAAGGCTCTCCCTGCCTCCGTGCCTGTCCCCACAAGCCCTGTCATAAGAGCCTTAGTCCTGCTTCTCAGGGTGACCTTCTAGCTCCCTAGAGCGCTGAACAGACCCAGGGTGAAATGTTTAGCTGCAGGGCTGCTGGAAGAAAGTAATAATATGGGAGAAAATAATAAAAATAATAAAATGATGATGATGATGATGATGATGATGATGATGATGATGATGATATTAAACCACGAGGAGGCAGAAGCTACCCAACACACCCAAACAAGATTTCTCATTAGTTTGAAAGATGGGCTAGGAGTCTAGCCCATAATGAGAAAAATGGATTGAGTCCTGATTAAGTTGTCTGGGGACCTGAAGCTATCCTGCAGTTCCAGCATGTTCTGACCTTCACAGAGGTCCCCAATACATTCAGCTTCCAGTCCTCTGTTAGCCTTATCCACCAAAGGTCTGTCGGCTGCTCCAACACACGATTCGATTCTCCTGTCTCACAGACTGCGTGGGAAGGGCTGTGCTGGTGGGAAGCCCTGAGCCGCCCTTTGTCTGGCCTGTGACACTATTTATTTTTTGGGACCTTTGTGTTGTGGCTGCTGAATGACCGCTAGTGTCCAGCCTGTACAGTAGTCCCTGGGACACTCACTATGAGCTAGTTGGGCTTTTCCTGAAACCCAGTGTATCTTGGCAGCCGGTGACAGGCCAACTTCCCCAAGACCAGCTGTCTAGCCAAGATACAGGTGGATCCAGGACATGGGATACTGTGGGATGGAAGCAGGCTTACAGCACCCCCCCCCAGCAAAGTGTGTGTGTGTGTGTGTGTGTGTGTGTGTACACACACACACACACACACACACACACACTTACGCATGCGCACACGTGCACAAACACGTGTGTGTCTCTCACTGAACCTGGAATTCACCAGCTTGCCTAGGCTGACTCCAGTGAGGCTTTAGGATACTCCGTTCTCTCCCCTCAAGCCCCTTAGAGTTCAGATCCCTGCCACGCTGTGTGGGTGCTGAGGACCAAAACCCCAAACCTCATGCTAACACGGCAAGCACTTTACCCCTTGAGCCATCTTTAATTGGGATGTCAAGGCCTTCACAAGGTCCCACAGAAATGGACTTGGTTAAACAAGAGCTGTGTGAGTGACCCAGCGCCGAGGTAGGCAGAGTCATTTCCCAGCCCAGGCACATCTTTGTGGAGAACGGGTTTTTGGGGTTTTTGTTTTTGTTTTTGTTTTCCACCCAATAAACAACACACACACACATACACACACACACATACACTCACTTACTCACATCCTTCATTTGAAGCTTCTGCAGTGACATTAGCATCATAAAAGTGATCAGGGCCATTTATCCTGTCTTCAGAACATAAAAACAGAATCCCAGGGCCAGGCTGTGAGCCGCTGATGGTCTTTTTGTTACCTGCAGCTGACAAGCAGCACCCAGCCTCCCACAAGCCTCTGGGGACAGCCCATGGCTATTATTAGGGAAGGTTCTACTCCTTAAATTAATGACTGGGTTTAATAGCCCCAAGGGGGCCTCTCCCTCCCCTGGGCTCTGCTTAATGGTTTTGGCCTCCTGCCTTCTCAGGCCTCTTTCTCTTGACTGTCACTGCCTCTCCAGTGCCGCCAACAGGCTGATGTTCCCCTGGGCTCTGGGACCAGGTCAGCCCTGCTCTTCAGCTGTCTGCTCAAGCTCTGAGCCAAAGGAATCTGAACATTATGCTCTGAGAACTTCGTAGCCTCAGTCCCTCTGAGATAAGGTAGCTCTCTGACAGAGTGGAAGAAGTGTCGCCTCCCTGCCTGGCTCCCCGACACCCCCCCCCATTCATATTCTGGGGTGAATATGAATGACCTGCTCCACCTGTGTCTAACCTTTGGCGAATCCTGGTGCCACCAGTAGGTGCTTAGCATCTTGGTCTTCTGTCCACTCTTTCAAGTCAGTCAGAGTGTCCTCTGTTGTCCCCTCCCCCTCCACTTAGGAGCATTCCTAAATGTTCTAGTCCTCTGTTTTCTGAGCTCTGCCAAAAAATTCCTCCTAGCTCTCTCTCTCTCTCTCTCTCTCTCTCTCTCTCTCTCTCTCTCTCTCCTCCCTCTCCCTTCTCTCTCCTCCCTCTCCCTCCTCCCTCTCTTCTTTTTCCTCCTCTCCCTCCCTCCTCCCTCTCCCTCCTCCCTCTCCCTCCTCCCTCTCCCTCCTCCCTCTCCCTCCTCCCTCTCCCTCTCCCTCTCCCTCTCCCTCTCCCTCTCTCTTCTCTCTCCCCCTCTCTTTCAGGTCTCATGTAAGCCAGGCTGGTCTTGACCTCTTCTACAGCCTCTGTTCATCCCGCCTCCACGTTCGAGAGCTGCGGTTATAGGCGTGCATCACCACGCCCCGTTTATTCAGCGTCGGGCCCTAGCACCTCAGTTCCGTCAGACAAGAGCTCTACCAACTAGGCCACTGCACTGAGGAGCTTCTCAGCCATTGGGCTCCTCAGTCCTTGGAACCTGCTCCTTGGAGACCAGCTGCCCTGCCCTGAGGGCATGAGGGGACCCTGCTCCACCACCATGAGTTCTCCGCTAAAGGGAGAAAAGATCCGAGAGCAATGCGGCCCATCCAGCAGTCTTCTGGGCTCACATCCTGCGGGGTTATGGCCGCCATCAGTGGATCATATCTGTAGAAGGGCCGTGCAGCTCAGCCTCTACTCACACCCAGGAGAGTGACTTCATTCTGCTTTCAGCGCGCTGTCACAGCAGGGAGGCTGGGGGAGGACCTCAAGGTGCTGGGGTGACAGCAGGGAGGCTGGGGGAGGACCTCAAGGAGCTGGGGTGACACGGAGCTGGCAAGCTCTCAAGTCACTGGGCAAGTGAACCCCACCTTCGAGGAGTCCAGGATAATGTGACAGGGATGCAGATGGCTCTGTCAGTTTGAGGGGGAGGGTCATGGAATGCTCCTGTCCCCTGACTGTGACCCTGCTCATCATGATGACAGGGAGCCGGGCAGGCTGTGCAGTGTCACTGTGGGAGGAAACCCTCCTACTGTCTAACTTACGTAAGCCTCAGCCATGAGGGCTCTGTGAGACACTGTGTTCTTGTCCCCTGCTGCAGGAGCCGCAGAAGGCCAGTAAACTTGTGCTGGCTATGGAGCGAAGCTGTCTTCATTACCCATGGCCTCCGGGGCCCAGCCGGGAGCTCAACCCTCAGTGAAGGGAGCCAGAGCCAGGTGGCTCCCCACATCCGAGGTCGCACAGACCCTACTGGGTGATACAGCCCATGCAGCTGTCCAGGGAGTTTCCAGTGCCTTCCATTTCTCAATAATAGTCCTGTGCAGACCCACCCCCCTTGGCTGCCAGAGAAACAGAGATTCAAGACTTGTTTTTTTTCCCTGAGTTTTTGAGGCTTCATAACTCAGGCCTCATCCACGTTCCCTGCACCCTCCCCTCTGCCTTCCAAGAACAGATTACAGATGTGCCACCGTGCTTACCTAGGACATGGGATCGAGGGCCACATCAGGGACTTGCATGATGCCTTTGAGAACTTTCTAGAAATGAAGGCCACGCAGGATTCAATTTAGTGGCGATGGAAGCAGCTCTGTGGTAAGGAGGGTGTGCAGTGCCGCCTCCTCAAGGGCCCGGCGAGAACCAGGTGGTAGAGTCAGCTCCCGCTTGGGGCTGACAGGGGTCTGCAGCACAGCAGGGTGGAAGCCGCAGGGGCTATAGACTGGGCTGCAGGGGCCTTCTGCAGGGGAGCAGAAAGGTCGAGGAGAAATGTCAGTTTGTTCCGAGGATTCAGGGGGCTCTCAGGGAGGGAAGGCAGCTCATGGGCCTTCTTCCAAGGCTTTTGTTTCTAGCATTGATCCATCTCTGTGGCAGTCTCAGCCTCTAAGTCATGGGCTGGCTTGCCTGCTACGGCTGTCATTATTGTCCCACTGCCTGTCAGTGTGTGGGCCGAGGCTGACTTTACTCTGTTCCCTCTGAACCCAGATGTCACCCTCTGGCTGATGTCACAGCCTTGCCAGGTGCCCCACTTCCATCAGGGCTGCACGGGGGTGGTTTCTGGAATGGAGGGGGGTGCTGTGACCCTGACTGTAGAGCAGATCTCCTTGGAAGGCTCCTCCGTGTGTCTCTACTACCCGGGTGAAGAGATGCAGGTCGTCTGTAGTGGCTTTGTAGGGCTTAGAGTGGAGACTGAAGGCCCGTGTAGGGAGCACAGGAGATTTCATGGAGGGGGAGGACCTGGGTCTATTCTGAAGGTTCTGAAGGCTGGGTAAAGCCTTATGTGAATGCTCAGCTCTTGGCCCAGGGTCTGGACCAGAGGAAAGAAAGGATGAATGAATGAATGAATGAATGAGTCGAAGAGTGGTTGTCAAAGCTTGAGTGTGGTTGGCTATGAGGCCTATCTGGAAGCTGAAGGGGGCTGGAGAGGGGTGGGGCTGGCAGGATGTCCCCACAGGCTGTAGAGTTGGGACAGTAGGTGGTGTCCAGGGAGGCCTGTGACCTGTGACCCAGCAAAGCTACTTAGAGCAGTTATGGAGGCAAGCCATGTGTCCATCAAGATTCTAAGAAGCCACCAAAGGGGACAGACTCCTCGTGTGTGGCCTAAGAGGGAGAGATCTGTAAGGGGCATCCGGACCATACTTAAATGAAACACTGGCACATGCACAGCCAAGTGTGGTAATAGAAGGAAGAAAGGAGGAAGGAAGGAGGGAGGAGAAAGGGAGGAGGGAGAGGAGGAAGGAGGGAGAGAGAAGGGAAAGAGGAAGGAGGAGGAAGAGGGAGGAGGGAGGAGAAAGGGAGGAGAAAGGGAGGAGGGAAAGAGAAAGAAGGAGGGAGAGGGAGAAGGGAGGAGAAAGGGAGGAGGGAGAGAAGAGGAAGAGAGGGAGGAAGGAGGGAGGAGGAAGGAGGACTTTGAATACACAGTTGATGTGTCTGCTTTGGCGGTTTAGGCAGAAGAGCTGTGGGTGGGTGGTGAGAAAGGAAAACTGACAGTATAAACCCACTGGCTTTGACCCTTTTTATTTTTTCTCTTGGTTTTAACAACCATTATTAAAATAGAAAACAGCAAGCCGTGCTTGCCCGCCACCTTTCTGGCAAGCAGGTGCAGGTCCTTGCTGATAAAAGATGAACTTTAAGACAATTTCCCTCGAACGCAGAGGTCCAGACCAGGTCAGGCTGGTACTGAGAGAGACAGTTAGCTCCCTGAATGTCCAGGAAGGAGCAGCCATAGGTGGGCATGGCCACCAGCATGTGGGCACAGGACAGACTCAAGGCAGGGTGAACAGAGAGATCATGATCCCTGGAGTTTCCCTGGGGCAGGGGAGCCATGCCTGGGCCTGGCCACACAAGGAGCGGCACCGGTGTTGGACATCATAGTGTGATAATGAAAATATAGTAACTGGGGTGTCACGGGCCATGTTCTCGGGGTTCTTACCCAGAGCACAGAGATGAACTTGGGAAGGCTGAATATGCCGGGCAGTGGGTCTGGAGCATACACGGATGGGTCAGAAATTGTTTAAAAGAACCTTGTAAATTTGTTATTAAAAACAAATTTGTTTTTATGATTTTTATGTTTATATGAATTTATAATTTACGTATATACTTGCAAGTATGTATCTCTGTGGAGCTCTAAGAAGAGAGTTAGTTCGCATGGAGTTAGAGACTGTTGTAAGCACTATGTGGGTGCTGGGACCCCAACCCAGCTTGTCTGGAGGAACAACCGGAGCTCCTGATCACTCAGTAATCTACCCAGCTCTACTAATATGTTGCTTTTAACAAAAAAGTGGCTGAGACGAGGCATGACCCAGAGGACCTCATTCTTCAGACTCTTGGGGAATTCCTGCACGAACACCAGGGGACTGCCCCATCCCCCCACTCCTCATGTTTGATCAAGTTCTCAAGAACATTTGATGTCTGTTGGTTTCTAGATCGGTTTGGTTGGATTTAACATGGTCAGTGAATATCTCTGTGGCCAGCCATTGTGATTTCCTACGTGGTCATAGAACCCAGCCTGACATTTCCCACTGGCCGTTTCACTTTGTCCAAATTGTGGCTCCTTCGAAGTCATTATTCCTGCTGTTCCAGATGAGGAAATGATTGACTGAAATCTCAATGTAGTCACAGCCTGGCCTGGAAGCTGCTGGCTTCAGCCTCGGCTTCATAAGAAGTCAGATGCTGGTCCTGGGTTAGGCCTCTAGCATTATCCCATGTCTCAAACTTACCTCAGGTTTTAACAGCTTTCTCTCTTGCAAGGCTCCCAGAGATGATCTGGACAACCATTGTATCCAGGGAAATCACGTGTTGGGTCCTGCCTTAGTGTCTCTCTTTACTCCTCGCCTTGTCCCAGTGCTCACTGCCTACCCAGGGCCTCTCCAGACTGTCATGGCAAACCCTGCCTGCCTTTCTCAGAGTGTTCCAGTTCTTAGGCTGTGGGAATAGGTCCGGATCCTGAGCCAGGGTCCTCACACAAGCTTGAGGAAAGTTGCTTCTTCCTTCCGAGCCTGTCAAATGTGGGCAAGAGCAGCCAATCCTGAAGAACAAGAGGGCTAGAAACCCCGGTATGACATCTAGCATTCCAGCAGTCTTTTGCAAACATTAGCTTTTGTGCTCTTGTAAAGATGTCCCCAGGCCCAAAAGCAACACAAGACAGACACCTGCCTGTTCTTCACCTTTGGTTTTCTGGCAGACACAGCACCAACACTGGGTCTCCCGTCTGTCCTCCTGGACCCTATCAAGGGCCGCACACTGAGAGGACTGCCAGCCCTTCCGCCCATCTTCCTTCTAGTCTTGAGCTCATGCCTTTGGGAAGCTGTATCCTTCTCCCAGCCAGGACCCTTTCCCTGGGATTTTCAAGAGATGATTTTGAATGAATGAATGAATGAATGAATGAGATGCTACAGGCTAACCTGGCATCAGTTATGCTTTGGGAGGTTCGTGTAGGGCACTGGGGTTGAGTAGGCAGGGTCAATGATGCATGATACTCAATGAGCATCAAGTCAAAATTCTTAGGCTCCAGGTGCTGCTCCCAGAGTGAGCAGAAGACAAGACCCTTGTTTTAAGCTTGATGACACCTCAGCCATGCCCTCAACTGGGCATGAAAGCCTGAGCAGGCCGTGATGCTGTCGTAACTGAAGGTTCCTGGAAAAGCCACATCCGTGTTGGAAATCCAGAACACTGATGGATTGCCTCACTGTCCTGACTGTGGAGAGATGAAGTGTTGCTGACTGAGAAGGAAAATTAACTTGGGCCACCTAGAGAGAAGAGTATCATCACAGAGCATGGAAGCCCACAGCAGAGGCTTTCCCTCTGGACTGTAACACCCCTGCCTGATGCTCCTACCAATGTGTTTGGAAAATGCCTTGCTTTATTACTAGATTAGTCAGTGACTATAACTGTTCCTGTAACTTCTTCCACCACGGGATGTTATTCAGGTGTGTATCCAGACGGGTCACCCATACGTGGCTTCGCACGGATGATCTTTTATTTTCTTTGGAGCGAGAGCTGTCATTTGCATTGGTAGTAGGATGTGGTCAGGGAGGATGGCCCACTATATCGTGAGTATTGACAGGCTTTCTCTGTCTTCCATGCTTCTGGAGGCAGAGCACACTTGAGCTTGCACTTGGTAGTAAGACTGAGGGCAAGGGGCCTTTATCCGTTTCTCTTCTCTAATGGCGGCCATGTTGGTTTCCAGGTCAGTTCCTGGTTTAGAAGCTGCTGTGGTGTGAACTTTGGGCACCAAGGTTCATTGAAAGCAAGTCCCTGGGGGCCAGGAAATCCCGCAGGGTAGGGCCAAGGCAGCACTGCTCCTTGGTGTGGGGAGTGCAGGGCTGTGGCTGGAAGCTCTGGTGTGCCCCCTGATGCTGTTCCTGGAGCCCGTGTTACTGACTTACATAAGGTTGGTTCTGCACTTACAACCAGGAGTCCCAGGTGACACAGAGGCACTTGGCTCATGCCTGTTCACTGCTCTGCCATCCTTGCTTCAAGCTGACAGTGATCTGGCACCTTCGTGTCCTTCATAAATGCCTGGGCTTGCTTTGGTAGCTCAAAATATAAGTGGCCTCTTGGCTTGTGATGGGCCCAGCTGCTCTGAACGGCTTTGCCCTTGCCTTTGGGCAGATCTTTGGACTGTTTTCTCTTGAACTTGCTTCTCTTTTCCAAGAGGAAGAATCATCCATGTCACAGGGAAGACCTGTGCAGTTAGCCAGAGATATCCTAGTATTCTAGTTTGCTTCCTGCAACTGTGATAAAATACTCTACTAAAAAGCAACTTAGGGGAAAAAAGTTTATTTTGGCTTATGTTTCCAGGTTGCAGTCCATCATAGAGGACTTGTACAGGGACTAAAGCAGAAACCACTGAGGATAGCTGCTTTCCAGCTCATGCTCAGCTAGGTTTCTTATACAGCCCACTTGCCTAAGGGGTGGTGCTGCCCACAGTGCACTGGGCCCTCTCACATCAACCATCAACCAAAACAATTTCTCACAGACATGGCCACAAGGCCAATCTGATCAAAGCAACTCTTCAGTTGAGATTCCTTCTTCCTAGGTGATTCTGGGTGTGCCTTGTTGCCAATAAAAACTAACCAGAACAACTGGTTTAACCACCAGCTTGCCGGGGAGAAAAAGCAGCCCTGATCTGTAGTATTAGTTATCTAGGTACCATGGTATAAACGACACCAGTATGATGGCTGCCATTGCAGGCAGGCATGTGAACACACACACACACACACACACACACACACACACACACACACACCACAAGGACACAAGGATCTGGAGTCCATATGAACTTGTTCATGAATGCCACTAAGTCTCTTTTATCTTAGGATTGTGTGCAACTGGAACAGGGCCTCTCGGTGCGGCAGGTGGGCTGCCGTGTGCCCTAGGATGCCTTGTGCATCATATATCATCTTTCTGTCCATATTCACATTCCTCTTGGTACTTAATCCAGGCTTTGGGATAACCGGCATTTATCCAGTTCTTACCGGACCATGTACCTCTCAGAGCAGTGTGGCCATGACAACAGGGTTGAAGGGGCTCTCCCCAAAGTGGATTACAAAGAAGAGCTGTCCTGTGCCCCACCCCCAGGAAGAGTATGGTACCCTCCTCGTTTCCCTCCTACCTTAGAAGATCTGAGACTTACTGCTTTGAAGAAAGAGACTTTATTATAGAAATCCCAAGATCTTGAGGGATTGCTTAAGATCACATGTTAGCATGAGGAGGTAGGCTTGGATGTCCCGTCAAAGCATGATACTCACAAAGGACGTGTTTGGCACAGGAGGCAAGCGTCTATACTGATGTAGAGACAATGGCTCTAGATAGCCTAAAGAGCTCCCCAGGGCTCACTCAGTGGATTAGACTAGATCAGCCAGGCATCTCAGCGTCATTCAAAAGCCCACACCACCCCATGTCCCCATCACAGCCGCCATAGGTAGCAAGAAGCCAGCCCTCAACAGTTGGTGTGCGTATGATGTCTCCTCCGCCCAGGTATGTGGTGGCAGGCAACAAATCCACTTCTCTGAGGGCCTACAGAACTAGGGGCACATCTGTTCCCTAAAGTACTTCCTGCCAACCTTCCTCTCTGCCCCAGTCAGTTGGGTTTAGTGTCCCCATGGCTTCCAGCTGCTGCCCCCTGGCTCCCTTGGGGCCACTCAGCAGGGGTTAACACCCCTGATCATCTCTCAAAGTCGCTCAGCTTCTGCTGCTGCTTGCAAGTCCAAGTTTAGACTCCTGAACTTGTCCTCCAGGGTCTTGAAGATGGTGACACCCCCGCCCTGTACCCCCTGCTTTCTGGAACATCTCCTGCTATTCACCAGCTGGCCTTTCCCTAAGGGCATCCTATTCAGTCATGAACAACCTGTCCTCTCTGCTTGGTGTACCCCCATCCCTCCTTTCCTGGAGAGCTTGTCCCTGAAGACCAGTCTTCCTGAATGTGTCACCTTCCACCTTGGGAAAACATGTCTCCTGTCATCCCATACATGACCCACCCAGAATGATCTATATGGCAACAGGGTCTCTAGTCTGCCATCCAGGCCGCAGTCAGGTCTCCTACCTTTTTGTGTCATCAGTGGCCACTGGGCTCTGGTGGAGGACTCGCACAGCTTGAGAATGCCACCATCAGCTTCCTCCTTACAGTCATCCAGAGTGAAGCACGGAGGGTGATGGGTGTGGACTCTGAGAAGGGTCCCCAAGCCCACTGTGATAGGAGCAGCAGGAAGACCCCAAGCCTGGAGCCTCTACCCTGTCTCATGTGTTTCTCCCTCCTGCCTCTGCATCCCACACTCTCCTGTCTCCTGCAAGGGGCAAGAAGGAAAATTGATCTTCAGATTCCCTCACACCATTCTTGAGTGAATAACCAAGTTTGAGAGGGAGGGAAACACCCCCTCCCGTTTCAGTGGTGCCTGCTCCCCGATACCTCTTAGTGGAGAGATGACGGCTGCGCCTATGTCAAGGGTTATCTCGAGGGGCTTTAATGTAAATCCGAGGCTTCTGTCTGCTGTGTCCCCTTGATGGTCAGTCTGTGCTATCAGGAAGAAGGGAAGGAAGAGGCTGGAGCTCCTGGGGTGAAGACTGGGAGAGTGTTTTCTCTTGTTCTCTTCCAGAGGGCTGTAAGAGGATGCGTCATGCCCTGAAATCAGAGGGCTTCACAGGAAGTCTTGCAGAAGGCACAGAAGGTCATTAACTATAGTGAAATGGACCCCTGGCCAAGGTGGAGTCAGTTCTGCTCTCAGTAAGGAGGCCATGGGGTGGGGGTGGGGGCAGGGTGCTATAGCAGGGTGGGGTCAGGCGAAGCTTCTCAGAGGCTCGGTGGCCACACTATGACCTACTCTAATTTATCCCACACCGTGTATGTAAAGCAGTGATTTTTCAGACTGTGCTGTGTCTTGACAGACTCCATTTTACAAGCAGCGTTTGACTCCATTTTGAAGATGGAGGGTGGTTCTGTACCTGGGTGGATGCATAAATGCCACCATCTATCCAGAACCACCCGCGTGGCACAAAGTGACGCATGGCTTCTTCTTGGCGAAGGGAAGAGAGCCACCACCATACACATTTGTGCAGGTGAATTGGGAGTGTAGAAACACACACTGAGATTATTTTGGGGAAACCAGGAACTTACTGAACATACCAGGGAAAGAGTATAATTTCATTTCCTGTGCCCCTAAGGAAGAGGATGCCCGACACTGCGATGACAATGGTTCCCATGTCATCTGGCCCTCTGGTGTTTATATTAAGGGACTGACAGGCAGAGAACTCATGATCGTTTCAGGGGCTTCAGTGCCTCTATCCCTGATTTTAATGTGACCTATTTGACTGCTGCCTGCCCATCTGTCCATTTGTCCATCCATCCGTCTGTCTGGACCTTGTCCTAACCTTCACTTCACCTCACTCCTGCAGCTGACTCTGGCTGACAATCTCAGCAGCTCCCCTTGGTGTGTTAGCTTACTCTGTTTTCCATAGAGACTCCATTTTTTACCTCTATCAATTTCCCTGCTTCTCCGGCCTCTGAAAACTTGTGATTCTGTTATGGCCACTTAATCTTCTATAGCTATTTTGTAACCTATACATATAGGTATTGAGAGCCATATTTACACACACACACACACACACACACACACACACACACACACACACACGTGTTGTGCAATGTAGGTTGAGCTGAGAGTTTTAATATTAGTAATTAAAGTTGTAATGGAAGGTTCTGTGTTCTCTTCAGCCAAGGCCATTAAAGAAAGCAGGATGCTGTTAAATTGTAGCCAATGAGGCTATTATACCTCATGAATGTGTTATTTAGTATACACTGTGGCAAGATGCCAATGTGTTCATCTGTGTTTGTGACCCAGTGTGTTCCCGACAGTGGTCATTGGGGGGGGGGGGCTTGTGACATCTCCGTGAATGTGTTCATTTGTGTTTGTGACCCAGTGTGCTCCTGACAGTGGTCATTGGGGGGCGGGGGGGCTTGTGACATCTCCGGGCCTTGTGAGAGGATACAGCAAAAGGATGGCTGGAGAAAAGCCCCTAAGTAAACTGGTGGGAAGAAGCGCCTGCCAGTTCACATGTCAGGGCCTCTGTACATTGTAGTGAAGAAGGAAATTCTGGCTTGAACAGAGACAGGCTGACTTTCTGACTTCGAGGACAGAAACAATCCTGTCACAAAAAGGTATGCTGTGCTAGAGCAATGGTTCAGTGGCTAAGAGCAGTGGCTGCTTTTCCAGAGGACCCGGGTTCAATTCCTGGCACCAGGTGGTTCACAACTGTCTGTAACTCCAGCTCCACTGATGTGAGTTACTAGAGGGACCCAAAACACACACACACACACACACACACACACACACACAGAGAGAGAGAGAGAGAGAGAGAGAGAGAGAGAGAGAGACAGAAAGACAGAGACAGAGAGACAGAGACAGAGAGACAGAGAGAGATGGGGAAGGATCACGTGGGGTGACAGGTCTGGGGAGCTACACAGTGTCAGCATGGTTAGATGGAAAAGTTCTCTGGGTCATGGATGGTTGTTTGATGATCCAGATTTGAACCTCAGAACCAGCCTAAGAAAACTGGGCGTGGCTGTGCATGTCTTTATTCCCAGGAGAGGCAGGAGGAGGCTATTGTGATTAGAGGTTAGCCTGGTCTACATAGAGAACTTCAGGACAGCCAGAACCACATAGAGAGACCCTGTCTCAAAAAAAAAAAAATAATGGAGGGAAGCAAGCAAAGAAGAAAGGAAGGAAGAGGGAAGGCGAGAGAAAGGAAAACTGGACATGGTGGTGCATGCTTGCGATCCCAGGCTAGGAGAGTGGAAGTTCACGGGCAGATTTCTGCGGCCTGTTGGACAGCTAGTCTAGCCCGACATGTGAGCTGCAGACCAGTGGGAGAGCCATCTCAGTGAGGAAGGGGATGGCGGACTGAGGAATGGTACCTAAAGTTGTCTTCCCGCCTCCGAGTGCACATGAGGTCACCTGTGCACGAGCACACAACGGCTACAATGCCTACTTTCATGCTGTGCACATTTTACCACAAATTAAAAAGAAAGCGTGACACACTTTGAGTGTGGAAGAGGAAGGGAATAAAGGAGATCTCATTTATAGAAAAATAAAAGGCACGGGTGTGAGGATTCCTTTTATATAGAAGGCAGAAGAAGCGCGGGGGCGGAGGGGAGTGGGCCGAGGATGGCCTCCCCCGTGCCCCACCATCCGGGCTGCTGTTCCAGAGCCTCTGGGCCAGTGCCCTTCACCCAGGAGAAAAACTGATATTGCTTGTAACATTTTGAAAGGTCAAAATCACTTGGAAGTTCAGTCTGCTGCCTAAATACATGATAATAGCAAATTTAAAAATTAATTACCAGGCCCTCTCCTGCTGACACCAAGAGCAGGTGGCTCTGAGGAGCAGAGAGAGGCTGCCACTCAGAGGTGCCAAGGCGTTCGGGGGCCTTTTCACTGTCCCCTTCTGTCCCCGGGAGCTAGCTATGCTCGGCTTTATGCCATTGTCCAAGACAACAATACGTTTGAAATGAAAAATGTTCCAGGCAGACACAAAGGGGATGCCTTCTGGAGTCCAAGCCCAGGAGGCAGGGATGAAAGCGCTATTTAACTGGAGGTAGTGGAACAGTCACCTCAGCTGGAGTCTGGGGGACTCTGAGTCACCTTTGAACTTCTTGAGCTGTATGGAAACCCTTGGAAACAGAACCAGCGGAGTGAATGGGCACAGGTCGGCCGGGAGGAACGCTCATCGGGTGCTTGTTAGAGCCGAGGGCACCACATGTGTCACGCCTAAGTACTCTGTGGAGCCGTTCTCTCACGTGCTCCTTAAGTCACATGCTCATGGCCTCACGCTGGAGCAGACAGAGCTCCTCTGGATTCAGTCCCCACTCTGTCTAACTTGTCAAGTCCTTTCCAATTCGCAGTGGTTCCAGCCTCCTGGCTGGGCAGCCCAGGCTTGCATTTCCCTCCAAGTTCATGTCTAGGAGACCTCAGGCAATTGTGAGGCTTCTCGGATTCATCCTGAGGTGGGAATCATTTCTGTACTGGTCGTTGTGACTGTGGTGTGCTGTAGGGACAAGCGTCCATCTACTACTGGATACTTGAGTATTCTGCTCTGAGTCTGCCCCAGGAAGCCAAGTCACATGAGGTCAGGCATGGGGCTTATAGAGAAAAGGCTTCATTTACATTTTTTAAATATATATTTATTGGTTTTTTGTTTTTTTTTTTTTGGTTTGTTTGTTTGTTTGTTTTTTCGAGACAGGGTCTCTCTGTGTAGTCCTGGCTGTCCTGGAACTCACTCTGTAGACCAGGCTGGCCTCGAACTCAGAAATCCACCTGCCTCTGCCTCCCAAGTGCTGGGATTAAAGGTGTGCGCCACCACTGCCCGGCTATATTTATTGTTATATGTAAGTACCCTGTAGCCATCTTCAGACACACCAGAAGAGGACTCAGATCTTGTTACAGATGGTTGTGAGCCACCATGTGGTTGCTGGGATTTGAACTCCTGACCTTCAGAAGAGCAGTCAGTGCTCTTAACCACTGAGCCATCTCTCCAGCCCTTCATTTACATTTAAACAACTATTTATTTACTTATTTATGCATCTGTGAGAGTTTATATGCACCATATACAGTGCGGGTACCTACAGGGGGGCAGAAAAGGCCATCAGATCCCTTAAAAATGGACTCACGGACAGTTGTCTTCTGATGAACAAACCCTCTGCAGGAGCAGTATGTACACTGTAGAAGACACACCAGAAGAGGGCATCAAATCACACTGTAGGTGGTTGTGAGCCATCATGTGGTTGCTGGGATTTGAACTCAGGACCTCCGGTAGAGCAGTCAGTGCTCTTAACTGCTGAACTATCTCTCCAGCCCCATTTGTCTGCATTTTTAAGTGGCTTAGCTACAGCCAACCTCTGGGAGTGGGAAGTGCTATTCTGCTCTGTGCCTGGGAGGCCGGGTGAGGACCAGGACCGTGCTTCTGTGATGAGAGTATTCATGCTTACATGGAATTTTTCCTGTTTGCTTCACTAGCCTGTCAGGATGTATTGTGTATTGTGTATGACACGCATGGAGGAACACCAGGCCCTCCACAGATGTAAATGATGGATGTAAACCACAAGTGCGAAATATTAATGCAGGGTGGAGGGAGCTGGCTGTCAGTGAGGTGCTCGCTGTGCGAGCACGAGGATCTGAGTGTGAATCCTGAAACTTACGTAAAATGGGGTGCGGTGGTGTACGTAATTTTAGTGCTGGGAGGGGAGGTGTGGACAGGCAGATCCTAGGGGCTCCCTGGCCAGCCAGTACAATTGAAACTGGTAGAGAAAGGCTGAAGGGGACAGCAGTATCAGCCCCCGGTTTCCACATGCCCCCACACATATGTACACACACATTACATACATTATATGTGCTGTCACTACTGATAAGTCCTTTTGCTTATCACTTCATGCCAACAATGTGCTGTGGCCATCGCCCCAAGGCCATGGGTTGAGGGTTGGGGGTACCTCTCCCAGACAGGCCAAGGACAGAGAGCAGCCCCTGACCTGGGCATCGCATCCTCTCTGCCTGTGACTCCTGGGTATTGATGTCATTAGGGTGCCTCCTCTCCCTCCACTATCATTTTCTGCTTCCCCAGCCACTGAAGCATCAGAATTTTAATAGGCTTGAGCCCCAGAGCCTGACAGCCAAGCAGCGTTTGGACCAGCGGGCAGACGGGCCAGGTGTCTCTGGATGGTGGCAGGAGAGCGGAGTCTGCTAGCCATGCTGGTGGGCCGCAGGGAGACTTCGGGGGAATTCCGGGTGGTGGGGTACCTCTTGAATTGGCTTTGTTTCCCTGTCCCTGAACCTGTCTCAAAGTTAGGTTAGGTATCAGCACTAGAACTATTTCATCAGGAAAGGTCTTTATCTTTTTAGACGTTTCCAAGTGCCGACATTTCTAGATGCTTTTCTCTCAGCCTTGTCCGTTGACTCTTGGCAGCTGCATTTCCCTTTCCTTCCCGCAGATCTCTCTAAGCTCTCACGACTCTCCATCCCTCTTCTCTGGTAGAATATCGTTTAGAACACACATGTGGCTTCAGGCAGCCCCAAGATCAAACCCTAGCTAGTGCTCTTGGGGCGCTCCTTAACCACCCTCAGCCTGATTTCCTCATAAAGCACAGACAATGTAGTGCCTAGATGATAAACTTATAAACCAGCCTGCTGTGTGGCTCAGTTTCATTTTTGTCTGTCTGTCCCTCCATCTCACTAGTCTGTCCCCACCCCCACTTCCAACAACAGGGCTTGGCTTAGTCTGTTCCCCAGGGTTTTCCCAGGTTGCCGTGACAACATACCCTTCCCCCATATATACATTGTGTGTAGTATGCCTTCTCTTTGGAGAAGCGGGAGGCTGAGGCTGGATGAAGTGTGGATAGCCACAGGTGGGTAGGGGGTGGGGGTGGGTAGGGGGTGGGAGTGGGTAGGGGGTGGGGGTGGGTAGGGGATGGGAGTGGGTAGGGGATGGGAGTGGGTAGGGGGTGGGAGTGGGTAGGGGGTGGGAGTGGGTAGGGGGTGGAGGTGGGTAGGGGGTGGGGGTGGGTAGGGGGTGGCAGGGCTTTTGTGATAACCAGCTCAGAGCAGGGTAATGGGGTGAGAAAGTCCAGCACAGCTGTCTCTGTGGGAGCTGGGATTCTTTAAACCTTCTAGAGCTTTAGACAATAGGACCTGCTTGGCCCTGGAGGAGTAAATGCCCACCCCAGAGGGAGTGCTGAGCCACTCTCCAGCTCAGCTATTTCTCTGCTGTTATTCAAATCCTCCGGGACTCTGGCTCTCTATCTCCCTCTTGGAAGTGGATGCAGCTTGAGGCTTCCACTGAAGGAGCCTCCACTGTTTGTGGGGAGCGGTCCTCAAGTCACCCTGACACCCGGGACAAGGTCATGGCTGCTGTGGCCTGTTGGGTGAGCTGGTGGCCAGCAGCGCGTGGGCACAGGGCTCGCCCTGCACTGTGATCAGGAGGCAGCTGCCGTACAGGAATGAAGAACATCTCTAGGTCGTCAGCAAGCAGTCGCCGTGAAATGCAATATGAAATCAGCTGTAATTGTGGAACTTGTAACGTGTGTCATGGGGTGATGCTGCCACCCAGAGAAGCTTCTAGAAGTCAATGAAGAATCAAGGAGGAGAGTTAAACAGAGAGATAACGCAGGGATGGGGAGCTTCGGGGCAAGCGACTCTCTCTCTCTCTCTCTGTCTGTCTCTCTCTCTCTCTCTCTCTCTCTCTCTCTCTCTCTCTCTCTCTCTCTCTCTCTCTCTCTCTCTCTCTCTCTCTCTCTCTCTCTCTCACACACACACACACACACACACACACACACACACACACCAGTGTTCTCTGCACTTCCCACCGATCCAGGTATTCTGGCTTTAAGAGACTTCCTTCCTAGGAAGAAAACAATGAGGCTGGGGGTGGAGCTCAGTGGATAGTCTGGCACTGCTTCAAACGGGTGTGGTGGTGCCTGTAATCCTAGCATTTGGGAGATAGAGGCAGGAAGACCAGAGATTCAGGGTCATCCTTGGCTACATGCTGAAGTCTGAGGCTATCCTGGACTTAAAGAATTATCTGAGGTCAGAAGAGGGCCCTGGGTCGCTTGGAACTGGAATGACAGCTGGGATGCAGACGGAGTCTCCTGTCTGGGCAGCTTCCTCAGGCTTGGGGCTGCAGGGCCAGCCGCTTGCTTCTGCAGCTTCATCTCCCCTTTGTTTACCCTCTGCTTTCTGGGTCGTTGCTACTCCACTGCTCTGCCCATCACAGGAGACCGAAGCGGGCACATGGAAAACCACACCAATCTTTCTAGCCTTGGCTTGAAGAATAAATCCTGCCCGGCCCGATAAAGTGGGCTTCGGGAGTCTGCAAACTCTAGGTGGAAAGGATCCAGCAAGGAACGGTTCACACATGAGCATCACTTTTGAAGTGAGCTGCAGTCTTGCCTGGCCACAGCCAGGGGTGGAAGAGTGACAGACCCCCTCCCTCAAGCATAGCGACCCAGCTCTGGTGGCTTCTGTCCCTGCTGAATAGCTCTCCTCGGGATGAAGGCTCTCGGGCACAGTGTGATTGGCTTCTGGGGGACAGACACAAAGGCTCGCACGCTGTGGAACCTGGAGACACTGCGCCTGTCAATCAATTCCAGGCACGGCATTTGGCCTGCATCCTTTTCAAAGGAGGTAGCCTGTCAGTTGGCTTGGTACCCCCTCGGTGACTTCTGAAAACTCAGGCACTGAGAAATGCTTTCCCTTATGAACTAAACAAAGCACAGACTCAGCTGAGGAGCAACAGGCAGAGTATCATGGTCTAAGCAACAAGGTCGGGTCAGTAACAAATCCCAGGACCATGCAAGCTATGGGGGAGATATTAGGAAGGAACGAGTGTTTACCGAGCATCTGGTGCATCCAGCCATGTGCACGCCTGATCTCATTGATCCTTACACTTAGGAGGAAATGAAGGTTTAGGAACAGTGGGTTTAGGCGGAGAGGTAGAGACAGGAAGGGGTGGAGCCAGATATAAATCAGCAATGCCTGATCCTGTCTCCCCCCAGGGCCTCAGCTCTGCCTGTGCACAATGAAATCCACTGTGGAGCTCTGTTTCAGTTCAGGTCTAGATGGATCTAGGCGGCTGCTTGGGAACGTGCCTACTTTTATGGAAATCTTTGCTTACAGGTGAACAAGAGAGGGGGCACATGAGAACGGGGGACTTCTGTGGGCAGGATTCATTTCTGTTGCTATGACAAAGCACCTGGACATAAAAGACAGAATAGGGGAGAAAGGCCTTATCTGACTTATAAGTCCAGGTTACAATCTATCACTGTGGGACACTCAAGGCAGCAGGTCACGTACCTGCCTCGGCGAGCAGGAGAAGGTAAGCTGGTAAACCGTGTCTCTGCTTCAGTTCTTGCCCTGAGTTCCTGGCCCCAGGGCTGGACTGTGATCTGGGTCTTGTAAGATGAAATAAACCCTTCTGTCTCCAAGTTGGCTTTGGCTGTGGTGTTTGCCATAGCAACAAAGGACAAATTAGGACAGGTGCCACACTTTCAGGCTGGTGCCCCCTCAATCAGAGCAATCATGGTCTCTGCATCCCAGCTGTGCCCCAGGAGTCAACCTGATCTGGATAATCCGAGTTTGATGCTCTTCCCAGGTGTTTCTAGGTTGTGACAAGTTGACAATCAAAAGGACTGCTCGCCGGGGTCGGGTTATCAGTGGTCCATCTCAGTGCAAAAGGATTGACGTTTGTCTTGACTCTTCTTTCAAAAGTGGGCCCACAGTGACATGACTTTCATGCTGCGTATTGCTGTGGTTTTCTATCTTTTTTCTGCCTCTTTCCCAGCCTGACCTACTAACCTCATCAGAGATGAGGGATGCATATCTGGTATTTCTGTTATCCATGGCTTCAGGCACCTACCAGGAGTCTTGGAACATATCCTCTGTGATGAAGGAACTCTACATCTCTTGCAAAAGACACATTACATTCTAATCCTAGGAACCTCACTAAGAACCATCTAGGACCTCATTAAGAAATAGGTGTTCTAGAGAGGTAATGAAATGTGGTCATTTGTGGGAGTCCTACGCCAAGCTGACACTTGTTTTCATCAGAAGGAAGATTTGGGGCAGAATCTGCCATGAACAAAGAGGGCATCGGGAGAGACATGGGGAGGTCATTCTCAGGTAGCTGGAGCCTGGGGGGGGGGGGAAACGTGTGTACACATAGGACCAGTGGAGATCAGGGCTCGCAGCAGAGGATGGGCAGACTGGAGCTGCTCTGCCTCCAGCCTCAGAGGACGCCAACCCTGCCTGCACCTTGGCTCTGGTTTTGGACTCCTTGCACGGCAGTGCGTCTGGATTGCGGCCAGCTGGCTCCTGGTAGTTTGTTACTGAACAAAAATTACAAGGGCTGTGGTGGCCTCAGTTTCCTCTCTTCTTGGCGGGGTCCAGCTCTGTTTCCATGGAAAATGCAAAGCCCCCAAGCCAGCTCAACCTCCTCAGAAGGTCTGCTGTTGCCTCAGGAGGCACAGGTATTCCCAAGGGGGGGGGGTCCCCTCCCTCTAGTTCGGAGGATCTGGGACATATATCCTGTTTCCAGCCAGTCGGCAGTATCGCCAAGGGACAGGTTAACACTTAATCTAGATAAGACACTCGGGCACATTGCCAGTGGCCCTGCTTTCTCTAGCCATAAAGACAGAAGGGAGGCGTGCATCACTCTTGGCATTGTCCTAACACTATCTACATTTTCTTTAAGATTCACAGCCTCGATCTGGGTGCAGTGGAACACACCTATAATCCCAGCATTTAGGAGGAGGCAGAGGCAAGAGGATTACTGCAGGTGTGAGGCTAGTCTGGGCTAATTAGCGAGTGCCAGGGCAGACGAAGCTCTGTGATGAGGTCCTAGCTTAGAAACACCCACAGTTGTAAAGCAACACAACTTGGATAGACTACCCAGGCAGTGGCACTTAGCATTCCACGAGTTAACACTGATGCGCCGAGGCTGGTGAAAGCCGCCATGTTCTAAGGTCAGGCAGCCGTAAACCACAGAGGATAAGTTGCTGAAATTCTCCCTTTAATGTTGTTCCCAGTAGCTCCTTTGAGCCTGTGGGTGCTGTTGCCTTTTTTACGACTGTTCTGGGAACTCCAGCCTCAGCAGAGAAGGACCAGAGATCAATGGCCCACATAAACACACCAGTTTCTGTGTATTCAGCGCCATGAAATGTGCTAATGGCTTACACAAGGCTCATCTAGGAAATTAAGAACATGGAAGTTGTTGGTCTTAAGGGCAGAGCCTCCCCCCCCCCCACTGCCCCCCATTGAGCTTGGGCAGGAGACTGGAATCCAGTATTTTCCCCTGCACTTCAGGGAAGAAGCTAGAGACCCTGGAGGCAGGAATACTCGCTGGGATTTGTGTCTCACCTTTCAAACACTAAGCCCCTCCCAGTGTGACAGGGTTAGGAAGAGGACACTTACAGAAGTGGTAGTCAGCATTCTGTCACTAACAAAATACTCCAGGCTTCTTGTTGTTGTTGTTTGTTTGTTTGTTTTGGAGTCTGTTTGGTCTCTGATTCTGAGGGCTTATGTCCAAGAGTAAGTGGTCCCATATCTCTGGGCCTCTAATGAAGACAGGATTTCACTGCAGGAGAAAACCAGAGTAAACCACCTACTATGTGAGCCAGGATATAGAGGAGGGAGCTGAGGAGAGACCAGATTCCCACAATCCCTTGGGAAGGCTCCATCTCCTAAAGGCTCTCCACTGTCCAGCCAGCACCATCCTGGTGACCAAGCCTGTGTGACAGTCACATGTACAAAGGGCCTGGTGGGTAGGAGCCTACTCACTCAAACCACAGCAGGAGGTTGTTAGGCCTCCATGGGTGAGTCCTTTTGCAAAGGGAGACCCAGAGAGTCCTCTTGTCCTTATAGGGATAGAAGAGTGTGACCCTTTCTCTCTAGCACAGAGTCTCAGGAGGTGTCCCTATAATAAGAGAAATATGTGGGAGGCCCAAGGCCCAACGATTTTGTTTGTTTTGCTTGGGTTAGATAAAGAATAAGCAGCTCCGTAGAAACTGTACTGTACTTTTTTTTTTTTTTTTTTTTTTTTGGTTTTTCAAGACAGGGTTTCTCTGTGTAGCCCTGGCTGTCCTGGAACTCACTTTGTAGACCAGGCTGGCCTCGAACTCAGAAATCTGCCTGCCTCTGCCTCCCAACTGCTGGGATTAAAGGCGTGCACCACCACCGCCCGGCTGTACATTTTTTCATGTCATTTCTGGCTGTCGCTTCCCACCCCCTAGGATGAGGGTCTGATGACAAAACCAATTAATGACTTTGTACATGATTTGATTTTCCAGTGAGTATGGGTGTTTTATCTTCAGGTATATGTGTGTGTGTGTGTGTGTGTGTGTGTGTGTGTGTGTGTGTATCACATGCATGCAGTGCCCACGAAGTCAGGAAGCGGGAATTGTGAGCTGTCATGTTAATCCCAGGGGCAGCTGGGATTGAACCCCGGCCCTCCGGAACAGCAGCTAGTCCTCTTAACCACTGAGCCATCGCTCCAGCTCCCCAAGTTGGAGATTCTTTACAGTCAGTTGCTTTGTAGAAAGGTGGGGAAGGAGGCTTGCGGGTCTAGCTCTCTGACATGTCCGTGGGGGAAGCGGAACTCTAGCTTCTATAATGTGCTCTGTTGTGGAGGAGCAGATGGGAGTTGGCGCAGCTGAAGGTCAGGGAGAGGCTTCCCCTCAGAGCCCCTCAGTGTCCTCTCTCCCAGCTCTCAGACTCTCAGAGAACCCCACTTTAGGTTCTTCCGCTGTGCGTGGATACAGTAGAGACGATTCCGGGACCGGGAGAAACACATGTGAGATGCTTGTCAGCCACTCAGTTCATGGTCCACTGTATGGCAGCCAGAAGAGGCTAAGGCACCGCCGCCGGCATCCGAAACCGCGGGAGGGATCCCAGCAGGCTCTGCAGCGCTGCCGTGAGCCGGTGACCCAGGCTCCCTGAGACTCCCATTCCTCTTCTAGCAGGCTCTCCAAAGAGCTGTGGGAGAAGCTGAGCTGTGTTTCTGTACGTTTCCCATCGGAGAATATGCGGCACGTGGTATGGAGCAGGGCACCCCTGGGGACAGTGTGCATTGATCAGGGGACAGCTTCTGAGAGGAACACATCAGCACAGACAACCCGGGCCAAGGGCTTCCTAAAATACTGTAAAAGGGAACTTTGCAGTCCTGGGGCCAGTGTGTGTGTGTGTGTGTGTATTTGTGTGTTTGTGTGTGTGTGTGTGTGTGTGTGTGTGTGTTTGTGTGTGTATTTGTGTGTGTGTGTGTGTGTGTGTGTGTGTGTTTGTGTGTGTGTGTGTGTGTGTGTGTGTGTGTGTGTGTGTGATATGTAGCTATCTCTCATCTCCACAGCAGGTTAAATAGCCTGGGAACCATTCCTCCTTGGGCTGCACGCCATGGCTGTCCATTATGGGAACCATGACCTATGACCTATGAGGTGTCTGCCCAGTGGGAGCAGCAGCAATTCAGACAGATGTTGGTGCACTCAGCAGGGGTTCCAGAAATGGCTGGGATAGTGTGTCCAGTTCACAGACACTCCTGGGAGGAACAACTGGCCCCCCAGGGCCACACTGTGGGACTCTGGATGGATACTGTCTCTGTAAGCCTCCTGTACCGCTGGGCATGGTGACATGGAAGACTTTTGGCCTCGTGTTTCCTGAGAGCCCCATGGAGACTATGTCCCTTTGTGGTGCCCTCCTAGATGAGGAGGGCCTTACGTTTCTGTCATAGGAGAGACCCTGTGGTCCCAGTCACCCACCCTCTGCCCCACAAACCCTAATATCTATCTACTGGGAGCCAGATTCTCCAAAATGCCCCACTGATCCCTTCCTGAGGGATTCCAGATGCCAACAGTGGTGGAACGCAGTGGTGATGCAACGCAGTGGTGATGCAACACAGTGGTGATGGAATGCAGTGGTGATGGAACGCAGTGGTGATGGAACGCAGTGGTGATGGAACGCAGTGGTGTTGGAACGCAGTGGTGATGGAACGCAGTGGTGTTGGAACACAGTGGTGTTGGAACGCAGTGGTGATGGAACGCAGTGGTGTTGGAACGCAGTGGTGTTGGAACGCAGTGGTGTTGGAACGCAGTGGTGATGGAACGCAGTGGTGATGGAACGCAGTGGTGTTGGAACGCAGTGGTGTTGGAACGCAGTGGTGATGGAACGCAGTGGTGTTGGAACGCAGTGGTGGAACGCAGTGGTGTTGGAACGCAGTGGTGTTGGAACGCAGTGGTGATGGAACGCAGTGGTGATGGAACACAGTGGTGATGGAACGCAGTGGTGTTGGAATGCAGTGGTGTTGGAACGCAGTGGTGATGGAACGCAGTGGTGTTGGAATGCAGTGGTGATGGAACGCAGTGGTGTTGGAACGCAGTGGTGTTGGAACGCAGTGGTATTATTAACTGGCCACTCTTTTTTTTTTTTTTTTTTTGTCTGCCTAGATGTAGACCCTTGTGAGAATAGCTTAATCTGGGCCTCCTGCGGTCTCTTAGCCTGTGGGGCCCTGGTTTATTTTCTTCACTCTGGCTAGTTCTCTTTTTCCCTTTCTGGTTGTGCTTTTCAAGCCCTGTCTTTCTTTTCCCACGTGTGCCTCCAGCTCTGTCTTCTCTGTGTGTTGGTTGGCATGTGAGGGGAAGGGATACGGGATAAAAGGCAGCTTTGGGGTTAGCGGGCCCCGGGCCCTCCTTGGGACTCCCATATTTGGGGGGCGGGGTATGGAGGGAAAGCAAAGGTTCCTTCAGCAGTGCAGGGCCGGGGACTCACTCTCTCCGGGGACATGCCTAAGGGACCCTGCTTTGTTTTTAAAAATAAGTAAGGACATACCTTTGCTTTGTGGAACTGGCTTCAACCCGGTTTCCCTTTGGTCTGTTGGTTATTTCTGGGTTGTTTCGTGTGGTTTTTCAAGAGCCTGTCACACACTCAGGAGCAGAGACCCATCAGAGAAAGCCCGCGTTCTCCGAGGCTAGGGCTCGCCCTGCACACAGGCCCCAATTAAAATCAAGCTGTGTGTGTGTGGCTACATGACATTCCTGAGGCTTAATTAAGCGGAAAAGAGAGAGAGGTTGTGCCAGCCTCTCCACTTCCAAGCCTGCTCTTAAAGCACACCCACCTCTGCTCAGGCCTCTCTAATTTGGGTCTTGATTAAAAAAAAAAAAAAGGGGGGTGGGGGGAGAGGGAGGTGTCAGCTGTGCTGTGGCGAATGGGTGGAGACAGAAAGCTCTTTAGAATCAGGGTAGGAAGAGCCATGGAGGAAGATCTTGAGGATGGATGCAGGGTAGCCCACCTCAGCAGGATGGTGTGGGAGGCCCTGCCTACCCCTCCTGCCAGCCACGCCCAATGAGAAACTTTGAGAGGTTCCACCCGAAAGCTGGTCAGGGTTCAAGATCTGGCCTTGGGTCCGGTGATTTTGTGTGGGACCCTGAATGCACCCCTCATCTCTGCATCTTAGCTCTGCCAGAGGAAGCCCTGGGACACCAATCCCTTTCTGGGAGGGCTGCCGAGCAGAGTGAAAGGGCTTAGGGCCTGGCGAGCAGGTACCGCATGTCAGCTGTGACCACTAAGCCAGCATGACGGAGCTCAGCCACAACCACCGAGTCTCCCAGTCTCCAGCCTCGACCGATCACTATGATGCTTTGCGTGGGAAGCATCTTCTCTTTAAGTTTCATGTCTCTCTCCGGCTCGTGAGTCCAATCACTGAGCGGTTAGATCACGGAGTCTCTGACCTGGTCTTTTGGTCAGAGGTCACCCACCGACAAGATTCATAGCTTGATGCCATTGTTAAGAGGCAATGAGAACTATTGGAGGTGAGGGGGGCCTCGTGGAGGGAAACAGGTCACTGGGGGGTTCCTCTATCCACCATGATGTCCTGCTTCACGACACATGGAAGCAACGGGGTGCAAAGTGACAGGTGGAGAGCTGTGGGACGGTGAGTCGACACAACCTCTCTAGCTTTAAATTGTCCTCTTAGAGACTCGTGAGAGTGTGAAAATCACTGAAGGGCTGGGGCCAGGGCTCAGCGGGTAAGGACGCCGACTGTGGATCCTGAAGACCCCGGTTCAAATCCCAGCCACTGCTGATGGCTCACAGCAGTCTCTGCACTGTAATATTGTGTTTGCAGCTGGAGATATGGCTCAGCAGTTAAGAGCACTGACTGCTCTTCCAAAGGTCCTGAGTTCGAATCCCAGCAACCGGCTCACAACCATCCGTAATGAGATCTGATGCCCTCTTCTGGGGTGTCTGAAGACAACTACAGTGCACTTAGTAACATATAATAAATAAAGAAATCTTAAAAATAAACAAAACCACACATGAAAATTAAATCAGTTATGGAATTTTAGAGTATCTTCCTAGAACATTCCCCTCCAGCCTGCCGACGTTTCCCTGCCTCTCAACTCTGCTCTTGCTGCTTCTTTCTCGGCCTGGGCTGCTGTGTGTGAGGTCTGGGACATTGTCAGTGTCCTGGAAAGGTCTAGAAGTCTGCAGGGAGTTAGAATAGGGAGGTCAGGGACGCCAAGTGTGTGCCGAAGAGGGGACAAAGTGGGATGGCAGAGGCAGCACACGACATGGCTGTGTTGGGAGGAGAGGGGAGGCCACAGCCAGCGCTGGAGCGTCTGTGCTGTGGCCAGGACAGCAGGCGAGAGAGGCGGGCAGGGAGGAAGATGGCCGAGCCCGGATGGGTCCCAAGGTTCAAACTGGAACGTGGAGCCCGAGGTGCGAGCACATTTGTGAGTTGCTCCGTGAATTCCAATCGACCCCTTTGCCACTTGGATGATGACATTGACTTCGGTTGGCGATCATCTTGGCAGTGACACAGGTTTTAGGGATTGATGGGCATCAGGTAGGGTCCCTTGAGGAGCTGAACAAAGCAATCATCCATCCAAGACAGCAACTGCTCCTTAACCCGCTTCACAGTCTGACTTAAGCCATTTCAGCCTAATGCCTGAGCGATTCTTACTGCGTGGCTCCTGTCCCCAGTCTCCCATGCTGCAGAGGTGAAGAGGGTGGTCCTGAGTTTTAGATTTGTCACTAAGCAGCTAGGTGGCCTTATGAGAGGTGCTCAGTCGCTCTCTATCTTCCTCGTTTGTGAAGGACCTGTTGTGTATGTGAGATAACACACATGCAAAGGTGCTGTCAAGACAGTGCGTGGGGCTGGGGAGATGGCTCAGTCGGTAAAGTACTTGCCGTGGAAGCATGTAGACCCGAGTTCAAGCCTGAGTGTGGGCACTTTGGTGGTTTGAGTGAAAATAGGCCCCGAAGGCTCATGGGGAGTGTCACTATTAGGAGGCGTGGCCTTGTTGGAGGAAGTGTGTCACTGGGAGTGGGTATTGAGGTTTCAGATGCTCAAGCCAGGCCCTGTGTTACTCTTCCTGCTGCCTGCGGATCCAGATGTAGAGCTCTTAGCTCTTCTCCAGCACCATGACTGCCTGCATGCCGCCATGTTTCCTGCCATGTACATCAGTAGTGACAGCCATGATGAGAACGAACTAAACCTCTGAAGTGTAAGCCAGGTTCCAATTAAATTTCTCTTTTTTCTTTTATGATAAGATTGCTGTGGTCATAGTGTCTCTTCACAGAAATAGAAACCCAATGTGCATGCACGTGCGCGCGCACACACACACAAACACACACACACACACACACATACACACACACACACACACACACTGCAAATTCTAGAGTTTCTTAGGTGATGCCTTTGCCCTCCCATTGTTCTCAATGCCATCTGCAGGCCTCTTTTGAACCCTCTGTCAACTACTTTCCTCACTGATTGACAAAATGTGTGACAGACAACTTGAGGGGAGGTCTGCTTTAGCCTGTGATTTTAGTTCATGGGGGAAGAGGCCTGGAGCAGCTCGTTCTGAGATGTTGGGAGTGGCAGATGCAACCTGTCTCATCATGGCTGGTCAAGCAGCGGAGACTTAGTGGAGACGGGGCTAGCTTTCAGAAGCCTGTCCCTGTTGGCCCGAATCCACCAGCTCAGCGCCATGTTCCAAAAGTTCTGCAACCTTCAAACATGGCGCCACCACCTGGGACTGAGCTTTCTAGCACTGGGGGATGGGGTGGAGGGGTGGGAGGGGGGGCCGTGGGGACATTGCAGATTCAACTCAAGTCACAGCGGCTTCTCTGCTGGGGCTCCCGTGAACCCCTCAGCGTCAGGCAGAGTGTTCTCGTGACCTCCAGGTGCCCTACTGGTCACCACTCTGTCATCTTTTTCTGCATACAACAGTGGTAACCAGGGCTCGATGCTGGTTGTACCTGACACCAGGAAGGTGTGTCCTGGAGGCCCTGCTGGTGAGCCATACCGCCTTCAAGTCTACCCAAAGGTCATTAGACTGAAACCTTGGCCAGTCATCCATGGAAAGGCAATTCTTGGTACCTTACTGATGTTTATCTTTATGGAGTGTGTACTCCTGTCTGAAGTACAGCCTCCTTGACCTGCATCCATTGTGGGGGGTGTCTGTCCTTCCTATGAGATCGGAGGTGGCCCAGAGCAGGGCTGACGTATCTGTTTATTTAGTTAGCATGTGTTTGGGTGGTGTACCCGTGAGTAGAGCTCAGAGGTCCATGCCAAGTATCTTTCTCTATTTCTCCACCTTAATTTCTCTTTCACCAAACCTGGAGCTCGCTCACCGGCTGGCTAGAACCTGAACTTCTGATCCTGTCACTGGGATGCAAGCATGAGACATCATGCTTGGCCTTTTACGTGGACGCTGAGGATTTGAACTTATGTCCTCATGCTTGTATGATAGCCATTTTATCCCACAGTGGGGCTGTCCAGATGTGTGTGCTGACGTGGGTTGTGCATCGGCACTGACGGACAGGCTGTATTTGTGTATGTTCAGCACCTCTCAACCCTTCTCGTTCTTTCCATTTGGAATGGGGTCTTAATGTCACCCTGACTAGCCATGAACTCACAGACATCCACCCTCTTCTACCCCTGAATGCTAGGATTGAAGGTGAATGCCTGCACCACCTGTTCATTTTTAGTAATTGAGGCTCAGCAGTCCTTTGCCTTGAAGCTCCCCAGACAGCATCTTCCTGGGGCAGTCCACCCGGAACTGCCTAGTGTTTCCCTCTGTGAAGATTTCCCTTTGCAGCCAGTGCTAGGGATTGAACTCAGAGCGCTGCACATGCCGGTTAATCCTTTACGTGCTGCCTCTCTTCGTCCGAGGCTTCTCCTTGTCCTGGCTCCAGTCTGTTCTAAGAAAGGCACTTTCTGCTCCCTTCGGACACCCAGCTTCGCTACGTGGGGCCGGTCCTGCTAGGCTCAGAGTCAGAGCAGTCTTCATGAATAACCATGACCACACCTTTACAAACAGCTTTCCCATACATGGTCACCTCTGAGTGCGCACTGACGATGTGCCAAGTCTTCTATGGCCACTAAATCAGTGACGTCATCAGAAGACCATCATCCCCGCAGACCACAGAGTCCTCCCTCTGCTAACCATGGCTTTAACCACTTTGGGATGTGCTAAGGGCTTTTCAGTTAGCAAATGGACTATTAGGTACAGGAATGTTTAGAGGAGTATAATTTATTAGATTTCTGATTGTGTAATTAGTTTAAGAACTTGAATGGACCCAATAGAATATGGCAAAAAGCAGTGCCTGGACATTAACCCGATGTGTTTGCTTTGCCAGTGGGCTATCTCACTTCCGTCACCTGGTCAGCTGAGGTTGTGGATCAAGGCTATCTCCTCCTTCACACTATAGGGTACGGGTCTATTGGAAGAGAGCCTACATAGAGTCCCCAGAGCCCATGAGGAAAAAGCCAGGCCCACAAGTACTAGGGGCAGAAAGGGTTAACTGAGGAGGGGGCAGATGTGACTGGGGAGTGGGGGTGGGGAGAAACCAAAATGAAGGAGGGATAAAAAGCCACATGGGAACCTACTCTCCTGGAACTAAATTAAAAAATGTGATTTATTAAGACTTTTTAAAAAATGTCTGAAGTGAGACGCACTTCAGCGTGTGTCTGAAAAGGCTGCTCTAGGAATCCATGTATTCTTAGCTTTCATAATTCCAGAAGGTGATGCCTCGGCTATTGGAAGAGAAAGGGCATCAGCGGTGTTACCCAGCTACGACCCCAAGGTGTGTCCCTGTGTAGTCGTGGCACCAGGACTATGGGGGCAACCAACTGCCCTCTGGTTGGATTTGAGGCCTGCTCCACAGGAGTGAATCTGTGCTGTAAACCTGACCATTAAGCCACGTGGGGGAAATCATAGGCCCCAGGGGGAACCGAGCACTGTTGTTTATCTAAATTTACGTACTGTCAAATTACCTCCTAAATGTTTGTGTTTATACCCTTGGACAAATGCTACCCTCAGCCTCTCTGCAGTGAACAGTGTGGTGTGTGCAGAGACTCATGGCTGCATAAAGTGCTGAGAATAGGTGTCAGATGAGTGTTCATCTCTAAATAAGACAATCATACCACCGTCTCCTGCAAAGCCCAGGCACATTGTAATGGCAGGACAGAATGAGCGTAGGAACCAGAGCATAGGAAGCAGGTTGTTAAGTGCTACCACCTGGGCTGGACAGCCATCGCAAGCAGGGGCTCACAGCTGCTGTGGTTGCCTGCACTGGGTCTGTACAGAGTGGGTTAGTCACCTGTCTGCATGAACGGAGGATGGGCTCAGGAGATCCGACTTCTCCCTGCTGAACTGGCTATTGATAGGTTCTGGGAGATGGGTGTCTTAGTTACTTTTCTACAGCTGTCACTAAACTCCACCACCAACGTAACTTATAGAAAGACAAGTTTACCAGGGCTTAGGGATCTAGAGGGCTAGGGATCCCTGGCTGAGGAGCAGGAACGGCAGCAGGAGCAGGGAGCTGGAAGGTTGCATTTCCTTTTAAACCACAACAACAAAGCAGATAGATAAGTAGACAGACAGATAGATAGATAGATAGATAGATAGATAGATAGATGGATGGATGGATGGATGGATGGATGGATAGATAGATAGATAGATAGATGGATAGATAGATAAGTGGATAGATAGATAAGTAGATGGATAGATAGATAGAATAGGTAGGTAGGTAGGTAGGTAGGTAGGTAGGTAGGTAGGTAGATAGATAGATAGATAGATAGACAAGCAGATGGAACTGGAAGTGGGTTCAGGCTATCAGCTTCCAAGTCCTGTTCCCTATGACACACTTCCTCCAGCAAGGCCACACCTCCTACCCGCCCCCCTCAATTGGCACCATCAACTGGAAACCAAGTGTTCAAAAAGTGAGCCTACGGGAGACATTTCTTGTTCATACCACCTCGGGGAGTCACTGTCTGCAGTCATGTGCCCACTGATGACTTGAAGAGACTCCAGTGACCGTTCCCATCCAGGGGTCACATAGACAGCCCTGGTTAAACTAAATGCATCACAAAAGAAAAACGGAAAGTCGTGAATCTGGATATGGAGCTGGTAGGAATGGAGGTCGGAGGGCTGATGGGAATGGGATGGGGAGAGGGTATGGAAAGTAGGCAGAGCGCATTATACACCTGTATGAAGCTGTCAGATAACATCAACAGAGCTTGGTGAGGTGGTGTACGCCTAAAGGAGGCAGAGGGATGCCTGAGGCTCTGGCCAGAGATACTCTCTTAAAAAAAAAAGATGGAGGGTGACCTGAGGAACATCTGAGGTTGGCCCCCAACTCCCCAACACACACACACACACGTGTGCATGCACCCCCCCCCCACACACACACCCATGCCTGCACAGACAGACAAATCCATAGGAGACAGCAGCGAGGGCAGGTGCTGAGCTGCGGCATCATTGGACGCGTGGATCGTGGGGTTTGCTAATGGAAGTTTACTGTTTGAATAGCTGCAAACGCCAGCAGCCGCATTTCTGCAGTAATTACCATATCTTTGGGAACTTTCTGCACCATCAGTGAGAAAACAGAATTCGAAATTACCAAACAAAATCATGTTGAAAAACCAGCTTCTTCGGAGCCAATTTACTCCTTCCCCAAGCCCGCCTGCTGATAAGAGGCAGCCCATACGTCTGCCGTAACAACAGTGTACTTGGCCTCGTCAAATTCCTCGGTGTTCTGCAAGGAATAAAAAACTCTCAATTCCGTATCTCTAAACCCATTTTATCACATCTCAAAATCCACTTTGTTGGAAATACAGCAAAGCCTCGAGAAGAGTACCCAGAATATTGAATGCATTACAGAGTCGCTGAGTTGCTCTGATGGTCACGTGGAAGGGCTCCGTGCCCACTTGGGCAAACCACGGTCACGGTGAGTTCATTTGGCAGGAGGTTATTGAGCAAGGCCTCTGCAAACGGTCCCCAGAGTCATTTTTTTTGTCAGCCCAAGAATGGTTCTTAGAAACCCACTCACCCCTGAGTTTCTGTGACATTTTCCGTACGATCGATGCCTTTGCTTGTAACTCAGTCCTTTTCTGAGCGTGTAAAGGCCAACCTTGTTGTTACCAACAGTGCGGCCACTGTGGACGTGCTCACACTCCTGGCCTTCCTGTTGGCACATCCTCCATTCAGGCTCCCACTGTCGTAGTCACCATCCAGATACAATATCCTATCTGTTCCATTCAGAAAGTTCTGTCTCCCCCATTCCCCCGCGTGATGCTTTCCTGCTTCTTCCAGATTCCACATGGACTATGGTTCCTCTGGGTGATATTCCCGAACCTTCTCATCCTGCCTGTGCCCTGTACCAAGCCCGGCTTCACCACCCTGTGCTCCTAAGTCCATAGGTACCACCTACGGTACCACAGTACCACCTACGGTACCACAGTACCACCTACGGTACCACAGTACCACCCACGGTACCACAGTACCACCTACGGTACCACAGCACCACCTACGGTACCACAGTACCACCTACGGTACCACAGTACCACCTACGGTACCACAGTACCACCTACGGTACCACAGTACCACCTACGGTGCCACAGCTAGCAGCTCACGCATACCGCAGTGCCACAGGGCTGAACGGCCACAGTGCTGAAGCTCTGACAGGGGTTCATCCGTCTTCTTCATAGTGTGTCCTGATGTCTGGCAAACTGCCTGCGCCTAACAGTGCTTTATAAATATTTAAAGAACAAGCACATGAGTAATTTGACAGTAAGCAAACTGTAAAATATGTTTATAACTGCTTTATAATACGATCCCCAGTTCAGAATAAAACTCTATGAGAATTAAGTCTCATGAAGTATGTTTAATACGAGGTAATTGAGGAGTCAATCAGAATAGACCCTCTCTTGATTCAAGCCAAGTTTTCCCTACTGGTTTAACAGAGTTAGCTAAATAGAAACTCATATAAGTGCTTATTAATTATACTAATTAGCAAATGGTTGTATTAAAATATACGAGCTATGTAGAACCCAGTAATAATTAGAAGTGACAATGGAGTGAGTGCATCCAGTAAGCACGTGGTAAGTGAGGGTGTTTTACCACGAGATGGTTTGTGATGTCATAACCAGCAGTCTCTTGAGGGGTCCCCTGTTCAACATCCTGATGGAGAAGCTTTGGGGATATGAATGGGGAAGGAGGGATGTGCCTGGAGGGTTTTGATTTTATACTGTTGCTATTTTTTTAAAAGATTTATTTCCTTTTTATTTTATGAGTAATTGCCTGTATGCATGCATGCATGTGCACGATGGGTATGCAGCACTTGCAGAGTCCAGAAGGGGGCGCCATAACCTCTGAAAGTGGAGGTACAGATGGTTGTAAGGCACTTAGTGGGTGCTGGAAACTAAACCCAGGTTTTCTGTAAGAACAGCAAGTACTTTTATCCACTGAACCATCTCTCTAGCACTAATCTTTCTTAATAATGTATAACTGAGAAGAGTTTGAGCCACCACAAAAAGGGGTGCAATATCCTTACTATAACCCAGGACTCTATTGATGGAGTTCCCAGAAAAAGACCCCCAGGCCTTCTTAGCATTATATTTTAATGCACAAACAACTCTATGTACCCAACATGTTCTCAGAGCATTTGTCCTGGAATTTCATATTTCAGCTCCATGGTTAACTTTCATCAGCAAAATTTCCCCAGTTCCTCAGTACCTGCAATGTCCTTTCATGTTTGAGAAGAGGATTTGGTTAATCTGACAAACTACTTCCAAACTTTACAACTCAAACTGAGGGCAAATGCTGTATCTGGGGTAAGCTCTGCATATGCCCAGGCCTGATGCAGACATGGACTGGGTTCTCAGACACACCTAATTGCCAGGTAAGCCCTCCCATACACACCTGTCTTGTCTATCTGTTTGAGACTGGGCCTCACTCTAGAGCATAGGATAGCTTGGAACTCAGCTTCTGTAGACCAGGTTGGCCTCTATAACTTGAAATCCTCTCACCTCTGTCTTCTCAGTGCTGGGCCACTATGTTATCACACCTAGTCAGAAGCCACTTCTCTGTAACTTTTTTTAAACCTTTTTAGTGATGGTTGTTAAATGCGTTAACCTCCCTTCTAGCCCACCACCAACCAGAGGTAGTAGAGAAGAAAGGATGCCGGGTCTTTCACTATCAGAGTAAGAAGTCTAGCATGGCTGTTCCTTCCAATAAAGTGACTCACAGTAGGTATACAGGCAGGAAATGGCCATCCCTAATGAGGAAGTTAAGTCGGATTAACCTGGCTTTTTCTGGAGCCTTCAGTTGTGATCTTGATTTACCTAGCCAGTGCGATGGTGTTTTCTGAACCAGCAATTACACTCCATGGTGTACACATAAAAGAATCTGTCATGACTGGTTTTGTCAACTTGACCCAATCTAGATTTTCAATGAAGAAACTGCCTAGATCAGCGTGACTTAAAGGCATGTCTTTGGGAGAACTGTCTTCCTCATCTTAATTAATGTGGGAAGATCCATCTAAAAATGTCCTGCATTTGGATCTTGGGTGCTTGAGTGGAGAGAGAGGGCTGAGCACAAGCAGGCTGGCGCGCCTGCACGCTCTCTCTGCTTTTGTTTGTGATGTGACTAGCTGTTTCAGACTTCTTCCTTGACTTCCCCGTGTGGACGGACTTCTGTGAGCCAAATGAGCCTTTTATCTCTTCCAAGTTAAAGCATTTTATCACAGCAGCGGAACGGAAACCAGGACAGGATCACATGATCACCAAGGGTCTGCAGTGGCAAGATTCCTAACAGCAAGGAAGTCTAAACAGCGCAACCAGATGACTAATGGCCGAGCCACGCTACAAATGATGTATGTTACTTCAGAATGTAAATAAATGAAATGCTGGCCTGTGCTACAGCATGGGTGAATGCTGAAATAGGATGCTTTATGACAGAAATAAGACATGGGCCCTCATGTTTATGATTTCTCCCTGAGCTGGGGGTGTATGCAGTTGACTGAATGGATGTCTATATGATTCCATTGATATAAAATATTGTGGAGGTAGACAATACATTCTGGTTGCCAAGAATTTGAAAGAGAGGGTATTGTATAATATTATTCCTTGAACAAACATCTACTCACCTTAGACAAGTAACTAGCAACAGACCAAAATAAGGATGCCACTAAAGTCTAACTTGGTGAACCAATGAGTTTTATTGAATTACTTATAGGAATATGGGTGAGGGGTTATTTACGTGGGCAGAAATGACTCAGTGAAGGCTCACTCCAGCACAAAGCCAGGAACCTGGAACTCACTGCACAACTTGCAGGCAGCTTGGATAGCTAGAGTGTTCATCTCTGCTGGTCTCAGCTTGTCTGAGAGTACTGCTCAGCAGTATTTACTGCTTATGTATGTATGCCTGGTGAATCTGATCAATTTCAGGGACTTCCTGAGCTTAGTGAACTTCCCGCAGGATGGAATGTCTCACCCCTCTTAGAACATCCTGAGTGTTAAGGAGCATCCTTACAAGATGAAGACTTATCTAGGAGGATACGCTACACACTCGAAAGGTTTGGGGTTTTAATATGAAATGTTTCCCACAGGTGCATATGTTTGAATACTTGGTCCCCAGATAGCAGCTCTGTTTCCAAAGGCTGTGGAACCACTAGGAAGTGGAGCCTTCCTGAAAGAAATGGGTCACTGGGGGTGGGGTGGGAGCTGGCCTTGAGGCTTTATACCTGGCCTGATTTTCTGTTTGCATTTGTACTGGCTAGTTTTTTTTTGTTTTTTGTTTTTTTTTTTTTTTTTTTTTTTTTTTTTTTTTTTTTTTTTTTTGGTGTTTTCGAGACAGGGTTTCTCTGTGTAGTTCGGGCTGTCCTGGAACTCACTTTGTAGACCAGGCTGGCCTCGAACTCAGAAATCCGCCTGCCTCTGCCTCCCAAGTGCTGGGATTAAAGGCGTGCGCCACCACCGCCGGGCTGTACTGGCTAGTTTTGTGTGTCAACTTGACACAGGCTGGAGTTATCATAGGAAAAGGAGCTTCAGTTGGGGAAGTGCCTCCATGAGATCCAGCTGTGGGGCATTTTCTCAATTAGTGATCAAGTGGGGGAGAGCCCCTTGTGGGTGGTACCATCTCTGGGCTGGTATTCTTGGGTTCTATAAGAGAGCAGGCTGAGCAAGCCACGGGAAGCAAGCCAGTAAGGAACATCCCTCCATGGCCTCTGCATCAGCTCCTGCTTCTGACCTGCTTGAGTTCCAGTCCTGACTTCCTTTGGTGATGAACAGCTGTGTGGAAGTGTAAGCTCAATAAACCCTTTCCTCCCCAACTTGCTTCTTGGTCATGATGTTTGTGCAGGAATAGAAACCCTGACTAAGACAGCACTCTTCTGACTACTGATACAATGTGAACAGTGGTCCTGCCTCTCGAACCCCTGCCCCTCCCATGATGCACTGCATCCTTTTGAACTATAAACCAGAATAAGCCCTCCTTTCCTTAAATTGCTTCTTGTAGCAACAATGTGGAAAGTGAAGAGCAGAAGTGGAGGCACAGCATCTGCCCTAGGAACTGGGTCCCCAGTCTTTTGTGGTGAGAAAAGATGTTCTAGAAGTAGGTGATAGCTATTTAGTCGTGTTAAGTTGTGGCCCTTAAAGGACAAAATTTGTGGCATATGAATTATATCTTGATTTTTTTTGAAAAAATGTCATGGGATGCAGGCTTACTAACTCTGTTACTAGTTACTATGTCCTATAGTTAACTTATTCTTACTGTGACCACAAGAACTCTGCACTTGTTAGAACATCTGCTTACTGTTCTTAGTGAAGATACACTTGAAAATACCTCCAAGAAGGCCAGTGAGATGATTCAGTGGGTAAAGAGACTTGCAGCCAAGTCTGCCAACTTCAGTTCAATCCCTGGGACCCATGTGGTGGAAGGAGAGAATCGAGCCTTATTTGTTTTAAATATCATATGTATGTGAGTGCACTGTCACTGTCTTCAGACACAGCAGAAGAGGGCATTCGATCCCACTACAGATGGTTGTGAGCCACCATGTGGTTGCTGGGAATTGAACTCAGGACCTCTGGAAGAGCAGCCAGTGCTCTTAGCCGCTGAGCCATCTTTTCAGCCTGAGAATCGAGTATAAGTTGTTGTTTTATAAATTGTCCCCTGACCCTCACAAGTGCTGTGCACCCCCCTACACACACATACACAAGTGCAAATAAGTAAAAATGTGGGGGAAAAAAGAGAATCTAAAAAGACGTTATCTTCAGGAAGCATTTCCCTATGAAGGAAGCCCTACGAAGCGGACTTACATGTGCGCTCTACTGCTCCCTTCTGAAAGCCTCACACACTGTGCCTGTGAGTGCGGGCACATACAGGCCACCAGGGGCGTGTAGAGGTCAAAGGACAGCGTCCAGGAGTTGTTTCTCTCTGCCTTGTTAGAGGAGCCCTGCTGTAACCCAGCACTGCTGTGGTGAGACGGAAGGTGGAAAGGGAGGATCAGCAGACTTTCTCAGGCCAGCTAACCTGGGCACAGCTGATCCTGCCTTAAGCAATGTGGTAGAGCACTGGCCTGGAGCACTGGTCTGGCCTGTGTGAGCCTCTTGGTTCCATCCCAATACCACAACATGGATCCAGCATGTATTTACCTGGGTGGGAAGCGCTGGTCTGTAATACTCAAACAAGATCATTCTTGTCTACAAAGCAAACATAACATTTTTGTTTGAAAAATTGTTTTAGTAATTTAAAATGTACAGTAAGTTGAAAACATCAAATTTATTTATGAAATACAAGAAAAAAGAAACGCACCCGAATTTTCTGGAAATTGAAATAAAAAATGTGCACTCCTCATCCTACCTGCCTCAGCCTCACTCCTGACCCTGTGGCAGCTGAGGAGATGTCAGTCCCTTGATTTGCGGGGGCTTTAACTTGAAAGGGGGAGAGATCAGACAGAAGCCTGTAGCTCTGCATGGGCACTGGGGTGGGGTGGGGAACCCCGGTTTCTCCTGACTCACTTGCTCACCCCAAAGCCCTCCAACAGCTATTTGTGCTTTAAAGTCTCCCCAAAACTTGCACTAAGGCTTACCTCACTAGGGATAAAGTTCAGAAACGTAAAGAATGGCAGAAATGCCCTTCGGTTTCAAAGGAACCAATATCTAAACCTAAACTGATCAAAAGTGACTTCTCTCTCTTAAAAAAACCCAAACAAACAAACAAACTCACCCCACATGGCTTTGTCGGTTTGAAAGGCGGTGCTAATAAACTTGACAATGAAAAATTAAGTCATTGTCTCTACAGCAACGGGAACCTCCTAGGTCTGTGGGCAGCGGAACCACTGAGTTCCAGCAAGCTGGCTAGGTGACTACACAGGGTCTGGGCTCCCCCTGGGAGACTGGGGGTCCTGCGGGGTCTCACTGGCTGCTGGGCTGCTGCCACTCAGATTGCCTAGGTGGCTCTTGATGACCCCAAGCTCCTGGATCACCAGGCTCAGGTCCTCGTGGAGTCGAACCACAGCACTCTTCACCTCGCCCAGCAGAGTGCGGATGGCATGCGACTCGGAGTCCCTGGGAAAGCCCGCGCTCTTCTGAGAGCTAGCGTGGGACGCCACGGCCAAGCGCGCTCTAGTTAGGGTGGAGAACGCTACCCGGCTGCTGCTGGGGCTGTAACGTGGCTTCTTCGTGGCTAGATTGGAGTTATCTGGAAGACTGGGGTAGTCCTCATCATCTGAAGATGCCGTGCCCGTGGGAGCAAAGGGGTGACGAACCCTGACGGCCTCATTTCTGTATGTGAGGGGGTCAGAAGGTGACTGTGGCTGGGGCAGAGTCCTGAAGGAAGAACTGGTCAAAACCGGGGTGAAGCGTCGGGTTGACTTCTCCGGATGGGCCCAGTCGGGAGACGAGATAGACAGGGTAGAGAAGGAGGATGCGGCCTCTGAGGCGGTGGAGACTAGAACAGAACGGAGAGGGATGTATATGACATACGCTGCAACAGTTGTGCCGTGTAAACATCTACCTGGAAGGCCTAACCCAGGTCGAATTTTAAGAGTTAAAAATTCATAAACCTGAAAGCCCAAAGCAGGAAATGGAGACAAATTTAGAGATGTCTTATATGCCAATAATGCCACGGAAATGAACCTAAAATAGAATGATCAATATTCATCTTGACTTCAAACCCTGCCCAGCATATTTTTACACTACTGTAGACCTTGTCCGTAAGAAGGTGTTAAATCTTCCCCGCCGCCTGCCAGCATCTGCTGTAGGCATCTGAAGCAGAAAGGCTGAGAAAGCCCTAAGGGGGGGGTCTTTCATCTTTTTCTCCATACAGATATTATTATAACAAAATAAACTCCAGTGGCTCCAGTGAGTTTCATGAATCTTTCCCCCTCTGCGGTCAGATACAATCAAGACCGAGTCCAGCCCGCAGAGCGCAGGAGCTCACCGCTGCTGCTCTTCCCACCAAGGGTCTGTGAGCAGCGTGAAGAAACCACTCACAGACTGTTCATAAAAGTAAAGGCTTGAACAACAACTTGATTTTCTTTCAGGCAGAAACCATATCAAGCGTTCCCTCCGATCTGCTTCACTCTGGTTTCCCAAACTATCTTGAGTGCGTTCCTGTTCCTTAAGACGGCAGAAGCTGGGGCTGGGGGGCGGCTCAGTGGTTGCTTGTTGCTCTTGCAGAGACCTAGGTTTGGTTCCCGTTACCCACACGGTGGCTCGGAGCCATCAGTGACTTTAGTTCCAGGGCATCTGACACTATCTTCTGACCTCCATGGGTACCAGGCACAGATGCACATACATACGTGTAGGCTAACACCTACGCAAATAAAATATATCCTTTTTTCCCCCCTGTTTTTTTCTTTTTTCTTTTCTTTTTTTTTTTCTTTTTCTTTTTTTGTTTAAAGCAGGTGTTTTGTAAGCACAGGGCTTCGTGCCCATGTGAGATTTCTCACTGCACATTATACCTCCCATTATATTAACTATGTCCACCAGCACATTTAAAATGATGAGAAATCTATAGGTTTTTTTTTTTTTTTACTGGGCCTCATGCATAGAAGGTTGTTTTCTTTTACTGGGTCTCATGTATAGAAGGCTGGTCTCAAACTCACTAAGGAGCAGAGGATGGCCTTGAACCCCTGATCCTCTTGTCTCTGTTTCTCAAGTGCTGGGGTTACAGGCATGTCACCACACTAGGTTTATGTGGTGCCTGAGAGCCGAATCCAGGCCTTCGTGCCCGCTAGCCAAGCACTCTACCCCCTGAGCTACACCCCCAGCCCTCAAGCAGATTACCCAAGTGTTTCCCAAACATTTTTGGATACAGGACCTTTTTTTTTATTCCTCTTGCAATACATACTTAGATTTATTTTTGGATATGTGGTACAAATTGGTGAAATCTAGCCCTCAGGTGTCTGCGATTCACTCTGAACTTGCTACTTTAAAGACTTACTCTGCCAGACGCGCAGCAGGGGAGCGGAAGCCTGCCACTCCGCTGGGGTGGGGGTGGGGTTTGCTTTGTTGGTAGATCTCACTACATATTCATGTCTCCTCTGAACTAAACTAGAACTCATAAAAAACTGGCCAGGGCAGGCGGCCACTCTATTTTTTGCTTCTAAGCTCTTCAAGGCCCATCTCCAGTTCTCAGGGAAAGTTCCAATGACAAAACTTGTTTTTGGATGCCACTAGTGTTCTCAGCTGGTGAGGCCACAGGGTTGACAGGGAAGCCGGGACTGCGCATGCTCGAGGCCAGCCGCACTCCTGGGAGAATCTGGGTCAGGCTAATCCAGCCGCTCTGTCCTGGGGCTGGAAAGGTGGTGCCATGCTAGTGGGCATGTGGGTGAGGAAGACCTCGCATCCACACAGAACCCATGTGTTCGCAGGCTTTGTGCTGGATCGCAGCTGTCATCTGCCACTTCTGTCACCTCCTGGGCGGGCTCTCTGCTCTCCAGCTTCGGTGTCTCCTACTCTCCTGTTTTCAGTCCTTTGGGGATAGTGCAATCACCAGCAGGCCAAGGCAAGGCGGCAAGGCGGTCCAAGAGGCAAACCCTGCAATATTCATGTCTGGAAGCCCTGTTCTACCTTCAGGCTCAGCGACAGTTTGTGTAAAGGATTTTAGACAGAAAATCTTTTCCTGTGGACTTAAAATAAAACTCTGTCTGCCTGTCTCTGTCTGTGTGAGTGTGTGTGTAACTCAGAGGGCAATCTAGGGCATTGGTCCTCACCTTTCCACCTTGTTTGAGGCCGGGCCTTTTCTCACAGCCCAATACAGCAGACCAGCTGGTCTGTGAGACTCTGGGGATTCTCTTCCCATCTCTTCCGTGGAGCACAGGGATTACAGAGCTCACTGCCAGCGTGGTTTATGTGAGTTCTGTGGATCCGAACTCAGGTCTCCACAAGAGCATGGCGATCGGTGGACACTAACTCTCGAAGGCCATCTCCCACTGTCCTCTTGTTTGATCCTCCATTGTCTTCCTACTTCCAGTGAATGATACATCATAGCCATTCTGTTCTTTTAAAACAAGATTTATTTTCATTTTATGTGTATGGGTGTTGGCATGTATGCCTGTGAGGTCAGAAGAAAGCACTGATCCCCTGAAACTGGAATTACAGATGGTTGCGAGGCACCATGTGGTTGCTGGGAATTGAACCCAGGTCCTCTGGAAGAGCAGCCGGTGCTCTTGCCTTCTGGGCCGCCTCTCCGGCCCTGCTGTTCTAATTCTTACTCATGGCACAGAGCCTGCTGCACCTCTGCAGTGTTAGCACATTTCCTCTTCGTGCCCAGCACACTAGAATCCTGTGCTGCGCACTGACGCAGGGCAGTTTTCATCGCCTGAGGTCAAGCCAAAGTGAGTTTTAATCAGGCAACTCATTTCCTTCAGATTCAAATGTTTTCTCAAGGCTTCCATCAGGGAGCTTCTGGCCCCTGGGGTGGCTGTGCTGTCTCTGTCACTGTCTCTCGCTGCCTCTCTCTGTCTCTCTGAACCTCTGGTTTGCATGTTAGAGTTGGACTATCTCCTACCTCCTCGCTTCCTGATGTGCCCAGTGTGTGTGCACATCCCTGCAGTCGTGTGGTGTCAGAGGACACTCTTGGCTGTGGGTCCCCCGCTTTGACTGTGACACAGGGCTTCTTGCTGACCACTGTGTCAGGCAGCGGGTGTGTGAGCTTGAGCTCTATCTACTGCGCCATCTCTCCAGACGTCCTTTCTGTTGTAGCTTTTTATTGGTTCTTTGTGTATTTCACAGCACACACCCCAATCCCACTCATCTCCCCTCTCCTTGCACCTGCTCTCCACCCTTGTAACCTCCCCTCAACAGAAAAAAACAACTGTGGTGGACGCTGTGGTGTCAGTGTGTCCCACAGTGCGCCCCTGTCCACCCTCCCTTGCTTGCGAATGTCCATTGCCTTGGTGGACGCTGCAGTGTCAGTGTGTCCCACAGTACGCCCTTGTCCACCCTCCCTTGTGGTGGACGCTGTGGTGTCAGTGTGTCCCACAGTATGCCCCTGTCCACCCTCCCTTGCTTGCGATGTCCACTGCCTTGGTGGACGCTGTGGTATCAGTGTGTCCCACAGTACGCCCCTGTCCACCCTCCCTTGCTTGCGAATGTCCACTGCCTTGGTGGACACTGTGGTGTCAGTGTGTCCCACAGTACGCCCCTGTCCACCCCCTGTCCACCCTCCCTTGCTTGCGAATGTCCACTGCCTTGGTGGGCGCTGTGGTATCAGTGTGCCCCACATACGCCCCTGTCCACCCTCCCTTGCTTGCGAATGTCCACTGCCTTGGTGGGCGCTGTGGTATCAGTGTGTCCCACAGTACCCCTGTCCACCCCCTGTCCACCCTCCCTTGCTTGCGAATGTCCACTGCCTTGGCTCACTGGTCTGGCGTGAGGCCTATGGCTTCTGCTACCCTGGTAGTCCTAGAACCTCACTGAGACTCCTGTTGTTGCCCCGTGTCATGGAGATCCTGCACTTTTGGATCCGTAGGACTGGCCCTTCGTGAACTCTAGCAGTTCATCAATGGGGCAGACGCTGTGGTGGGTCAACTCAAAACCCTGGATCTGACCTAAGAGGTATCTGAGCTGCTCAGCCCACTTTCCCGAGTGCCGTGGCTGGTGAGGGGCAGGGTCAGCTCTCCTGCGCTCATGACCCCAGGGCCACGTTTCCTGCCTGCTGCAGGCAGTGAGGGGCGAGGGAGATGGAGGGTATCTCTCCCTTATCCGTGTCACCACACAGGAGATGAGGGTAGGACAGTCTTTCTCACACTTGTATCCTTGGAGCAGGCTCATCTGCAACTTCCACAGTGAGCAACTTCCTGGTCTCCTGAGTACTGTAGCCGGCTAGGGGCAGGGCCGGCGCTCCCACGACGCCAGCTGAGGGGTGAGGACAGTTCTGTACGTTTCTCAGCTCAAGTTCCTGGGCAGCAGCCCAGGCCAGGGACATCTGCCCAGCCTCTGGTGGGAGCAGCCCCAGACATGGACCCCAGTGGCAGCACAGCCAGAACCCACCATGGTCCCAGGGGCCATCACCGGCTACTCACACCAGGCTGCTCCCACTACCCTCTGGTCTCCAGGTCTGCCTCCCCACTGTGCCCACATCCTTCTCTTTTTCTTCCAGTTATTTGTTCCTCTTAGTAGTACTCAGGGTCTCTGAGTGGCTCGGTTGTGCAGTATGGTGCTAGCCGGGGTTATCCTGGGCATGGTCTATCCCCCATCCCCCTGGCCTGCACAGCCTCAGACTGGTAGTCACCTCAGGCTAGCTCCCTGTCTAGACCCCCACAGCAGCAGAATGATGGTCATCTCAGGTTCCCCCTTTTCAGTAAATGGTAAAGTACTAATCATTCAGACGTTCTTAGGTCAGAGCACTGAGCCTGGACACAGCGTCTCTCCTCTCTGCCACCTACTGATGTGACACATCATGCGACCCGGCAGCCTCACCTGCAAGGCTTCTAGGGGCAGGCCCAGCCCTCTTTCAAATATTACTGGAGTCAGCTCTCCCCTTCCACCTTGAGGTCAGCTTACTCCGGAAGTGTCTTCACGGCTTGCTTCCTGTTTCTTCTCTCTCTCTGACCCGCTTCTTTCAGGTTTTGTTAGCCTGAGTATCCAATCCTTCTGATACATTTCTTGTTTCTGCAGGATTTTATAGAGACTTTTTTTGTGGTTCTCAGAAATTCTCAAAACTGCTTGTTCTTGTTTCAGAGACATATCGTACCTTTTTTTTTTTGTCTTGTTATGGTTTGGGTTTTTTGAGTCAGGGTTTCTCTGTATAGCCCTGGCTGTCCTGGAACTCACTCTGTAGACCAGGCTGGCCTCAAACTCAGAAACCTGTCTGCCTCTGCCTCCCAAGTGCTGGGATTAAAGGTGTGTGCCACCACTGTCCAGCTCTTTGTGTGGGGGCGGGGATCTTAAACATTTTTAAAGTCTTTTCTCTTCCCTTCTTAGTGAAATGTCCCCCATTGTGCTTCCACAGTGTTCCAGGTGAGAGGCCTTTTCAGGAGCCCCCATTCCATGTCTGCTCATGGTTAAAATCAGGGTGAAAGCTGACAGAAGCTTTGGAAGTGAGTGTGAGGTACCAACTTAGAGGCCCAGAGAAGAGTTGCTTAGGTGGGTTATTTGATGGGACTCAGGTGCCAGCAAATCAGCTTTCTTCTGAGGCAGCTTAGCTCCTCCTTGCAGTCTGCCTATCTGCTGCTAGGAGGAGTGTCTGGCTTCCAGGGTTCTTGCAGCCATTGGGGGAGGGGTGCCAGCATTTGGCTGCCTCTCCTCCCTCATCCCCACCGTTGCTCTGGTTACAGTCCACACTACCTCTTAGAGCACTCATTTCAGAGAGCCACCAACTACTCTCTCCAGGTTTCCAGACCCCAACTCTGGGTGTTGCAGGAGTGGGTGCTCTTCAAGAAAACCGATTGCCTCAACATGAGGTCCGAGGATAGGACTCATTTTTATCTTATTCCTTTATATTATTATGATGGTGACGTGGTCATTTTGGGGGTATGTATGTACGGTTTCTCTAAGTAACTCAGCAGTCCTGAAACTCACTATGTACGTCAGAGTAATCTCAAAATCTGATCTACTTGCCTCTGCCTCCTAGTGCCGGGATTATAGAGTTCATTTTTAAACAACTGCTTTCTGGCTCTCTTTGGTACTTGCCGTGGTTTACGTGTGGTTTGTCTTCACAGGCTCACGTGTCAGAAGCATGCTTCCCAATGTTGCCTCGAGAGATGGCGGACCATTTAAGGGGATGGCGGGCCATTCAAGGGGATGGCGGGCCATTTAAGGGGATGGCGGCCATTTAAGGGGGTGGCCCTAGTAGGAGATAACCAGGTCATTGGGGATTCTGGCCATGGGAAGGATTGTTAATTTCTTACAGAACTTAGGTTAGTACCTGTGGAAACGACTTGTAATAAAGAGCAAGCCTGACCACCCAAACCCTCCTCTGGCTTCTTATCATGTGGTCTTCCGCTCTTACGTGATGCTATCCCTGATACTGCCAAGGGACCCTCACCAGAGCTGAGCAGATGCTCTTAGGAACTCAAAACTCTGAGTTCAGTAAACCCTTTCTTGTGGACCAAGAAGTATCCAGCCTCCAGTACTGCGAATAACAGTAGAACACTAATATATCACTGGATGCGGAGTAGGTTTTATAACCTCATTTTAAACATGATGCAAGGAATTTAGTGTTAGTAAGTCTTTCCCAGATCACAAAGTTAAAAAGAGGCAGGGTGGGACTCAAAATCAAGTATCTCTGATATCACATGATGTCACATACTGTGAGCTCAATCAGTACACTGCACTCCCCCACTGCTCCATTGTGCTGGAACTAGTTCTACTCTGTACAGAATTATGTTAAATTATGGGTATAAAATTAAGAAAACATAATCAGGACAGCGAAGGGACATGGCATCTATGGGAGTGGCTGACAGAAATGTTAATCTTTATCCAAAGGGGAGGACAGAAGAAAAAAAGAAGAGAAAAGAAAGAAACCCTACTTCATGAGTTGAAAATCCTCCTGCCGTGGTGGGAGTTCGCAGTGGGGTCGGTACGTGGAAGTCGGGGGAGATGGCTGTGGCTGTAAATGCACACGGCTGTCTGTCGTGGTTGGAAGCTCAAGCGTCCCGCAGCCTCACACTCTGAATGCTCGCTCCCTAGGTAGCGGTGATAGCTTTTGGAGGTGTGGCCTCATTGGCACAGCAGGCCACTAGGCTGGGGTCCTGGGAGACCCCAGTGTCCCTCCTGCTCCTTGTCTCACTGCTGCCCTGTCCATCATATGAGCCTCCTCCACAGGATGCCACTGCTCTGCGCTTTCCTCACCACCGTGGCTGAATCCTTGGAAACCATGAGCCAAAAAAAAAAAAAAAAAAAAAAAAAAAAAAAATCTCTTTTTCCCCCTAAGATGTTCCTGGCAGGTCTTGTGGCCATGGCAACACAAGAGTAACCAATCCAAGGACTTATTAATATTAATTAAATGAATTACTAGTATAATTTCCAAATGAACAGCCCATTCCAGGGGGAATGGCGACTTTCCTGACATTCAGGGAGCATGTGAGGACCTGGCAAGGAGGTCGTGCATCTAGTGGCAGAAAGACACGCTCTTGATGAAACTTGGAGATTCTGGGACCCAAACCATATTTACTGGAGTATAAGAAACTACTTCAGAAGCAGTATTTGGCATAAGGGCCAGAAGTGTGCGTAACTACAAGGAGACAGTCTTCTGAACTCGAGGCGGCGCCACACATGTGAGCTCACAGGGGCTGCGGCCACACGGACCAGACCTGTGCTAAGTCAGACCAAATGGCAGCACAGAGCCTGGGTGGGGGTGGGGCAGACAGTCCTAAGGATAGCCCAGGAGCTAATGGCAACTCCTCCCTGCCGGAGAGGGAGGGTCAGCTTTCTAGCCCCTGACTAGAGTTCCAGGAGCACCACACAACACATCTAAGAATATTTGGGCAGCATGACTGGCCTTGATGGGGGTGGGTAGGGAAGAACGCAAAATTGGGTGGAAAAGAAAGGGGGGCTGAGGGTGGATATGGAAAAAAAAAGAAAAGAAAATTGGAGAATTTGAGCTTGCTCTGTTTAGGAAGAAGGCCCTCAGAGAAAAGCTCTAAGGAGCTAGGAGAATAAAGAAATAAAGGGATGAACCATTAGTGAGAAGCTGTGCCCACACAGGGCATGTGCATGTGCTCACAGTGAGGCCGTGAGGACCCCACAGGGCTCTCAGCCATGGGCTGGGGCTCCTTCGAAGGTGCATATTAGATACCCCGCACACCAGACATTACATTATGATTCACAACAACAGGGAGGTCACAGTTATGAAGTAGCAATGAAATAATTTTATGGTTGGGGGTCAACACAACATGTAGAACTGTATTGAAGACTCGCAGTATTAGGAAGGTTGAGAACCATGTCCCAGTACTTTGTGTTCCTATCAGCAACACCCAGGGACTTGTCTGAGTGTGGATCTTGGGCCTTCCCTGAACCTAGTGAACTGGAAGGAAGCAAGGCTGGGTTGAGAAAAGCTGAGTTTCCCAGGTTCCAGGTATTTCTGAAGTTCTCTGGCCACCTTCCTGTGACTTTTGTGCCACCGCCACTGAGTGACAGCCAGTGCTGGGCTCCAGCTCTCTCTGCAGGCTCAGCGCCTGTGAAAAGCCACTCAGCGCTAATTGCTGCACACCAATTCCCTTTTGTTTCCAAACACTTTGCAGCTGCATTGCACCCTCCAATCTGCTCCTGGGGCTCTCCTCCACTGCCTCTTCTCTGGCTCCCCACAGAAGCGACGTGGGCACCCTGTTAGCATCCGTCCTCTCTGTGTGGTGAGTACTGCAGTAAGATACAGTAAGTGACTGTGTCTTAAAGCTGGTCCTGTGATACACACAGGCCAGTTGTCAGCTGCTCCAAAACAGCGCTGATGAATCCATTCCAAATGGCGATGTGTTATCTTTAACCGTTTACACTGTAAATGCAGAAGACCTGCTAATTAAGATACAATCGTTTTCAATTTAAATGGCATTTAGAATTATGTTGCAAAGATGAAAAAAATGTACATTTCCAGGGATATTAAAATGTTGCGTGAGCGTACGTGTTTCTCTGGAGCAGCAGACCCTGATGCTCAAACAGCTTCCTTTTTCATTTCTGAATTCTTCTCTTTCAGTGTTCCCGATGGTGTACAATGACTTCCAAATGAACAATACATACAAGCTAAAGTACTGTCATTTCCCCCCTTAAGAAATGTAACATTTTCTATAAATGTTTGCAAAGGATTTATTTATGATTTTAAAAGCAGAAACAACTAAAATGCCCACTAGTTTATCAATGGGTCAGTGGCCCTGTTACCTGCAAAATGGGATACTATCTGGTCATGAGGAAGGATGGACTGACACATGCTGAGAGAACATAGCTGGCCGACAGGGCCTCAGAGGGGATGGTGGTGTGTCTGTGAAATGCCCAGAAAAGGCAGCATTCAGGCACAGAGAGGTCTGGCAGAGGCCAGCAGCTAGGGAGGGACTGGGAAGAGGCTGCTCTCCAGTGCAGGGCTCTCTGAGACAAGGAAAGTGTTCTAGAATGTGGGCAGCTGCACAACTCTGGGAAGATATGCAATGCACCAAAGTACATGCTTACGTGTGTCAGTTATGTATGCACTAGTGCATGTGTGCATATGTCCTTGGTTGCTCTGTCTCATTTTCTGAGTCCTGGTCTCTCACTGAACCTGGGGCTCACCAATCAGCCTAGGCTGCCAGGTCAGGGAACAAGCCCAGAGATTCTCCTGTCCCTGCTGCCCCAGTGCTGAGATTACAGCCGAAGGAGGCCACGCCTGGCTTTTTACACAGGTGCCAGGGATTTGAACTCAGGTCCTTACGATGGTGGGGCAGGGGGTGTTCTTACCCACCGAACCATCTCCCCAGCCCCACATTTCCTCATTTTTTCCTGGCTCTGAAGGTGTTTACGGTTCACAGTGTGCTGTGCCCACCTGCTTATCTCACCAGCAGAGGTGAAGCAGCAAAGAACCTCACAGAACTCACTGCTGACCAGAGACAGAAGTGGTCTGAGGTGGAGCACACGGCTCCGCTGCCCCGCATCACGGCAGCTGTCCACCTCTAAAGGGCTATCCAGCAGGCAGCCGGGACTGAGAACGCGGTGAACGCGTCATTCCCCATCTGCTTAGGGTGATAAGGAAACAGAATGACAGAAAACAGCAAGCAGTCCGAGCTACAGATAGTAAAATCAAGCTGAGGGAGGTGGGGAGGCAGTGGGCTGCCCAGGGGTCCCTCTTCAGTGCCGAGGGCCAGAAGGAGCCGACAATCAGGAGAGAACTCAGGTGTGAAGGTGGCGCCTCCACCCACACAAGAGAACTGAGACGGACGCGCCCAAGAGCTTTTGAATTTGCTCAAATGACTTCACTCAAAAGAGTTAATGATGCTGGACCAGGACCCTTCATATAAACACTCTGGAAAGCCAGAAGAGGGTCCTCATTCTCTATCACCCTAGTGTAGTCTTTGGAGGTGAGATGTCCACCCAGACTCATTTCCTGAATTCCGTAATGGCTGTGACCTTTAAGCCACCTGGAACATGTCGCTGCCCTGCTCTCAAGTCTGGGACCCCAAATTGCTTTACTTCTCGCTCCCATCTGACCCTCCCATCACCCTTCAGCATTCCCAGGAGCCAGGCTGCAGCTGCAGGACCAGAGGTCCCTCTGCTTCCCCCAGTATCCACCCTCGTCTTTCTCCTCAGATTCCCATCACCATTTCATTCAGCTGCCACCGCCTTGCCCTTCCCACACCCCACCCTGCCCTCCCCACACCCCACCCTGCCATCCCCACACCCCACCCTGCCCTCCCCACACCCCACCCTGCCATCCCCACACCCCACCCTGCCATCCCCACACCCCACCACTGTGCTTTCTCCTCTGCTAACTTGCACTCCTCTACTGTAAGGACCAGATGCCGAGCACCGAGCACCGAGCACCCTGCTCTCCAGGCTGTGCGCCCTGGGTTGCAGTTACTGTCCTTTACTGCCACTGCAGCACAAAAGCAATCAGGCAGGCCACGTGCCAGCCCCCACCCCCCACCCCGCACAGGCTGTGGCCAGAGGCAGTCTTCTGCTGGCCTCATTCTGACCCGTGAGAGTGAGTTCTCTCTCTCATCCTGCAGCCAGGCTGCAGTTCCTGGAGAACAGAGCTCTGTGAGGCAGAGGGCATGGGCGTGTGCTCCTCAGGACCAGTGTCTCCTGCCAGAAGCACTCTTCACCTCTCCAGCCACTCCAAGCCCTCCGCTAGGCTCTGCTGAGTCTTCCAGGCTTCGGTTACTTCATTGCTGTTGTGACCGACTCAAGAGAGGAAGGGTTTGCTTTGGGCCACAGTTCAGTCGCAGTGGTGGTGTGGCAGTCACGACGCCAGGAGCACAGGGTGCCTGGCCACACCGCATGCCTGGTCAGGAAGCGGAGAGTCGGATGGACGCTGGTCCTCTACTCCTTTCCGTCCAGGCTCTGAGCCCATGAACTGCTGCTGCCCACAGCGGGGTGGGTCTTTCCACTTCAGTTAACCGGATATACAAGTCCCTCACAGCCCAGAGGTCTGTCTCCTGGGTGATCCTAGATCCTGTCAGGTTGCCAAAGTTGCCACCACAGGTGTCCCTACCCCCATTCCCCCATCCCATTGCCCCATCCCCCTACCCCCTGGCAAGAAGGAACTGAGGCCGGGACTTAGGAAGCAGGCTATACAGAGCTACAGTTTCAAAAGGGCAAGCAGCCCTGGAGGGAACCGTTTCTTGCCTACACAACAGCATTTCCCTTTCCTTCTGGGTTCTGGACTCAGGTCCAACTTCCCAGGGACATGCCTCACTGGGACCCCTGGCTACCTCCCGGCACCTCTTTCTCTGCAGCCTGTAGTTGCTCTGCACTAGAATTACTGTGAGTTCTAGTCTGAACTAGAATTACTAAGTGGTTGGAGCTGTCTGAGTGGGTGCTGGGAACCAAGCTTAGGTCCTTGGTGACAGTAGTATGGGCTCTCAACTGCTGAGCATCTCTCTAGCCCTCAAGTTCAATCTGCTTCACCCCCTCGACTCCTGTCCCTCCAGCTTAGCGCACCAGTATCCCCTTCTCTACTTCTCCTGAACCTGCACCATTACTGCCGTCAAAGCTGCTTTTAGTTGACTTTTGAAACAATAACACCTGTGGTATATGGGTTCTGTGCCTGGTGCTGGGGGCTCAGCCATACACAGGGCAGGCAGGGGTCCTACTTACATTCTAGCTGGGAGGAATGCACCCAATGAGTCTATGTGTGGCTGTTGTTTAGTAAGAGTAATAGGAGGTGTTATGGAGCATCTAAATCCCAAGGACACATGCTTGGGATGCTCTCGGAAGGCAGGGGTGAATGGGGCAGAGGTGAATGGGGCAGGGGTGAATGGGGCAGGGGTGAATGGGGCAGGGGTGAATGGGGCAGCGGTGGGTAGGAGAATGCCACAAGAGGGAACTGCACTAGAGGATGAAACAAGAAGTATCTGACAAGAGCACACAGGCTGCTGAGAGGCAGAAACTCGGCTGCTCAGAGCTTGGAAAGGGATTTGTTCTTTTTGTGAAAAAATTGGTAATCAATCCACGGCTGAATGGCTGCTTCATGGGGAACAAGCTGGAGCTTTCCAGAACCTCTGTGCTCAGTTACCTCTCTGTGCTATTCCACAGGAGGAACACCTTTTCCTGGGAGGAAGGTGTTGTGAGGTCCAGTTTTATGTCAACTTGGCACAAGCTAGAGTTATCTGAAAGCAGGAACCTCTACTGAGGAAACGCCTCCATGGATTCCAGCTGTAAGGTGTTTTCTCAACTAGTGATCCAGAGGAGAGGACCCAGCCCACTGTGGGCGGTGCCATCCCTGGGCTGGTGGTCCTGGGTTCTATAAGAAAGCAGGCTGAACAAGCCACGATGAGCAAAGACATTAAGAAACACTCCTTTATGGCTTCTGCATCACTCTTGCCTCTGAATTCCTGCCCTGACTTCCCACGGTGATGGATGGTTACCTGGAAGTGTAAGATGAAATAAACCCTTTTATTCTCAAGTTGCTTTTGGTCATGGTGTTCCAAACAGAAACCCCAGCTACGACAGGTGTGCATTGTCTGAGAAGGCACGAGAAGGACACCAACAGAGAGCTCCTGAGGGTGAGGAGCGGGCTGAGGGTGTGCAGTCCCAAACACATGTGCATCCGAGTGACAGCAGCAGAGATTGCACATCTGAGATCAAGTCCCCCACAGAGGGCTTGGCTTCTGTGAACTCCATGTAGCAGAGCCATTATTATCTGTCCCACAGATGAGGCACTAACATACAGAGACGCCAGGTGCCTCACCCAGTTACTAAACTGTGAGCGGCAGGGGAACTGGGATCATAAACCCAGACGGTCTGCCTCTGGAGCCCACGCTGCCACAGGAATGCTTTCAGCCTATTAGGAGCCCTCTTCAGGTTTCCTGGTAAGGTTTAAGGTGTTTGCTTCATCTCCAGTCTCCCCAGCACTGACAACTCAACCGGCCGTCATTCTTTAGCAAATTCAGTGTCTCTTCTACCGGGGCTCTCTGGGCTGTTGAGATGGCTCAGTGGGTAAAGCACCTGCTGCCACACCCGATGAGCTGGGTCCTGTCCCTGGGCCCCACACGCAAAAAGAGAATTCTGCAGTTTATTCTCTGACCTCCATAATTGAACTGTGGCACATGCACACATACATATCCACGATAGATAGATGATAGATAGATAGACAGACAGATGGACAGATGCAATAACTTGGAAGTAGTAACCAACACAAACATAATTTAGTGCTAACTTAGTAACAGACATTTTAACAATTTGCGGTAAGTGTACGATTCATCAATGTCACATAAATATATTATCTATCTATTCATCTATCATCTACCTACCCACCTCTCTCTCCCATTAACAAAATTGGAAAGAGAAATTAAGGTCCAAATGAATTTTTAAAGAAATCAAATATAGATTATAACTAAGAGTCAGAGAAGAAACGGAGCAGGCAGATTAAGTACCGGTGCAGCACTGGAGGACAGACTAACTCTGTGGCTATCCAGTCAGTCATCCTGACTGCCGGCCAGGGCTTCCCACCCAGTTTCACACTATAAAATCAATGTTCCTGTTCTCCAAATACATGCACTGTGGCATCTTGCCTCCTGGTGCATCTCGAATGGTTCTGCTTTGGGCTATTTTGCATGCTTTATATTTCCAACGGAGAGCAAGGTAAGATCCAACCTGCCGACTTCTAAGATGCCTTCTACCCACAAAAGCCTTCTGGGGCTGCACCGAGTCAGCAGAGTGGCACGGAGAAGCAGCGTCTTGACCACTGTTGCTAACTGCCCGCTTGCTCAGGCCCTCAGCTGCTCTCAGAAACAGTGCATAGTTTTCAGTGCAGGGACTGCTTCACGTTTTCTTCACGTTGTCTCATGTACCCCAGGATAGCTTCTGTTAAGTAGCTGAGGATGATTTTGAACTTCTGATCTGTCCACACCTCCCAAGGGCTGTGATTATAGGCGTGTGCCCTCATCCCTGGTTTATGCAGGGTTCAGGATGGAACGCAGGGCTTCCTACAGCCTACCAACTGGGTCACATCCCAGCCCTCAGTGCAAGATTTTTTTAAAGTGCTACTAATATAAACAATACGGTTCCTTTGCTTTTTGTTATTTTTAAAAAGATTGTGGGTGTGCATGCGCGTGCACCTGCGTGCATGTGTGCATGCACACACCATATGTGAGCTAGAGTCACAGGCAGCTGGGTGGTGGTTCTGGAAAGGAAACTGGTCCTCTGAAAGGGCAGTGCAGGCTTTTAGCTGTAAAGCCATCTCTCCGGTCCCTTTAATTCTAACTTGTGACTGTCTGTAGGTGGTGAACAGTAATACAATTTCCATTTTGTTTAGAGATAGACCCCTGCTCTGTAGCCCAGGCAGGCCCTGGTTGTTGTTCATTTTTTTATGGTGACCTTATGTCCTCTTGGGTGTGTGTGTGAATTCTCTATATTAAGAATCATACTGTCACTGGACAAAGGCAGTACTCTCTTCCTTTCCAGCACTCACGTCCACCATCTCTTACGGTCTGCTTGCCCCATCGGGCCTCTCACACACCGCTGAATAGAAGCGGTGCAGGGATGCACGCGTCCTCCTTCTGAAGCAGTCAGAACAGCACTGGTTCTTTCATCATTAATTATGTCTGCAGCCAAATTTTAAAATACGCTCGTTATCAGCTTTGAGGGAAGTTCCTTTTTATTCCTAATTTGCTTACATTTTTTATAATCATAATTGAATGTAGAATTGTATCAATTTTCTACACGAATCAAGATAATTATATCATTTTAAATCTTATTCCATTAATGTGGTGGATTGCACAGATTCATTTTCAAACGCCAAGCCCACGCTGCAGCCCTGGGAGGAACCCCCTGGGTCATGGCGCGGCGGCACTCTTCAGGCTTGGTGGATGCCATTTCCTAACATCTTAGGAGTTTCTGCATCTGAGGTTAATCTATGTTGTTCTCAACTTACTTTTCTTGCATTGTTTTTCAGACCTGGGCAGTAGATTAGCGGTCTTCATGAAACCGCGGGGTGAAGCCATGCCAGTGCTCAGGAAGCACGGGTTCGAGACTGACGTTTCTCCTTCCTTAGAGTGTACTGGAAAACTACACAGGGCTGAAGCACTGTTTCTGAGACGTTTCTGGAAACATACTCAGTATATATGTTTGTGTATATATACATTTCCCTAATATGTATGTATGTTTTTAATATATATGCTTTTAGCATAGGCATATGTGCATATATTATAATATACACCTTCCACATGGAAACACACACACACACACACACACACACACACACATACACACACACACACACACCTATCATTTATTTATGACCTTTGACAAATACAAAAGTCACCTCAGGTCAGTTTCAGTCATTTGCCAGCTTATCCATTCCAACTAAGGAGCTAAACCCATTGATAATGTAATACTCTATTATAATCCTTTGGAGTTTGTCTTTATAGGATACTCTCTATCACTCCTCCCCACACCCACTCTCCACGGCTGGGGATTAAACCTGGGGCTCAAGCAAACTAAGCAAGTGCTCTCCCTCTGGGCTACATCCCCACTCCCTGTTACCGCTTTCTGACAATCAGCCACTGTTGAAGTATTTCCTCATTTAACCTTAGGCTTCCTCTTTGTCTCACGGATAACATTTAGAGTTCTGAGAATTTCATTATCATTTTCTAACTTAATCTCATTGTATCTGGAGAACATACACTTCAAAGTTTAGTTTTTTAAAAGGTATTGCTAGATTTTATCTTTGCATGTATAAGGGTACGTGTGTGTGTGTGTGTGTGTGCGTGTGCGTGTGCGTGTGCATGTGTGTGTGCATGTGTGTGTGTGTGTGTGTGTGTGTGTTTGTGTGTGTGTGTGTGTGTGTGTGTGTGTGTGTGTGTTTACAAGGAGGCCAGAGCTGATGTGGGTGTCTTTATCGTTCCTCACTTGAGGTTTTGAGCCAGGATATTTTGTTGAACTTGGAGTTTGCCAACTCACTAGTCTGACTGGGCATTTTGTGCAGGGGCATCCCACCTCACCTCCCTAGCCTGGGACTGTAAGGGCCTGGCACGCAGCTTTGTGTGATTACTGGAGATAAATAAAGCTCAGGCTCGGGCTCCCACAGCAGACATTACTGTTAGCCAGTCATCCAAGCTCCACTATTTTGTTCCATTTGTTTAATTTTAATGCTTCTTTCTTTTAAAAAAATATTTATTTGTTATGTATATAGTGTTCTGCCTTCGTATATGCCTGCATGCCAGAAGAGGGCATCAGATCTTATTTACAGATAGCCATGAGCCACCATGTGGTTGTTGGAAACTGAACTCAGGACCTCTAGAAGAGCAGAGGGTGCTTTTAACCACTGAGCTATCTCTCCAATCCCTTTCTTTCTTTTGTATTAAATATAGCTTTAGTATTCTAAATTAATTTTCTCTCTCTTCTTTCTTTGTAGTGCCAGGGATAGAACCTGGGGCTTTCTGCATCTGCAGCAAGTGCTCTACCCTGGGCTAGAGCCCCAGCCCTTAGTTTTGTAAGATAAGGTCTTGCTGTATTGCCCAGGCTGACCCTTGAACTCTCTGTCATTTGGCCTTACAGGTTTGAACCATCACACCCAGATCCACACTTTCCCCTTTCTTTTTAAAAGGCTTACCATTCTAAACAGTGTGTGTGTGTGTGAGTGTGCCTGTGTGTGGGTGTGTGCACATGGGTGCAGGCACTCATAGAGGCCAGAGGTAAATCAGATCTTCTGGAGTTAGGACAACCAGCAGCTGTGAACTGCCTGATAAGGATGCTGAAACCAAATTCAGATCCCTGTTGAACCAGTTTGCCAGCTTATATTACTATTTTTAAAGTGTGATTAAATACATGTTTACCTTTCCATGAGTTAGGGTTAATATTGCAATATTTTGTGTAAAATGTGGACTTCATTAAATGGTGCAATCTCATGAACTCCATGTTCTTTATGTTGTGATGTTACATTATTTCTATCTGTTATAAACACAAAAATACAGAATTATATTTTTGCATTTATATTCTCTCTCTTTCTCTCTCTCTCCCTCTCTCTCTCTCTCTCTCCCTCCCTCCCTCCCTTCCTTTCTTTCTTTCTTCCTTCCTTCCTTCCTTTTCGAGATAGGGTTTCTCTGTGTCACCCTGGCTGTCCTGGAACTCACTCTGTAGACCAGGATGGCCTTGAACTCAGAAATCCACCTGCCTCTGCCTCCCAAGTGCTGGGATTAAAGATGTACGCCCCCACTGCCTGGCTTTGCATGTACATTTTCTACGTGTGCTTTTTCTTTTTAAAAAAGATTTATTTATTTTATTCACACTTAAGAAGGCATTGGATCCCATTACAGATAGTTGTGAGCCACCATGTTGCTGGGAATTGAACCCAGGACCTCTGGAAGAGCAGTCAGCGCTCTTCACCACTGAGCCATCTCTCCAGCCATACATGTGCTTTTTCAATGAGAAGAAAACCAGAATTTTATATTTATTCAGATATTTGTCATTTCCAAGACTCATCATTTTTATAGATTCAAATAGGTTCCTATTTGTAAAAAATGTCCCTCACACTTTTATAGTTTTTTTTATAGATTTCTTGATTATGAATTAAGTTTACGTCTTTGAACACTTTTTTCCATTTATTTATTTTTTGATGTATGGAATTCCTGGCTTTGTCTTCTGACCTGTGAGCTGGCCTCTTGCTGTCTCTCAGAGCTCCTGACAGAAGCTGAGGCAGCTTCCACACTGCCAGCGTCCACACATGATTCTTGTATGAACACGGCTCTTTCTCTCGCTGCTTTTAAACCTTGCTTGTAGGATCCATGTGTTCAGTGATGATGTGCTTGGGTGTAGTTTTCTTTGTATTTATTCTGTTTGAGCATTTTCAATCTGAGAGCTTATTCTAGCCACAAATTTGGGAGGCTGGCACCAGGATCTCTTCACAGAGATGTCTCTGCCCTCTACTCTGCCTTTTGGAACTTGTCACACCAGCGTCAGCCTGCTTGATGCGCTCGGGCAGCCTGCCTCCCTCTTATTTACCTCCCGTTTTCCAGGTTAGATAATCCCTGTTGATTTATCTTCAGATTCACCTACTTGTTCTTCCTTCATTTGCAGCCCATTGCTAAACGCATCCAATGCATTGGTCATTTCAATTCATTCCCATCTCTGCTACTTGCATTTTGTTTTCATAGTGTTGTCTTCTGAGACTGTCCTCTCTGTGCACCCATTTCGACACCTTAACGTCCAGGAATACAATACTTTGTTGTTTGTTGAGACAGTGCTCTGCTGTGTCTGCAAGGCTATGTGGTCTAGACTGGCCTTGAACTTCTATCCTCTCACCCTAGCCTCATGAGTGCTGCATATCCAAGTGTTCTCCAACATTCAGATACATTCTTGAATACATTTTTAATGGCTGCTTCATGAACTTGTCTGCTAATCACAGTATCTCTGTCATCATGCCCAGCTTCTAGAAACTTCTTCCATGTCTTCATTACGGCTCACATTTTCCTGTTTCTTCAAATGTCTGGAATACATACATACACACACACACACACACACACACACACACACACACATATATTCCAGCTGGAGCTACAGGCTGCTGTGGTACCCAATGTAGCTGCTGGAAACTGACCTTGGGTCCTGTAAGAGCATCACATTCTCTTAAGCCCCGAGCCAACCCTCCAGCTCCACGTCAGGCATTTAAAAACACGTTTGTGGAGCCTCTTGATTCTGTGATGGTTGTCTGGAGACTGCTTTCATTCTTGTAGGCAGATAACTTGTCTGACTCTTCAATCTGTCACCCACAAAGTGGACAGAAGCTAAAGACTTTCCTTTCTTTTGGTTTCCGGCAGGGCTTGGCGGGTCATACCCATTAATGCCCTGTTCACTGAGTTCTCTCCTGATGCTCTACCGGGGATTTCAGACCCATGGTCTAAGCTGCATATGGCCACACAGAGCTCAGGACATGCATGAATCCAGCCCAAAGAAAGATCAGGAATTTACTTAACGTATGAGAGTTCTGTGAGTTTTTTCTGGTGTGTTGGAGTACATTGTATGAAGGTCTGTCTCCGTATATTCGATTGTTAATTCTGTACTGGCCGAGAGCTAAATATTGGCAGAATCTTGGTATTGTTATTTCTATGGCCCATTATTGGTCTCATATTTTATATATATTCATTATTCTTCACATAAAGAGCTAAGGGCCAATAGCTGGTCAGAAAGTAGAGGCTGGATCTTCTGGGCAGAGAGAGTGATGCTAGGAGAAGAAACGAGACATGGGGGATTCTATAACAGACCAGAGAGGAGCTGAGAGGCAGGACGTGTAGTGCCAGGATTAGTGGGGTCAGAGTATCTGGGAGACTGCCCTGGCCAAAAGGCCTAAGCTTTTAAATATTAACAAGCCTCGGTGTCATTGTATTGCTGTGGGTCCAAGATAGTCCCACTATGCCAGTGGCTCGGCCTTGGTTCTTGAGTGTAAACTTTGCAGGTGAGTGTTGTGTGACAGGATCAAAGGCTGGGCATGCCTGCTAGACCACACGGAGCAGCATATCCTCACGGTCTTAATTTCAGGACTCTATTTTTCAACTTTGAAATTTCCACTGAGCTTTTATGCAACATAGATAGAAATGACTTGATGAAAGATTTTCATCAAAAATTATAGCAGCTTTCACAAAAAGGTCTGTCTTCTAGATACCAAATGGAGCCGGAGGCAGTCACTGTGTTCCAGACTGTGGATTTCCTGCGTGAAGGACAGTGCTGTTTCTAGTGTTATCCTTCCTCGAGTGTAGCTAGAGTCTCCAGCCTGTCAGGTCCTCAGGGCCCACTGAAGGAGAGCAAGCACCTGGACGCTGTCTCCTGGTCAGAGGTCATCAGAGCTCCCCAGCTTTGGTTTCTTTCTTGCTGAGAACACACAGCTTTACAGTACAGAAGTCCTTCCCTGTGCTTTCTTGTTCTCTCACTGGCCCTGAGTCACTTTGGGCTTTGAGATACTTTGGAACCCCAAATTCAAACTGTCTCCAAAGCCCAGTGAGGTTGGAGAGCCACTTCTTACCCAAGGGGGGGGGAATGACTGAGGTCACCAGGGACTCATCAAAATACTCCTCTTCTTCTTCTTGGGGTGCAGACCCACTGCATTTCTCTCTTGGAGGGAGGGCTTCTGAGAAACAAGCTTTTAGCAATTTTTCAGCTTTAATATTATTAGAGGTGTGTCAGAACACGGTCTAGGAATGGAGCTGTGAGGAGAATTCTAAGTGCTCCTGAGAACATGCCAAGAAAACAAGACAGGCGTCCGTCTGATGAGCTCAGCTTCTTCAGACCACGGACTGTCTTGGAATGCTGTGTGTGCTCCTCCCAGGTGGAGCAGACAGGAGTGGGTTTACTTCAGATTACTTTTTATTGGTTGTTGTTGTTATTCAATTAAATGCCTCTATGAAAAACATGGTTTTTGCTATATGCAGCTGGTCCTTGTGACTGTACACTGAACTCATGTGATTCTTTTTAACCCTCAGAGTACAAATTGTCTGATGCTCTGAGTAAAGTTGGTTATTGCATAAGACTTTAGTCCGACTCATTTATTTGCTTCATTCTCCCAGGCTCCACAGCCTTTAGACTGGTACTCAGAGGTGGGATTAGGTGGTCTATCAGCTTCATTATAACCACAGCAGCTTCTCAGAGGACAGTCAAGTCAGAGGCCACCAAAGCATAGTGCTAGGTGATTTTCTCTGCAGGCAATCTCAGAAGGAAAGTGGATTTGATGACAAAACAAAGATTCATTTTTTAAAATTACACTTTGTCATCCATCCACCCACCCACCCATCCATTCATCCACCCACCCACCCACCCATCCATCCATCCACCCATCCATCTATCCACCTGTCCATCCATCCATCCATCCATCCATCCATCCATCCATCCATCCATGTGTGTGCATGCACACTTATGCCTGGTGTGCATGAAAGTCAGAAGAGAACGTGCAGAGTAGCAGGTGCTCTGCTTCCTGTGTGTGGGATCCTGGGGATCAAACTCACATCACCACCTGTTGAGCCATCTTGCCAACCCTAAGATTCAGTTTACCACCTTTAGCTTAGTCAATACCAAAAAGGTTTAAATAGAGTAATCTTTGAAATCTCTTTTTCAAAGAGATTCTTGACTGCCCTTGACACCAAAGTCAACTCATTTAACCCCTGCATGCTGCTTCCACCATTTTTATTAATATGTAGTTTTACATGCTGGCTGTCAATATTTTTGTTTATATGCATTTTTAATTTGTGTTTGAAGCAGTTTAAAAGAGTTATGTTAAAATCTTTGAATTTATATGAGTTGACAAGCATAATCATACGGAATCACCAACAAAACCACCACTTTGTTTTTGAAAAATTCGTGCACCAACAAACAATTTTTTTTTACCAATTAACTTTGAAAAAGAAAGCATAATTGCATAATGCAAGATTTAATAGCTGGCAGTCAACAGCCGGCCTTGATCCTCTATCATATGGTCTAAATCAATACCGCAGCCCATTTCATTCCGTTTTGCTTTACACAAGGGCTCATTGCACAGCCCTGCTAACCTTGAACTCAGTCCCCTTCCTTGGCTCCAGAGCGCTGGGATAACATGTATGTCCTGCTATGCCCAGCCCCTTGATGTTTATATAAAGACAGAGAAAGGATGTGGTCCCTCGCCCCATGGGTGCAAATAGTATAGAGCCTTAAAGAATGTATACACAGCTGTGTACATATGTGCCAGTGCGCATAAAACAGCCCTATATCTTTTGCACACAATCCCTTCATGAGTTACCTACATGTCTAACTGGAAGCCTCAGTTAATGCCAGTAACATCTAATTTGGTTTTCACAGAAAGTTTTTAGAACTGAGGGTAATATACTCGATCAAGTACTTGCTTGAATTATCTACGACTCATTTAATGAAAGAGACACAAGATCACCCAAGAAGTCCTTCAGTGGTGTGTGTGCTCAAATAGAATTGACAAAGAGTGAAAGGAGACAGGACAAGGACAGAAGGTGAGAGCCCACGGAATGCCCCTGCAGCACATTCTCACCTGCTTGACTGGCTTGTCTGGGGGTCCACTCACCACGCATGGCTAAGGGCTTGAGGCACACATCTTCCATCCGGCAGACGCTGGACAGTGCAGGTGTCTGGAGGTCCTTACTGGTCTTGCTCAGTGGGCTAATGGTTTTCAATGTGGGTGAGACGTGGAGTGTTTCCACAGAGGACTGGTTGTGGAACATGGACTCAGACTTGGACATCCTCAAACCCAGGCTGATGACTTCATCTTTACCTGATGGCCACAATGCTTGTAAAGGCGTCAGCGTTTCAAAGCTTTTCACAACCGTCTTCTTTTCCTGAGGAGTTTGTGGGGGACTTTCTTCTGTGATAGTATTTGTAATGGCTTTCTCCAATTTCTTGCCTAAACTCATATTTTTCTGCATCGATGGGCTTTTTTCTGGGGGAGTAGACACAGCTTCTGTAAAATAGCAAGTAGCCCCAAATTAAAACCGAAACATTCCATTTAAAATCCATTTTAATAAATAGGATCTTTCCTATTTAGTCCTCTGCTTTCCTGGTAGGCTGGTATGTTCTATTTCAAGTACCCTGGAGCTATAACTGATGCCTTAGTCATTTGGAGGCTGCCTTCTCTCTTCTCCTCTCAGGGGTACTAAAACACAAGGCACAGAAAATTTCAAATAATTTCCCTTGCAGTCTTTCTCCCTTCACCCACTGATCTGCCTCTGAAGCACTATAGTTTTAGTACCTTCAAACCCTCATCCTTTACGGGATAAACTAGACAGAATATGCATCACTCTCTCCTTCTGAACCCGTCCTCTCTCTCAGGAGGCACGTTCTGAGGCACTTCACAGGGCAGCATCCTTGTAATAAATCGTTTGTCTGTGTGGGGACAACAGACACTCTTCCAGAGCTGCTCTGACGGTTCCTGCCATGTAAACCTTCTGTCCACTCTGTCAGTAGATACTAACACACAACAGCACCACGGGAGCCTGGGACAGACCAGGCATCATGAACAGAAGCAGCTGAAGCAGGGCAAGGAACCAAAACCACAGGGGAACCTAGGTTGTGACCACTGCCTGATCCCACACATCTGGGGCCTGGACTGAATTTCTAGATAAGACCGGATCCCAGCCCACTGTGTGAGGGACTGTTCTCAGAGAGTCTCATCCTAACTTAGATATGCAAAGGAAGAAAATTGTTTCTTAAGAGACTGATGAAATTAGAACCATAACATAGTGAGAGGGGCATGTGTATTCTCTGGCACTTCCTCCAGGGAGAAAGATGTGCTGACTGTGAGTTCACTGTTAGGTGATTCTATATATCTCAAAGTACAGCATGTAATGTGTCAGAATGAACACACAGGCCTCAGAACTTTCAGAGGCTGGAGAAAAGCCTTCTGGTATTTACCCAGAATTAGAAAATTCAAGAAACTTCTATTAGTTGCCTCACTTCCATTGAGCAGCTGGTCATGGTTCATGTGTGGTCACTCAGCAAAGACTCCTGAGAACACCGAGGCCACACAGAACCAAAGCTCAGTGCTGGAGGCTATTGTTTATGTCTTCACTCCCCCAAATAAGTCTGCCGACCCATCTGCACAGGATGTGCTTGGTCACATGTGGGTGGGAGGTCCATGGGCAGGAAACACATCTGGATGTACACTCGCCCTTGGTTGGATGTAGACACATCTGGATGTACACTCGCCCTTGGTTGGATGTAGACACATCTGGATGTACACTCGCCCTTGGTTGGATGTAGACACATCTGGATGTACACTCGCCCTTGGTTGGATGTAGACACATCTGGATGTACACTTGCCCTTGGTTGGATGTAGACACATCTGGATGTACACTCGCCCTTGGTTGGATGTAGACACATCTGGATGTACACTCGCCCTTGGTGGGATGTAGGTGGGAGGTACGCAAGCAGGAAGTGTGTCAGGACATATGCTTGCCCCAGATGGGACCTGATGGGAAATATGGTGGCCTTGTGGTGGTTTTGCCTTTTAAAGCTCCTGCAAAAACGTGACTCATGGCCATTTCCTGGGAACCCAAGTATGGACTTGGCCAGAGTCCATCCTCCTGGCCAGTATTTAATCAAAGCTTGCTTCAAATTTGGCTTTAAATTGTGGTAGTGGCCTTATTCTCAACCAGTGGGATTAATAAAACCCAGACCCAAGACCAACCAATGGAGGAGGAAAACGTTAAAACTTTTTCCTTTTGCCTTTAAGGCAAAAATTTTCCAGTTAATGTCCTTGATCATCAATACTTTCTATTTGAACAAAGATACTTTTTTTCTGAGGGAGTGCATTTCAAATTCATCAGATGCTCTGGGTAATATCAGTGATGGGAGTTTGACAGATCCTAGTTATCACTCTGGGAAGGACCTGCATGTTAATCTCATCCCCAGCAAACAAGACCAAACCCTCACCATTATGGATACTGAAACTGGGATGACCAAGGCTAACTTGCTCAACAACCTTGGCACGATTGCCAGTCTAGCACCAAAGCTGCCATGGAGGCTTTGCAGGCTGGAGCAGATGTCTCAATGGCTGGCCAGCTTGGTGTTGACTTTTACTCTGCCTGTTTTGTGGCTGTGGTCGCCAAGCATGATGACGATGGGCTGTACATCCGGGCATCCTCAGCAGGGGCATCGTTCACAGCGAAGGCTGACACTGTGAAGCAAAGGGCTGTGGAACAAAGGTTGCCTTACGAGTGAAAGAAACCCAAGGAGAAAGGAACTCTCCTCCGAGGAAAGACGAATACTGGCCGCCCGGTTATTCTCTTTATAGAGAAGAAAGGAGAGAAGGAAGTTGGTGATGACGAGGCTGAAGAAAAAGGAGATAAAGAAGAAATAGAAACTGTATGGTTCTGAAAAAGGAGAAAATGATAGTGATAGATTAAGGAAAAGTATATTGATCAAGAAAAACAAAGTGAAACAAAGCCTGTTTGGACCGGACATCCTGACGAAGAATGTGAGTTCTGCAGTGGCTGGGAAGAGCGTGTTGTGACAAAGCATTGTCTATGGAAGGACAACTGGAATTCCAAGTCCTCCTCTTGCCCCAAGACACATTCCTTTTCATCTGTTTGAAAACAGAAAGAAAAAGAGCATCAAGTCATATCTACATAGTTTTCATCATGGGTAACTGTGAGGAGTTAGTCCCTGAGAATCTGAATTTCATTAGAACAGTGATGGGTTCTTAGGACCTCCTTCTAAATATTGCCCATGAAATGTTGCAGCAAAGCCAAACTTTGAAAGTTATCAGAAAGTATTTGATCAAGAAATGCTTAGAACTATTCACTGAGCTGGCAGAAGGCAAAGAGAACAACAAAAGGCTTTCTGAGCAGTTCTCAAAGCTGTCAAGCTTGGAATTCAGGAAGACTCAAAATGGAAGACGCTCTCAGAGCTGTGGGGATATTACACATCTGCGTCTGGGGAAGCGGTGCTTTCTCTTAAGGACTGCTGCACCAGAACGAAGGAAAACTAGAAGCACATCCATTTTATCACAGCTGAGACCAAGGACCAAGTAGCTACCGTGGCATTCATGGACTGTCTGACACAGTGGCTTGGAAGTGGTCCATGTGACTGAGCCCATGGATGAGAACAGTGTGCACAGCTGAAGGCAAGGGCAAGACTGTCGTGTCAGTTACCACAGAAGGACGGCAGCTTGCAGAAAGGAAGAGAACAAGACAAAGTTTGAAGAACCTCTGCAAACTTATGAAAGGCATCTTGGAGGGGACGGTTAAAGGGTCAAAGGGATTGGTGGCATCCCCAAGTGGAATCATCACAGTATGTGTGGGTGAATGGCAAACACGAGAGAATCAAGAAAGCCCAAGCCCTCAAAGAGAACTCAATGCCGGGTGACGCGGCAGCACGGAGATGACGGGACCACTCCGTTATTGAACCCTTAAGGCACAGGCTGACAGAAGGGCAGGTTTGTGAAGGATCAGTTCATCTTCTGTCGGAGCTGGACTCCTGTCTTCTGGCTTTACTCTGGAAGATCCCTAGACACAAGTGAACAGGATCTACAGGGTGATCAAGCTCGGTCTGGGAACTGATGAAGGTGATCTCACTTTGGATGATGCCTGGTGCTGCCGTAGCTGAAGAGGTGCTCGCCCTGGGAGGAGACATTGAGCGTGGGGGAGGCAGACTCAGAGTCAGCAGAAGAGCTGCATGCTCGGTGCGTATTTCATCCCTCTGGTGAGACATTTTCAAGGAGTTTTGTTTATTTTTGTTAACATTTTGTTAGCATCTGTGTGGCATGAAAACTAAGGGGAGATAAGTTTTCCTTCTGCTTCTTAAACCCTGAGAGTGTGGGCCTATTTCAACAGGCTGGTGGGAATTTTGTTTTATGATGTAATTTAACCTGTTAACTCTGGGATCTGAACTTTTTGTTTGTTTTGTTTTGTTTTGTTTTGTTTTTCGAGACAGGGTTTCTCTGTGTAGCCTTGGCTGTCCGGGAACTCACTCTGTAGACCAGGCTGGCCTTGAACTCAGAAATCCGCCTGCCTCTGCCTCCCAAGTGCTGGGATTACAGGCGTGTGCCAAGTGCTGAATCTGAACTATTTAAGTTGGATTCCTTAGTAGACCAAATCACCCATCACCGAAGTCATGGCTAAGACACGTTCTAAGACACAACTTCACAACTTCACATTTAAAAGGGAAAACTTGTTAAGACACCTTGCCTGTCAATTTTGAGGATCTATTTTTTTTTTAAGTTTTCATACTCTGGAGTTAATTCTGTATGTACCAGTCTTAGAAGAATACAAGCTGAAACAACTTGACAGGGATTTCCCACAAGGCTTTGTTTTCCAAAGGAAAGTACCAAGAACAAAATCCTAAGCTCATGAATGGAAATATAGTGTCCAGTAACATTCTGTTTTAAAAGGTTAATATGTAGTATATATTATTATATTATATAATCTGTATTATATAATCTATTTATATGTATATATGCATATATATGTGTATGTATATATATATATATATATATATATATATAGAGAGATTGAGAGAGAGAGAGAGAGAGAGAGAGAGAGAGAGAGAGAGAGAGATTTGTATTGCTTTCCATTACTTTTGGGGGGTTTGAGACAATGTCTGACTCTAGTTGAGGATGGCCTAGAATTAAGATCCTCCTGCCTGTCTCTTGCGTGCTGTGATTCCAGCCTTCTACTGCAGTGTCTGCCTTCTTCCATCTTTGAAAATTCAACTCAAGTACCACTGTCTCTTCAATGCTGCCCTGGCCCTTCTGTCTTTGCCTTGTCTTACTATGCCCTCCACTACCAGAGCCTGGCTGGAGGCTGCAGAGACACTGAGACACTGCACTCCTTCACCCTCCCCTCGTCCCACCAGTCCCATGGCCCTGAGTTGTCTCTGTCCCAGCACCCAGCAGTGCCAGTCCTGGAGGATGCACTCAATCAGTGTCTTTTCAATGGAAGGAAAAACCCAGACCCAAGAACCAATGAGAAGGTAATGCTTCTGTTTTCTAAATTTAACATAGTTTAACAAGTTCATAATAATGGAAGGAAACAGAAAATTGGTGGATGAAAATAACCTCTTTTGAAATGATATTAATTAGCATATGACCCAGTTATATTTGGTTGGTAAAAGGTTTTGTTAGACGTATTAATATATCCTAGTAGGAAACCAGAGTCATGGTATTTCATAATGCATGTATATGTTACTATATTTGCTTTAAAGTACTCCTTAAGAGGGATTTTATTTAAATATTTCCCTTGACACTCCATTGTATTTGAGAAAAATATTTTGCTCTTTATGTAATGAGATTATTGTCAAGTGCAGTGGTGTGTAAGCCAAGACAGCTCAGGATGGCAATCTCTTTCCCTTGAAACTATCTTAAGACCACTCAGTGCAAATATCAGCATTAGCATGGGTAGAGACTCTAGATGCCAAGTCAATACTTGGTACAAACACTAACAATTAAACACAAGGTTAAGAGTTCGAGGAGCTTGCAGGGCGTGGAAGCTCATGATGTGTGGTCTGTCTGGCATCTGGGATTTGGAGGCAGAAAAATCAAGAGTTCAAGGCCAACCAAGGTAGGGCTACATGACACCCTACCTTAAAGTATCAAAGTAAATAAATAGATATTTTTAAAATTCAACAAAACATCTTAGACCAATATCCTTCTATTTTTATCAGTTCATTTCCTGGTAATCTAGAAGGAAAACTGCAAACTGTCTGCTTGGACTTTTATTAAAACTAGTAAGTTGTTGTTTGTTTGTATTTTAACTGTGCTGGGAATTGAACTTAGGGCTCCATCGGTTCTAGGCAAGCACCCTTCCATGAGCTGCGTCCTCAGCCCCACACTGGCAATGTATTCAATGAACCGAACACTTTGATATAAAAAGAGTCCGATGATGGCTGGGGTCACCACTCAGTTGGTAGAATGCTTGAAAATTGATTTCAAATGCACAGTACATTATCCTAAAAAGAAAAATGTTTGCTTGAGCAGAAGATGGAAGTGTTCTGAAGACTCTACAGTGAAGCGGCCCAGTTCTACCCCCTCCTTTTATGCAACAAGCCAACTTAATTCTCTATAGCCACTGCTGTAGTTATTTATAGTTTTTACGTGGAAGTTCCCTCCTATGCCAGCCACTAACTCTGCATCCCGGAGCTTCAGCGCTCCGTGGCTGACCCGCAGCCGGGCCCCGCGCTGTGTTCTCACGATTTCTACTCCCGGCGTCCTGCCGACAGCTAACCTTCCTTTACTGGTTTGAACCCTGCCAACCCCACAAGACCCATCCCAGACGATCACTGCTTCGAGAAGCCATTTCCACAGACAACACTTCACCCTAATCCTTGCCTTTTCTAAAATGATAGTGTGCTTCTAAGAATTCATTGTTTTACTTAATTACATGCAATATAGGGCCAATCACATACGAAGTACCTGTGTTCTGACCTCACTGCCTTCAGGATGCTTTTACATAGAGAAGAAACCCAAAGGTCTGTTAAATTTATGTCCCTAACATCCCTGACAGCAGCTTCGCATGCCATCAAAGCATGCCATGTGTGAAACTGAAAATCAAGAGTGCTCAATCAAGCAATACTGTGGGGGCTGGGATTCAGCTCAGGGGTCGAGTGTTTGTCTCGGATAAGGGAAGCTCTGTGTCTGATAGCAAGTACTATGAAAAATAACAAGGCAGGAATGGGGGAAAGACAGGAGTGCGCAACGGAGGGAGAGGAATGGCCGCTAACTGATACCTGTGACTTACTGTGGGCTGTAGTAAGACTCTGGAGAGACACTAAGAAGGCCAAGCACCCAGCAGTACACAGACAGTAAAAAGTCAGAGCAGAGGAGAAAGACGGGAGAGTGCTCGAGTAAGTGGAACCTCAGCAAAGAAAGAGGGCAGTGACAGCATCCATGTCCTACCAGCAGGGCAGGCACAAGCCATTTAGTGTTAGCAGTTATTAGTGTGCAGTGGAGAGGGGAGGGGCTACATGGAGAAAGCCAGGCCTGTGGACCTCTTGCCTGATGTGCAGGAGTTGGGAGGAAGGGAACAGACATTGTGAGGCACTTTCAGAAGCTTGCTCCTTAGTCACCCTGACGGAACTTTGCTCTCCTCCATTCTGGCAGCGTCCCATTGTCTCCTGCAGCACTCTTTTCCTCTGAATGTCATCAGTATATTCTTGACACTTCACTCTTTCTGACCACAGTAAGGCATCATCTGCTGCTGGCTTCAGCTAGAACTAGGGTGGTCTGTCTGCAGTCCATTCACGTTTGAACCTGGCCTCTGCTGAGCTCTGCTGCTCCCCATCCTGACCTCCTGTCCTTGATATCTACTTTACTGTGCTGACATACCCATCCACTTCCCTCGCACCATAGTCTCTGCATCTTCCCATCTGCCTGCTTGGTCCACACCACACAGCATACCAGAGTGACTGGCCCTCTAACTATCTAATGCGGTTTACAGCTCTGCGTGAGTAAGCACATCACTACCCTTGGAAAACCGTGGCTCAGCGATGCTTTGCTGTCCTGAGTTCCACACCGCTATCAGCTGTTCCCTTGGCTGAAATTCCACCACCCCCCTTACAGCTGGCCAAGGATCACCACTTTCTAGGTCGGCATCCCTTACATGGGCCCATGCCTTTGCTCATGAGCAGGCCTCATCCTGCAGAATTCTTTCCCTCTCTAACAAAGATGATTTAATTCTTCAAGGCCCAATCCAATGTCTTACTTGTTAAAACAATTTTTTTTAACTTTCCAAGTTAAAATGAATCTGTTTTCCTTTCTCATTACAGTATAATGAATGCCGTATGAGTAGTGCATTTTCTTTGGCCAACCTCATTATTTCAAATGTATCCATTCATTCGACAAACATGTATGAAGATATGTCAGGCAGCATCCTAAACTCAGGGATCACAGCACTAAACAGATGTGTTGTTTCTAACTCGGTCAAATTTCTTGTGTACAGATCTGTCACCTCCAGTATAATGATACCCCTCAGAGTGTAAACCCTATTGAACGGGCGGAATGTGTGATAGTCATTGCTGTCCCCAATGATCTGGTCATTAACAAAATCATCTGCAGAGCCGGGGAAGGAAGAAAGGCTATCCTGATGCAGTCCTTTGATACACATGACCTAGAGACACCAAGATATCCATGGGCTTATTCAGGATCACACAGGGTTCAAGTACAGAAAGATTAGAAGCCAGACTCATGAATTTAATATTCTTTTGCCTTGGGGAATTGAGGAAGGGACAAAGGAGGTTGGGAGATCCAGCTGCACTCAAGACTTTCCTTTACTAACCATCCTCTCTCCGTGATATGCACGTGAGCCCATGACTGCCTCGCCACCCAGTTTTACCTCAGGGTCACTTTGTTTATCCATAGGATAGAGGGCATGGGCATGTGACAGGATCAGGCTGGTTCACCTGTGTCTCAGCCTGTTTCTCACCTCCTGGGAAGGAGGCTGGGAGGATGAAGAGTGGACAGCAGTGGGGCTGTTTCTCTAAAGCTCGCCAGAACGTGAGGGCTCCACGGAGTGCCGCACTGATCCTGCCTTTCTATATTTGAACAAATATGTGATTGTTCCAGAAGGCTTCCCAATCTTTTCCAGGAGAGAATTTCTGTGAATTCCACTGAAAAGGCGAGGAGGGGTTCTGAGTGAATTAATTTGGTTGCCTGGCTTTATCTGGTTTCTCATTTTCTCTCAATTTAAACCTGAATGTCAGAGCTTTCTCTCCAGCATCTATCCAGCTGACTTCTCAACAGGAGGCTCAGTATTAATCATGACTGCGCCGGCCCGCCTTAGTCACCTGCCAATAGACCTGATTAATACAAAACAGGACCCGAAAGGCCGGGCGTAAGGCTACAGAGTTGTCCTTCAGGACAGCACATTCTCTGCGGAAGACACCAGACTGTGACTTTTACACAGACAAATATGAACATGCCAGAAAACACCAAACCCAGCAAACTGTCTCTGTGCCAAAGAGCCAGCCTGCTCATTAGGTCAGGAAGGGTTTCACCAGTTGTGCTTGGCCAGTGTAATGTCATCCTGACAGCCTTCAGGTTGGTTAAGTGAAGAGACCCTGCTGACAGAAAGGAACACCCCCCATCCCCGCTGACACCCCTTTTTCATTTTTCAGCAGTTCTATGGGCTTGTTCTAGGGACTATAATCATTGCATGTTATTATGTATTTGTTATTATAACTCTAATAATGGGCGTTCTACTCCAACAGAGCCGGCACTGTGCTCCGTTCTCTTGTTGGTCTGACGCATAGGATCCAATTACAGCTACAAAGGAGAGGGCTGGCAGACATGACTGAAGATGGATGCCAAGATACAGCTTTCTGTAGTTTAAAAAGGCGTAACTGAAGGATTTTTCCCCTTTTAGTAATTAACTTAATCAGAGGAAACAGGATGTAAAGATAATAATGAGGTCATTTTGCTAAGAGGCCACAGTTACAAATTATTAACACAGGAGTGATTTAAATTGCTTACTAATATATTGGTTTAAAATAGGCAGGCTATTAACCTAAAATGGATATTGAATGTAAAAGTTAAATCATATGCATGGCACATAAAAAAAAATCTTAGTGTTTCCTTCTGGTGGTGCATGCACAAAATCCTAAACAGTTATAAATCGGAACAGCTAGTGTCTCCTTAGGTCTGTGCTAAGTGTGGAGGGTTGCGTGGCCCCATCCAATGGCGCTACAACTACAACCAAGTGTGGAAGAAGAAACATGGTCGACACTGTAGCCCTGTGACTCACTGATGTATGGACTGCTGCTTTCAGAAAGCCTCGAGCAGTGGCTCTATCCTAACAAGGAGATGGAGATTGGAACACACAGAAAAAGACTAAACAGCATCAAGTGGGGCAGCTAACAGCCTCCAGGCCATGGACTGTAATGAGTGGATGATGAAACAGGCATAGAGTGCTCATTACCAGGTTTTATGTCACAGCTAAGGTTCACCAGGAATAAGACCTCACACATCCCTTCCCTAGACTGCAGACTGGAGAGGAGGATGAAGGCTTTTGTGTGGTGGTGATCAGTGCCAGGCCATCTCACGGTCTGTGTCTCTAAGGCTCCGGGGAGAAGAAAGCTGGTATCTGCCATGCAAAGGTCACTCTGTGCTGCAAGCACACCCCAGCCCTGGGGGACGAGCAGGTAAGAGACAGTGACCGGAAGACTGACAGTGACAAACGATGACTCCAGAAGAGGGAAAATTTAAGCTAAATTGGGTCAGAGGTTTAATTCTAGCCAGAATTAAATTATTTTAGACTACAAAATACTTTAAACTGTGCATGGCCCGTGGGAAGCACCCCCAGGTGTGGAGAGCAGTCACTAGGGGCCAGCGGAGGCAGTGGAGCTCACAGCCCTTACCACGGCTCTCCCTGGAAGTGATCAGAATGGGAGCAAGCCTGCTCTTGCAGACCTCGGGTATGGTGTGTGGCCTGTGCCCACGGGTCCTCAGCGGTGGCCTCTGGGACACAGAGAAGGGTACACTCTGGAAGATCATGATAAGACAGAGTGGGAACTCTCTAATGTTTTTCCAGTTAGGTGTGCATCCCAAGAATTAACTTTTTTACTTCAACAGTAAGGGAAAATCTTGGGTAGGTTTATAGCATAGCAACCAGCCTTAAATACCCTTTATACTGTGAATGAAGAAGAAATGCTGATTCTCAAGAAGCAGGACTGCACTCTTATTCAAAATAAGCCAAGGCGACTGCCACTAAAGCATCAGCGTTATCCTGAGAGCACGTCCCTCTGGGACCACCTTACTGATTTGCAGAGACAAAGCAAACCAGCCCCTTCCCCTAGACAGGCTGCTGCATGACTGTCTCCTCCAGCTCTCTGTGTAGGAAACACTTTTCCTTGAATGGTTTGCAGCACGGTTCTATGACTTATCTATGCTTTGCTTATTCTTTCTCATTGCAGCACACTCTACATATTTTCGTTCACGGAATAGCACTTTGCAGATAGAATGTGTACCGAGGAGGCACAACCCAGAAAAGACTTCAGTCACTGCAATTGGTAAGTGGGGAGATAAAACACCAGATACACCAGCTAAGACAAAAAAAATCTTCTGGAAAGATGAGTGAAGAGTAAGAGATTATAAAACTGAAAGTAAGCAGATTATTCATTAAAGAATCCAAATAGGATACCTAAAATTCTTTAAACCTAGAAGGAACTTTAATGAGTCAGTGTGTGACAGGAAATAGGAGCTGGAAGATCAACAGAGAAGTCCAGCAGCAGGGCTGAGGGTCTCGGCTGCGGAGAGCAGGCCAGCACCCTCCAGCCTCAGCACTGCACTGCAGGCTGGCCTCCAAGAACGTGAGGTCCCACGTGCTCCAGTGCCCTCGCCTCTGCTCCTTCCTTCCCCACTCATCCTGAGAGCTGTGTGACCACTTCTTGTCCCTAGTGTTCTGTCCTGTGGATGTCAGGACAGAAAGCACGCCTGTGATGGTGGTGTCTGTCTCTTTCTCTCCTGGTCACTGTTGTTGTCCCTCTGCTGCTGGTGGCTGCTCTGGCTATTATGGTCCTGTGACAGCTCCTCCCCAAGTTCTCCCTCTAGTGGAGTGAATCCAAGAGACCTTTCAGGTGACCCCGCAAGCCCGCTCTAGCTTTATAGAGGAGGAAAGGATTTATTTTGGCTTACACTTCAACATCCCAGTCCATCACTGAGGGAGGTGCAGGCAGGGACTCAAAGCCAAACCCTGAAGCACGAGCTCTGGAGGAGTGCTGCTTGCTGGCTCACTGAGAACCACGCTATGCTGGCTTTCTTATGAAATGCATGACCATGTAGAGCCCACAGTGGGCTGGGCCCACCTACATCAATTAAGGCAATCCAAACAAGTCCTCACAGACATGCCCACAGGTCAGTATGACCTAGGCAAATTCCTCAACTGAGATTTCCTTCTTAGGTGCCTCCAGGCTGTGTCAAGCTGACAGTTAAAGCTGACTAGGCCCTGCCTTCTTCTATGGTTCCCTTCCTGGGCTTCCAGGCCTGAGACATCTTCCTCCAACTCTTCGCACCTCCTGACTTTTAACCTCTGTAGATTACCTAACACTTGGAGTTCTGGCTGGAAGACCCACACCGCTGAAACCTCATGATCTGCTGACAATGGAGCATCAGGAGAGACCCATCCTTCGGCTGGTCTTTTAGCCCTCTTCCTCACACACACTTCCAAACTCTCACTGCTGTCTTCAGGCGCCTCTGTCAACATGACCTTTCCCACTTACTTTTGAGCAGTTGACCGTCTTCCTTGAGCATCAGGGAAAGACAGACTTTAGCTTTTTGTTTTGTTTTGTTTTGTTTGTTTGTTTGTTTTGTTTTGTTTTGTTTTGTTTTGAGACAGGGTTTCTCTGTGTAGTCCTGGCTGTCCTGGAACTCACTCTGTAGACCAGGCTAGCCTCGAACTCAGAAATCCGCCTGCCTCTGCCTCTCAAGTGCTGGGATTAAAGGCGTGTGCCACCAACGCCTGGCAAAAGACAGGCTTTAAACTGAGCTGCCCTGGCATCCCCTCATGCTAACCAGCTGAAGGGTACTCAGCATATGCCCAAACCTCCCTTCAGCCTCCGCTTGGAGGGTCAGGAGCCGACCGCTTAGCTCGCTCCTTGTCCTGTGGCTGTTACCAAGGCTCGCTCTGGTCAGCGCTTCTTCCTGTCTTCAGCTCTGTGTTAGCTGCCCCCTGGTCCACGGACCTGCTCCACCCTTCCCATACCAGCACAGCCATGTTTATCAAGCTCCACACACAGGAGCTGTGAGTGTCTATGTGATATGATGTGGGTTTTGGTCTAGAGATACAATGTGAAGTTAAATGAAGCTAATTAAGTACCCACCACCTCTCACACTAATCCTTTTGTAGACGGCTAAGCTCTCCTCCCTTAGAAACTCTCAAGTGTTACATTGTAATTTATCAGGACTCTATGGGGTACTGTGGGTCTTCAGGGCCTCCTCCTCCTCCCAGTGACATGTCATTGCTTTTACCCAAATCTCCACACCCCATGACCTGCCTCTCTACTATTGCTTCTGAATTCCTTCTGCTTTGGAAGACTCCATGTGTGTGTGGTATCACATGTGGTTTATTCTGTGGTGCCTGACCTATTTGAAGCAACACAACAGTCTTCAGGTTCATCCACGTGGCTGCTGGGAACAAGATCTCCTTCTGTGAAGCCAAGAGCATTCCATCAGGCACATGGTCCACCCTTTCTGTGGCCACCCTCCACTGATGCACACTTTGATTATGTCTACATCTGGGCTGCAGGGGATGTGGGAGGGCATCTCTTCCACATACAGTAATCTCACTTCCTTTGAAAAGGTTCCCAGAGGCATGACTGCTGGATCTCCTGAGAGTCGTCTCTTTTCAGTCAGTCACTTCTACTTTAAATCCTTCTCCTAGGCCCGTCGGCCATTTTGGTTTTCCTTTTTCTTGCTCCATTCACCCAAACAACAATACTTTTTGCATTAAATTCACTTCTTTCTTTCCTATTTGGCTCCTTATAACACTGTAATATGGTCCCTCTCTTCTCTCATGGAGCTGCCCCTGGGTGGCCGGCACTGGCCTGTCCATTGCTGAATCCAGTGGAAATTTTCAGTCCTGTCTCAGGACATTTCTGTGGCATTTAAGATTGACGAGCCCCCACCCCTTCTGCTCCTTTCATTTTATACACTCATTCATCCAAATGATATTTATTAGGCGGTGTGTCACACACTATTCTAGGTACTAAAAATATGACAGTGCACAAAAAGACGAAGTCTGTACCCCTTGGAGCTCAGATTACATGGTGGGGGAGGGGAAATGAATAATTAAACAAGGATTTATTTTTAGCTAGTCAGACAGTGATAAATCCTATGGGGGAAAATAAAACCCTTCAGGGGCTGAGGCAGAGCTAGAGAATGAGAAGTCTGTGGGGGCCCGGTTACTACATCATGTAGGATGATCAGAGGGGCTTCCACCAAGGTTGATCATGAGCACTAGAAGAGTCTAGAACATTCTAGAGAGAAAAAAGTCCCTACAAATGCTTGACACATGCTAGGGATACCAGGGTGACTAGGTAGAAAAAGGATAGGAGAAGAAAGGTTATGAGGGAGGAGCCAGATCACAAGGTTGCTACAGTGACCCATAGAGATCATGGTGGTAACATGATCAGATGCCGGTGATGATCTGACTCTAGATGTACCTCCATTTTGGTGACAAAGGCAACATGAGAAGACATGAGTCACAACTGACTCTGAAGCTGAGGTTTGAAAACCTAATTGTAGGCAGCGCCTTCCTCTCTGACCTGTGATGCCTTTCTCTATCCTCCAAGACAAGACTCAAGGTAACCATGGATGACCGCCTACCCCCAGCTCACATGGGTGTAGTCCATGTTCTGACCAACCCCAGGGCACAGGCCAACCCCATTCACCAGGCCACAGAGGCTCACCACCAAAGCCACACTGTCCCTCTCCTGCAGGTAGATCCTGATTATAACCAACTAGAATGAATCAGGTTTCTAGCCTGGGGGCCACCAACCCAAGCACATTTTTCAAAGCTTCTCACAAGGTGGGGTCAAGCAATGAGAGTCTAAAAACAAGTCAGGGATTAGGCTGAAGCCTGGGGCAAATGTCACTAGTCTAGGTGTCTCTTGGAGGAATGTCCTCCCAGGCTTCCTGTGCCCTTCTTCTGAGTCATCCACTCTCCAAGGAGGCCCAACATGGTGACAGTAGTCTGGGGTCGGGGGAAGATGAGACTCAGTGTGACATCAGCTCCTCCCCAAGAAGTCTTACCACTGCCTGCATCCATTCCACCACACCGCACTGCTGTAATTAATTCTCTGCCTCACCTCTCTCTCTCCCTCCTTCCCTCCCTCTTCCCCCTTCTCTCTGTAGGTGTTTCAAGAGTCCTGGGGTCTGTTTTCATCCATTTTTAGAAACTTCCATACAGAGACTTGACATCTGGTGTCTACTTTATTATTATCACCTAAAGCAAAATCAAATAGGCTGAAAGTCCCATTTTAACACCCTAATATGCATATGTAGGCTGGGGGTATATAAAGCTCCCTCCCATATGAACCCTCCTTCTGGGTCCTCAGGGTCCTGAAGCAGTTGCATGCCACAGTTATTTGAGAGATTAGTTCTCATTCTAACACCAAAACTTAGGTGTTATAATTATTTTTCAACTGATATAAATTTTGTTTTAATTACCTTTTGATTATGTAATTCACGGACATGTCTGGAGTGTCTTTCCAACCTTTGTTCTAAGTGGCAGGGGATCTTAGTTCATGATGTGGGTTTCTGGCTGTGATGCTGGGGTCCACAGTCACCTTAGGAGGACCTGGCTTTTGATTTGTTTACATTTGCAGCTACAGGATCCAATCATGGTTCAGCTCTCAGGTCTGCCTTTCATTTTGCCCTTATCATTTTTCTCCAGCCCATGCAGTCCATGCATACAACATTATCTCTCATCCTTGCCTTGATTTGTTCATCTGCTTGAATGGTAGGAAGACCTGCAGCAGTGTGGTCCTCCCTGCTGGAACCGTGAGAGGCCAGGAAGGCTATTCTGAAGGGTAAGAGGCAAGACGGTAGACAGATGTGAGGCTCAGGGAGGGAGAGCACGAAGGAGATGTCACGACAGTCCTGGCAGGAGTGACCAGGCTCCACCAGAGATGGAGATGGCAGAAAAGGTGTGTCAGCAAAGACCTGTCACAATTCTACGGTTGGGAATTTATGGATAACCAAGTTTTCCTACATTACAGAAGGGAAGGGACTGGCAACAGGCATTAGCTATGGCGGACTCCTCTCTGAGGTTCCCTTTTCTAAGTTAAATGAATCACACACCTGCCTAGAAGCAAAGCCCCTTTCTGATTCCCATTCACTTGAAAGAGCTACAGTCAAGCTCTGTTGCTTAGGTCTTGGCCATAGTGAGATGCTAAGTGTCCTTAAGTAAAGTGTGCTAAGTAAAGGCATGTCCTCAGAGTGGAATTATTGAGAGGTGATGGCACCTTTAAGAGATGGAGCCTGGTAGGAGACTGTCAGGTGTCTGGAAGCATAGCCTTGAAGAAGATTGTGGGACTCACCCTCCTCTTCCTCTCTTTTGCTTCCTGACCATGAGGGTGAGAGATTCCGTTCGTCCATGGGCTCCCACCATAAGGTGCTCTCTTACCACAGGCCCTGAAGCAGCAGAGCCAAACTGACCATGGACTGACACCACCAAAGCTGTGATCCTAAATAGGCTTTCTCTTTATGAGCTGGTCCCGAGGGTGTCTAGGACAATGACTGAAGGCTGACTGGGCACTCTACAGCAAGTCCATTTTGCTCCACGGAAGACAGCAACACTGAGATGAATACGCCAGGGACCGCGTGCGTTTGCTCAGACTGCCAGCTTGAAAAATGAAGCAACAGCTTGAACATGAACTGTAATCAGCAAGGAGGTCAGGGGTCAACTACTTTTTTTTTTCTTGAAGAATTTTATTAAAAAGGCTGGGCATGTCTGACAATGGCCTGCATTCAATGTAATGGAAAAATCAGACTTCTTAAATGTACAGCATACAATTGCCATCCAGGAAGCAGAGTTAGAATTTTTAAAAACCAGGTTTCTCAGGGAAAGAGATCCTGACAACTGCCTGCCTGCATTCTGGTCTGGATGTCCCCAGCGCCTCCATTAGTCAGTCCTCCCAGAGAAGAACAGCTGATACAGCTAACACACTGTCCCAGGTCCCCCTCCCCCTGCTGCCCCCTGTCTCAGTAAATGGCGCTGTCACACCCTCACTTTCCAAAGCCTGCAAAGTGTGATCATGGCTGCCCACACTTATAAGGAAACCTTGACAGCTCGAGACTCCTGTCTCCCTTTCTCTGTGGTCACAGCTCTGTCCAACCACAGCTGCCATGCCAGGCGCAGGTGCTTCTTGGCCCCTCTGTCCTTCCTCCAGCCCTACCTCTGTCCTCAGCAGTCACTCCACACACTCCCCTGCCTCCTGCGCCGAGGATCACATCGTCTTGTCACACCACCCTCTTCCTGTGCTACATTCCAGCCTAGTAACCTAGGGGAGGATTAACCTTCTCCTCCCGGCCTCGGCCTCGGAAGGACACCATGAGAACGAGACCCACAGAATTAGCTAAGCAGGGTTCACAGGGGCTCACAGAGCCTGTCTGGGTCTGAGCTAGGTCCTCTGTATATGCACTATGGCTGTGCCGCTTAGTGGGAATGGGCTTGTGTGTCTCTGACTCTTGGCTGTACTTGGGACTCTTTCCCTCGTACTGGTTGCCTCGCCCTGTCTTGGTATGAGGGTTTGTGCCTGATCTTATTGTGACGTATGTGGTTGGTAACCCTGGGAGGCCTGTTCTTTTTATTGAAGGGAAATGATGTGGATCTGGGGGAGAGAGGATGTGTGGGGGAAGGAGGGGAAATGGCAGTTGGTATATAATGTATGAGAGAAGAATAAAACAGACAGACAGACAGACCATGCCTCTCCACTATCCTACCTCACTTACCATGGCTCTGGGAAAAGGCATTCTAACACAAGGCACCACAGACTTGCAAAGCTCATGGTCTGTTTTCCTCATTCCATGTACCACAGCTGTAAGTACTTTATCTGTTTACCGTCTGTTACCTTAGCCAGAATGGAAGTTTCTAGGGGACATACAAGGTCTGCTGTACATCCACACCGACCATAGCACCTAACACATGGCAGGAATTCACTAGCTATTTGTTGAATTAAAATCTAATTTCCCAATCATTCCTTCTGGAACTTTATGTCTATTTTGCAACTGATATCTAGTTGATAGCTCTTCTAGTTTACTTTGCAGAAAGGGAACAATCTCTGGGTGTTGGCTTTAACTTAGTGTATGAGCCCAAGGATAGCTCTTACCATGTTACTCATTGATAAACAGTACTTCAATTAGTAAGTCATTTAGTTTCACTGAGTAGGATTTGATGACCTTAACACCCCTGCTCCAAGTCCCAGTTTGTCTTAACCCTCTGGTCACCCTCAAGCTTCTGTTTCTGTCTCTTCTCATCAGTTCTGCACTCACCATACACCCCAATAGCAATCCCTGGGAGTCTGCTAGGAAGTGGGGACACAGGCAGAAGGATGGACAAGTATCACCAGGTGGCCTCTGTTCCCATAGCTCCACATACTACTGAATCCCCCAAAACCTCCACCAAGCACAGCCACCTGTATAACGTCATCACTGCCCAGCCAGATGCATAATAGGGTCTAGAGATGGAAGTCTGTAATTAGTGACAGGGCTGGGGATGGATGGAGCTCCATGGTAGAACACTTGCCTGGGATGTGATATTGACCCCCAGCACGGCCACAACAAAGAAACAAACCAGACACGAGCTAGGCTTGTAGTAGCAGAGAAGGCTCCGAGGAAGTGGACTAACTTGGCTTCTGCAAAGTGTTCCCAGAAGTAAGCTCCTGACCTAGACTGAGCTGCTGTGAAGCAGCCTAGGAGGGGAGGTGGGGCCTTGGACTTAAGCCTGACCAGGGTGAAGCCTCAGTGACCTGGGAGGACCCAGCCAACCAGCACCGTTCAGCCTACTAGCTAGCTACTGTTTGAGCACCCATCAGCCAACAAGACTGAGCAGCATCAGCACCACCACCAACAACCACTGCTCTGTGCGGGTTTTTCACTCCCAGGGCCAAGAGGATTCAACTGGCCTTGCAGGTAAAGCCTGGGACAGTGAACTGTGCCCACCTCTCCCTCTCCACCCCGACAGCAGATCAGGACAGAGTGCTGGCCAAGAAATATCACACTGGTAGAAGGGAAGGGAGAGAAAGGTGGCACCAGAGCTAGCCACTCAGAGTCTGCCACAGGAGACGTAGGAGCAGTTCCAGCAGCTCCTGGGGTTGGAAAGTTAGTGGAGGGGATGGTGTAATGGGTAGACCTCACAATGGGCGAGGAGGAAATGGACCTGCACAGCCTGCCGATTTAGACCAGGTCAATGGATGCAGGCAGACAGAGAGGCAATCCTAAGACAATGGCATGAGATTCCTCTCACCAGAAGCCACACTGAAGAAATGCCTAAACACCAGGGAGGGGAGCAGGTATTCCCTGTCTGGAAAGCTAGAGTGCCAAGGCTCCTTGGAGAGTTTGGGGGAGGAAGGGAAACTCTAACCTGATCCAAGTTGAAGATGGATATAGACAAACTCCAAGAATAACCAAGGAGATTGAAGGTTATCTTGAAACATCGAAAAACACAGCTATCCCTTTTGCATACTAACAGTCTGGCTTGAAAACACCACGCCTCCAGCTTAAGCATCAGCAAGACACCCTCTCCACCCCCGAGGGGCCTGTGCCATCTCAGGACGAACACTGTCCCTCTGGCTGCCACAGCGATGCTGTCCTGCCCACCTGCAGCCCTTTTTGCTGATGTAAGTGACTGCCCCACATCTAGGAACTGGCTCTGTTGATAGCAGCAGTGAAGGTTGGGGCATGACCACTGATATGACATCTCTGGGTACCTGCCACACTGGGGACAGCTCCTGAGTTCACAGCCGACTGAAAAGAAGAGCTCAGCAGAGGATACCCGGATCTGGCCAAAGCCCTGGCACACACCCTGGCTGCGCTCTGGACACTATTTCTAATTCATTGTGCTTGTGCGGTCCCTCCCGTCACACAGAACCTTAGCAAGCACAACAATCAAGTGTCACCGGGGATGGGAAAGTTCTCTGAAGCTTTGAAAGGCTCTGCAGGCAAACGAGCCCAGCCTGAACTCCTAGCACTTCCATTGTGCGGCACAGGCCACCTTCCTTTTAAAGCTGCACAGATCTGCTTTGAAGACGCTTTTAAAGCATATGCAAAAAGCACAGCATGGAAACCCCAAGGATGGCTGCATTCTACTGCATTCTACTTCGGGGCATCTCAATGCCACTTACTCATCAGGAAGCATTTAAGAGAGTCCTCACTGCTCCCAGAATTGCGGACCAGTGTGAGGAAGCAGGGCCTGCCCTGAGCCTGGAGGAGCAGAAGTTAACTGTCCCTTCTGCGTGCCTGGGAAGGCTCCCTGGGAGAAATGGCATCCTAGATGAACCCAGACAAGCTGGAGTCAGACAAATGAGGAGGAGTGGCAGGCGGGGACAAAGCCAGAGATCAGTGTCTGGGAAGCAGTGCCCAATCTGGCTTCCACGTGGGAGGAGGTAGTGACAGGTGACTCTTCCAAGTGAGCAGACACCAGTGCGGGCTGGGACCTGGAGCATACCCCACTGTCTGTCCGACCCACTAACTGCCCGCCTTTGCTCTGCAAGGCACAGCCTTCTTCTCACACTAGCTAGCATCAGGCTGCATCCTGTCCTACGTTAAAGCACCCAAAGGCTCCACATTGTTTTGGACACCATCGAATGTCCTCAGTGTGGTTTATCAGGACACTGACCATCCATGCTATGTTGCCCAGGAATATGCAGATTTATGGCTACCCTGGCTAACACCACAGCCAACTGTTCTTTCACTGTCTGGAGGGTTTGGACACCGATCCACAGCTCTCTTCATCCAGAGTCCTGCTTGACCCTCTGGCTTCACCTGGCACCCCTCCTGCCACCCTCTTAGCCTCAAGGTCTCCCTAAGCTGCTTCCAGTTCCTCAGAGTCGCCAGCTCTCCCTGACCCCTGCCCTCCTGCTCTACCCCCAGCCTCTCCCCCGGGGCAGTCTCTCCTCTCCTCTCCAAACCCTGACCCTGACCTTGAGCAGGTTATTTAAACATTCCATGTGGATTTTCCTCATTTATCTCAGAAATTTGTTATTCAGATGAAAACTAAAGGCATTTCAAAGCCTGCAACACATGCAGGGCATGCAGGGCATGCAGCACATGCAGCGGACGCAGCACTTGCAACACTTGCAGCTCATGTAGTGCTTTGGTCGGCCACTGTTTTTGTCATCATCCACCCTTGTTGCTCCATCCGGGCAGCACCTTCTCCAGAAAGCTTCCCTGGTCTCCCAAGGTGAGGCTGGGTGCCCTGCTGGCTCCCACAGTGTCCTCTCCTCCTGACCCCCACTTATCTGATATGCTCTGACTACAGCTGTCATCTCCCACTAGCCTGAAAAGCCCCTGAAAGGTAAAGACCTTCTTTGTTTCTCTGTGTTTCTTTTATTGTGACAGGACCTCGACATGGAACCTCGGCTGGCCTGGGACTTGCTATGGCAGTCAGGCCACCTTCCTGCTTCTGCTTCTTAAGTGCTAGGTCACAGGTATAGAGTGCCACCCAGCAATAGTGCCACCCAGCAAGGCTCTTGCTAGTCACATGCTGTTTTGTGGGTGCACAATGCCTGACACACAGCAGGCATTTATAACTTTCGTGGGGTGGACAATGTACTCACTCTTGATAATAAGCACACAGCTATGTGTTTCATTCAAATAAAGTCAGCCTGGGACATGCACCCCTAGGAGAACATGGCCACTCTGATAAGTCTGTCAACCTAGCTTACACTGAACTTGACTCTCCCCATTGGAACTGTCAGTGGGGCTTGTATGACATTTTTATAATGTATGCATTCATCAAAATGACTGAGGCTAGATCACTTCTTCAGCTAAAAGTTCATAAACAGTTCAGGAGCCAGCATCACTCAGCACTTCTGAATTTCATTGTATATTTATATTGAATATAAGTTTTATTGTATATTCTCTGATAAGTTCATACATGAAAACAATGTATGTAGATCGCCCCCACCCCTGCAAGTGCTCCATCTGAAGCAGTTACTGGCCCTGTCTTCACCTGAGGGTCACATACCTTTAGATAGGCTTATAAGCTATGCAGTATGCCAGATGCTGAGAAGTGCTACAGAGAACACTCATGGGGGAGGGAAAGGTGCCATTAGTGGTGAGGAGGTGACTGGTGATGTTTAATATCCAGGAAGGACTCCCTGCATCTATAAAACCACAGTGGGATGAAAGTGTGAGACTATGTTGCATGGATAGGACTAGGTGTGAATACTCACAGGCATGTGTTACACACATGCGCGCGCGTGCGCGCGCGCGCGCGCGCGCACACACACACACACACACACACACACACACACACACACACGGCCTTCTCTAGATGTACCAGGAGACATTTACAGTTGTCATAGAAATATACATGCTTCCCTATCTTATTGTATAGTAGCTCTGGAGGGCCACACTGGTTTCTGGAGCCCCACTAGTGTCACCTCAATCTGCCAGCCACGGGGGATTAATGGAAATTAGGTAGTGCAGGAATCTTAGTCTGGAATCTATCTCACCACAAGACCTTTTGTTGCATGGTCTCAGAATGTACAGGGAACATACATGCTTCCTAATAGACAGATTGTTATGATGGTTCTACTGCCCATGGAGGGCAGGCTGCTATGGCTAGGGAGAACTAGAAGATACCTATAATTACCATCCCCATCTTTCTAGAAAAATTTTAGACATTAGTGTGGATATCAAAGATGTGGAAGTTGTAATGGCAAGTCTTACACAGTCCAGGGTGAGCCTGTGCTGAGAAGCCAATGGACTGGAGTTTGGCTGCTGCTGATCAGCTGCTGCTTGACAGAGCTCGCCAGAGGAGATCAATGGCATCTTAGTGGTCAGCTGCCAGCCTCCTACTAAACACAGTGTCGGCCTGCATGCAACAGGGACAACAACCTTACCTTTACTGTTTTGCTTCAGAGCCATGCTAACTCTACTACCTTCTTTTTTCTTTGTCTTGAGACAAGGTCTCCCTCCATAGCCCATGCTGGCTTCAAACTCACAGTAATATACCTTTCAGCCTCCTGGGTACTAGGATTATGGGGGGATCACTATGCCCAGTTCTTGCTGAATCTTCTAAGGATTGCACCTCCTTCATCCCAACTCAGAGAGCATCATGCTGGCCATGCCACTAACGGCATGATGCTGACTCAGTGTGTGCAGTTAGCTGATAGGTTTAGAGTACTCAGTGGCCTGGACAATGAGAAGGACCTTTTCCCCCCCCCCACCTCTGACAGACAGACAGACAGACAGACAGACACACACACACACACACACACACACACACACACACACACGACAAACTGTGAGCACCTTCAATTGCCCAACATAAAGAATGAAACATCCATATACAGCCTGTCTGGGTTCCGGAGAGCGTGGTGCTCTGTTCTACTGGTCACTACATGCTCCAAGTTACCGCAGCAAGGAAAGGCTCGGCAGCATGTCTGGGCTACTAGACAAGCCTCACTGACTGCTGAGCTGTGGAGCCTGCCGGAGCCAGTAGAACTGCAAGTGCCTGAGGCAGACAGGCATGCTCTCTGAATCTCTTACAGGCCCTGGAAGAAAATCACAGGGCTGGCCTCCCTGGCACTAGTGCAAGGCCATGCACTACCCATGATTATTGTCCACTTGAAAAATAACTCTTGGCTTATGATAGGGCCCTGATAAGGGAACAAACATCCGACTACAGAACAACATGCAACTGTGTCACCCCCCCCACACACACACACACAAATGACTGTTATCTGCTCTGTGGAGCACAAAGCTAGATACACACAGCAGCATTCTACTGGCAAATTAGATAGGTCCATATGACACAGGTAAAGCCAGTTCAGAGCCCGTGAAAGCATCACAGGTTGGTGGCAGAGCTGCCACACCAGAACTGCCGCAACTTCAGCTTACACCACAGATTCCTGGACAGCACTGCAGCTATGGGGAGGGGCAATGTCTTAGTTAGGGTTTTACTGTGAGCAGACATCATGGCCAAGGCAACTCTTATAAGGACAACATTTAATTGGGGCTGGCTCACAGGTTCAGAGGTTTAGTCCATTATCATCAAGGTGGGAACATGGCAGTGTCCAGGCAGGCATGGCGCTGGAGGAGCTGAGAGTTCTACATCTTCATCTGAAGGCTGCTAGAAGATTGGCCTCCAGGCAGCTAGGATGAGGGTCTTAAGCCCACACCCACAGACACACCTACTCCAACAGGGCCACACCTAATAGTGGTACTCCCTGGACCAAGCATATACAAACCATCACAGACAAGGACAGGACTTGTTTCTAAGGAAGCCTGCAAGCTGCTGCTCAGAAGTGAAGGGACCAGATTATAACCCCACTCAGAAGGCCCTTGAACTGAAACAGGCAAACTTCCCGTAGACAGCACTGCAGAATGTACATATTCATATGACGCAAGGGGAAAGGCACGATGTGGAGGAGACTCAGCCGGAGTGCATGAGCAGTGGCTGCAGGGTCCTCTCCGAGGGCTTGGAAAGAATGAGAAAAGAAGCTTGGACAGAAGAAGGTTGGTAGATGGAACTCGGAGGACATGTACTTGAGGTGAGGACACGCATGTCCCTATGAATGAGCACCTGCCGGAGTACATCCGCTGTGCAGGAGGTGGTCCCACGTCAGCTGGGGAATGTTCTGCTCAGTCAGAGGCAGTGGTTGCTGGCTGGGCTGTGTTGCTCAGTGGCCTGTAGCTGAGAGACAGGGATGCTAAGACCTTGAGGACGAGGCCACAGCGACAGATACTTTCTCTCACAGGGTGATCTCTTTACCAGGAAGGGTGCTCTCCTGACCATGAGCACTAGAGTGGAGGCTAATGCTCCCCAAAGGAGGCATCGAGGCAGGTTCTCATGTATCTCTTCCAGGCCAGCAAGGTCGGATCATGGGAATGCCATGCTTGCCCTGAAGCCTTGAGGACAACCACACCGTCAGAACATCTACAGTTCTCCCCTGTCTCACAGTGCCCGACCCTGCAGCACTGCACAGCTCATCCAGGAGGTAAAAAGAAAACACCTTCAGGATCAGAACACAACAGAGAGGAGTTGAGAAAAGATCATCCTGATGCCACTTGAGACACACGTGCTTGGCTCCCGAACAAAACACTGCTAAATCAAATCCAGAAATAAGCAGAAAAGAGGATTTACCAGGCCATTTGAGCGTTTCCTCTGGCATCCAAGGCTGTCTTAATATTTAGAAATCAACAATTTATAAAATTGATAGTCTAAAAGAGAGAAATCTGTAGGTATCAGAAAAGATGCTAAGTGGAGAAAATCGGAAATATAGTCTTGATAAAAAAAAAACTGTTGATAAATCAACAATGGGAATCTACAGTGTACAGTGCACAGTGAATGTCTCTGATTAGTTGGGATTGACTTACAGGTATGGACCAGGTCTCAGAAGCCTTGGCCATGCTGTTACCCGGCGGTGTGTGAAGTGCGTATATGTGTTGGGGCGGGGATGGGAGAGCCAAACGCAAAAGATACAGAGTTTTTCAGTGAAGAACTAAGTCTGCCATTATTTACAGATGATGTGGTTTCCAATATGAGATGCTCAGAAGGATCTATACATAAATCAGGGAAATTGCTAAGAGTTTGGTTAAGGGTATAATCAATATACAAAAAAATTAATTCCACTCATCCGCACCATCAACAAACAGAAAATGAAATGTATCAAATGAAGCTTCTTAGAGTAACCATAAGAACAGAGGTATGTCTCAAGACTCGAGGCAGTCCCAGTGAGGTGGACCTGATCAAGCTGTTGTCAACTGAAAACAGAGCAAACTGACAGTACAGGAAAATGCCGCCATCTTAGAACCCTCAGAGCACCAGGGAGAGCCCCATAAGACCCCACTGAGGGCTGACTGAGGACTCGGCTCTCAGCTTCTGGCCAGCACCACCACCAGATATGTGGCCAATTGCTATCCCAGAAAAGACCACAATTCCAAACTGAAAGTAAAGTTTTAGACCTTAAGTTGAAAGACCATAATTGTTAGCATCTTGCACTGAAAGCACATTAAGCACAATCTAGCCAAAATTACAAGACACCTGTCTGTACAAAGTGTAAATACAAAAGGTAAGAATTAAGTGGATGAGACACTTTGCTGTTGTAAAGACTGTTTCTCTAAATTGATTTAAAGGTTTAATTCTGTGCCAATCAAAACTCCAGTGGAATGTTTAAGGAACTCAACAAGCTTTCGTGCAGGAGAGTAGAGGGGTGGACAGTCAGTCACTGCTGCTGAAGGAAAGTCCGTCGAGAGCAGTTAAAAACATAGTGTAATGAAAACTGTTTGACGGCTCTAAACAGAGCCCAAGAGCACATCTGTGTGCATGTGAATGATGCTTTAGAATACGGGTGGCCCTGTAGCTCCCTGGGAGAGGATAGACTTTTCAATCAGTGATTTCTATGGAGAAAAACTGGATGCCTAATTCAATTACATACCACCATCAACTGTATGTTAGTGTTTTCTTTGTGTAAAGCAAATTATTTTTAAAAACTGGCCATATAGCGTTATACCTTGCGTTATACTCATGCTCTCAGGACAAGGAAGAAATGTCCCAAATCAGCGAAGACACAAAGGCTTGGATCACACAGAATAATGCTCTGCCTCATTAAAATTCCGAGCTTGTGTTTTGCAAGGCCTCCATCTGCAGTGTAAAGAGCAGGGGAGCTTCAAACCACACAGGAGATGGGGGCTCAGTCTCTTGCCCGCCCGGACACAGACTCCTACAGACCAATTAGGAAACAAACAAGCAGGCAGAGAAACGGCCAAGAGACCCGTGCAGATGCTTCTCACAGGAAGCGCGGGTGAGTCAGTGTGCGGGATGTTTCCACACTTGAAAACATGCTCAACTTCATTCAAAAGAACAGTTTAGAACTAATGCGAGACCATCTCACCCATTACCGTAGCGGCTTTTCAAACATAACAAGATCGGGGCTGAGGGGGACTTGTAGAAACTAGGTCTTTAGAAAACAGTCTGGCATGGTTAGGTGTTTTCAAGGAGCCCTTATCTAACTTACAAATAACTGGCTTGGAGAATTCCTTGTCCATGAGATCTAGGAGTCTTGGACAAGTTTGTGAGTTCATACAAGCCCTGCGTGCAATTAAAAAGAAAACAAACAAACTGACAGAGTGTATCTACAGGGAAATGCAATGCAGCAGCAAGGGGGTGACAGCCACATACGGAGACGAATGCTAAGGGCCTAACACCAGGTGATGAGGAAGATATAACCGGGATGAAAGGCAAGGACAAGGAGCAGAACGGAAGGCCTCGCCAGAATAGCTTTCTTATTTTATTTTTTGCCACGGGCTGAAGTTGCCAAAATCAGAACATGGAAATCAGAACCATCTGTTGACAGGCCTGGTAAGTTAGAGAGCTGGACAGAAACGCAGAAGAATGTGTTTTGAAATCTGCATCAAATCACAGAGACAGAAAAAAAAAGCCTGCCTTGTTCTAGTGGGGAGGAACAGTGTCACTTTGCCATCATTTATGTAATAGTAAAGAGTGCTGTCGTCACCCACAGGAACAGTACTAAGGTGTGCTAGTTTCGTCGTAGTGGTCACTGCAAAAACTGAGATAAGCGTGAAGAGCTGTTAAACTCACTGCCAGTGCAGGTTACAGAATCACTTCAAGATTCCTCCATCTTGACCAGCCACTGAGGAGCTGAGGGGAAGGTTCAGTGGGTAAATGCCCGGCATGAAGCTTGAGGACATAAGTTTGGGTCCCATACTCACATAAAAGCCAGCTGTCACCACAGATGTCTGTAGCCACAGCACTGGAGGGTAAGACAGGTGTATCACAGGGGCTAGCTGGCCAGCCAGACGAGCTGGACTGACAAGCCACAAGTGAGAGACCTTCTCTCTCTCTCTCTCTCTCTCTCTCTCTCTCTCTCTCTCTGTCTCTCTCTAAAAAAAAAAAGGTAGAGAAGATAGAGGAATGCCAGGAATACCTCCAGTGTAGAACTCAGGACTCCTCCTGCACATATGAGCATGCGCGTGTGCCCCCACCTCTCCACACCACATAGAGAATGGGTGAAGTGGACTAAGCTAAAAGCACTCTGAGAGAAGCGACTGGCCAAGCTGCTCTCTGCAGCCTCTCACAGACACTTGAAACCAAGATGGACAGTGGGACTCAAGCCATGAAGATATAGCAGGGTGAAGACAGCCCATGAACTCGGTGAAACAGTCTTAGAGTGTATGTTTAGTGTTGTGTATATGTGTAGTGTGTGCTCGGTGGGCTCATGCCCTTGTGTGTGGAGGACTGGGGTCGATATCTAGTGTCTTTCCCCAATTTCTCGCCACCTTTACTTTTATATTTTTATAGAAATTTTAATACTTATAATGACACATGGCTGTGAGCACCCTGGCACGTGTGTGGAGCTCAGAGGACAACTTGTGCAAGACCACTCTCTTCCACCGTGTGGATTCCAGGAGCAATCTCCAGCCTGTCAGGCTAGGCAGCAAGTGCCTTTACCAGGCTGGGCTGGCCAGCCAATGAGCTTTAGGGGTCTACCTGTCTCTGCCTCCTTTCCCTAAAGCTATAATTATAAGAATACATGCATCATGCCATTTTTCCTATTAAATAATTTAATTTTGAGATTATAAAAAATTATATTTCTGCCTTCCCTTTTCTCTCTTCAAATGCTGCCATGTACCACCTCCCCTGCCTTGTTCTTTTCCAAATTCATGGCCTCTTTTCCTTAACTGTACACACACACACACACACACACACACACACACACACACCCTGGTCAGTGTGTATAATGTGACCACTTGGTGCTGGATAACTAATTAGGGGTGCATCCCTGAGGAAGACACCTTCCCCTGCTCTCAGCATCCCTGCTCGCCTTCAGCTCTTTGTCTCGGGCTGAGGTTTCATGAGCTTTCTCCTTTCCACAGACGCACACCTGTCTATGTTCAGATCTTGTTTAGGCAGCCATGTTGGTGCGACTTCGTGGGTGCAGAATTATCTTCTGATATCTCTAGGAGGCATCATCTCTCAGCAGACATACTGTTTCTCTGGCTTGTACAGTCTTTCTGACCCTTCTTCTGTTATGACCCCTGAGCCTTGGGTGCAGTTGAGTTGCAGATGTATCAGTAGGACTGGGCTTCACAACTCTGCATTTTGATTGGCTGTGGTTCTACAATGATTTCCCTCTGTGGCAAAGAGAAGTTTCCTTGATGAGGGGTGAGAACTACACTTAGCTGTGGGTATGCAGATAAGTATTTCAAATGTAGTTAGGCATTATACTGGATTAGCAAAATGACAGTTATAGGTTCTCCTCCAAGATTCACGACTTCAGTGCCCTTAGGTAGTTGGCTAGGTTTCCAGAGCCGGGCACAGTTTCCTTCTTGATGAGCAGGCTTCAAGCCCAATTAGAAAACCGTTGGTCACCACCACAGTATGCAGTCACCCCCACACCCTTAGCTTCATTGTGCCACACTGGTGTTGCATGTCACCTCCTGGTGCCATGAGAACTGGTCCTCAGGGAGGAGGCTTTCAGGTCAGGTGCAGCTCAGGTCCTCTGGGCCCCGTGTGTCTGAAGTGCATGGTGTCTTCAGGAATAGGTTCACTTGGGGGCAACCGAGGACAGCAGAAATAAATATAATGTTTTATTTTAGGTTCTCTTAGACAATCCTGACCAAGAACTCAAAAGAGGGCTTCTCAGGCCTCCTTGGGGGTTATATTAGACAGTCTATTCTGTGCCAGGTTTTTATAGGCTCTGGGGATCTGAACCCAGGTCCTTACACTTGAACAGCCAGCACTCTACTGACTGAGCTACACCTCTACCTCAACGGTTGCTTTCCATCCCGTGAAACACACACTCATAAGCTATGAAGGAAAAAGGCCTTAAATGTCTCTGAACACATCACTGACAAAGCTGAAAGACAAGTCACAGCCTAGAAGCCATTTGCAACACAAATTACAGACACAAATTATACGTGCATATATATGTAATGTTAGAAAATCAATTCAGATGAACAACAAACAATACACAAGACAAATGGGTTAATTATATAAATAGGCAAGCCACAGAGGAGGAAATAAAAACATCCAATCAATATGTGGAAATATTCCAATTATACTAGCTTTGTAATGCAACTTTCATACAAGTGATAAAAACATAAGGCTTGAAATATCAAGTGTTAGTGAGTGTGTGAGGGACAGGGGCTCTCCTGCACTGCAAGCTCAACTTGGCACTTATGTTTGAGGAGCTAACTGGTAGCAAGACGATCATGAAAATGGGCACACAGCACAGCTGAGGGAAGCCATCTCTAACAGTCTGCCCTGAAGGTCACACACATATGTGAACAGCCATAACCTAATCACCAAAGCTGTAACTAGGAGTAAAAAAATATCAAACACCAACATGCCAACCAGCAAGAGATATTACAGGAGATTTAGGAAAACTCTCTGTCTAGTGACAAATACTCACAGGTGACCAAGTGGTATTGTGTGTGTGTGTGTGTGTGTGTGTGTGTGTGTGTGCTATCTCTGGTCTTCAGACAGAACAGCAAATGCTTTACATACTGAGTAATCTTTCCAGCCCCTCCCCCACATAGTGGCGTTCTTAAACCTCACATGGTTTCAGGAAAAATATAGAATAATGTTCTAAAACAAAACAAGTTAGCTGTATATAACTCAAAATATATATTGTACAAACACACAGAGGAAGGTCTAGAGAATACCCACCAAATTATTATTAATCCTGGGGAGAGGACAGTGTCGTGTAAGAGACAGCCAGGATGTGGAATGCCTTTATTTCCAGTGTCCCAATGTTTTTAATGAGTGTATTCACCCACTAACTCATGTAGTTATAAAGCAAATAGAATTTATATAGATTAAAATACAAATTTTAAAATATTGTAACAGAGGTATGGGGAAGTCACATGAGACCATACTGAAATGAGACCTTACTTAGCACACAGAAAGATTTTCTAACAGCTGTGACATTTTCATTGGACCTTGCTATTTGAATAGGATTTTGCCAAATGTTTATAATTTGATAGAAAGCTGCAAGCTGACTGACATTTTCCAAGTGCACATACTGGCACATACCAACGTGCATCTCATCCCAATGCTTTCTTCTTTCAACGTGGTATGGCCCTCCACGGAGAGGCGCGCTGGTGGGGGGGAGGGTGTCTGCTCTACTCCCCTGTCTCCTGAGCTTGGGCAGGACGTTGTGACTGCCTGGATGAAGAGAACATACTGGAAGCACAAGGGCATGGCTTCTGAGACTGATTATACAGCTTCTGCTGGGTCTGCTCTCTGCTTGGACAGAATACGCTCACTCTGGGAGCCCACACGCCATGCTGTGAGGAAGCTCTCACTGGCCCATGTGGAAAGACCACTTAAATGGGCTCATGTGGAGAGGAACTGAGGCCCCCAGTGGATAGCCAGCAGCAACAGCCAGACATGAGGGAGCAAGCCTTCAGAAGATCCCTGGCCTGGCCTTTGAGCTCCTCAGCAAAGGCTCGGAGATCCATCCATCATGGGAGAGGCGAGTCATTCCCACTGTGCCTTGTCCTAATTCCTGACCCAGAGAATCCATGAACATAATAAATGGTATTTACCACCACAAAATTTAGACCAGCATGCTACCTTGGAACAAAGACAGTCTAAAGAGAAGGGACTGCAAATGGGATGTCGCAGCCTGTGAGTACTGGCTGCTTGGGGTAAGGGGACCTGAACTGTGGAAATCTCATATGACAACATGAAAAACTCAGACTTATCTCCCTGGCAGCAGAGAGCTGTTGACAGTGTGGAGCTGGGACGTGAAATGCTAGGATCTGCATTTTAGCAAAGCCAGGGAAAGGCTGGAGAAAAGAAAGGCTTAAAAATAGGAAAAGGGTCTGGAGAGATGGCTCAGTGGATAAAATGCTTGCTGCAAATAGAAGCCGGGTAGGCATGGAGCCTGCCTGTAACAGTAACACTCAGGTGGCAGAGACCCTGTCCCAGGGCAGGTGGGCTAACAAGACGAGGAACTGGTGAGCTCTGGGTTCCGTGGGAGACCCTGCCTCAGTAAAGAAAGTGGACACTCACTGAGACAGACACCTGACATCAACTTCAAGCCTCTTCCGCATATGGGAGGTACATATATTTGCACATAGTGGCCCATGCATGAACCTCCCCCCACACACACACACCACCACATACACACACACACCACCACATACACACACACACCACACACACACACTCCACACACACCACACACACACACCACACACACACCACATATATACACCACACACAACACACACCACATACATACATATACCACACACACCACACACCACATACAACATACACACACACACACCACATACACATATATCAAAACAGAAAGAGGCCTCTGCTTGACATGGGTTCTGGCTAAGAACACCAGTGGAGGCATTTCCTCATGTAGCATGTTCTGCAGCCTCTCTTCAGGGTGGTCTCTGATTCTCACCTATACTCTATTCAACTTGTGTCAAAGTGTTAGAGGGAAAATATACATCCACACAAAAGTTTACCTTGGTCACTTACTTTATACTGCAGAACCAAAAGTGACCAAGGTGTACTACAGTGGGTGAATTACTAAACTGAGATATCATATTCTGCACTCAGAAGAAAGGAGTGATCCAGCCATGAGAAGAACTTTCAAGGCAGGTTACAACCTCAAAGAAGCCACCCTTCCTTCCTTCCTTCCTTCCTTCCTTCCTTCCTTCCTTCCTTCCTTCCTTCCCTCCCTCCCTCCCTCCCTCCCTCCCTCCCTCCTTCCTTCCTTCCTTCCTTCCTTCCTTCCTTCCTTTCCTTCCTTTTCTTTTTTCTTTTAAAGACAAGGTTTATCCCCATAGCCCTGGCTATCCTGGGACTTGCTTTTTAAACCAGGCTGGCCTTGAACTCACAGAGATCTATCTACCTCTGCCTCCCAAGTGCTGGGATTCAAGTCGTGCCCCCATCATGCCCAGCAGGAAGCCAATCTAAAGTGGTTCCTCATGCATGATTCCAATGCTGTGACATTCTAAGAAAGGAAAAACAATGGGGACAGTAAAGAGGTTGGTGGCTGGCAGCATGTCGGAGGCAGGGGCGAGTAGTGGAGCACAGAGGGACCTTGGGACAATGAGGCCACACTGTATGGAAATAGTGTATGTATGTCACGTGACCATACCTGCACCATGAGTGAAATGGGACAAAACTACAGACTTAGAATGACCATGGTGTCAATGCAAGCCTGACTGTAATAAATAGTGACAAGCCATGTGTGTTTTGCGCAGGAACACAGAGACACTTTGCACTTTCTGCTGAGATCTGCTGTGAATCTAAAGCTGCTCCCAAAAAGAAAGTCTATATTTGAAATGTTAGGAGGAAAAAAATGTTAGGTGATGTTAGAATACAAGAAAAGTTTCCCCCATTGCTCTTCCTTCAAGCTTTCAGAGCTGAGCTGTTTGCTTTAAAGGTCCGTAGAGGAACGCTATGCGGGGCAGACGAGGGGGCGCTTGCCCTCAAGCTCAGCACCCGGGAGGTGGAGGTAGGCGGTTCTCTGTGAGTTCCAGGATGGCATGGGATGAAAAGCTGTGAGTTCTATGCAAGCCAAGGCTACATATAGTGAGACACTGTCTCAAAGAAAGACAGACAGATTTAAATGTCAAGTAAGCTGTCCCTGGGTTATAGCCATTTACAACGATTATCTGTGCTAATGCCATCTCATACAACCTCGTTTTTGTTGTTTATTAAAATTATTGTTTGAGTTCTCACAAGCGTTTATAAGAACTATTTATAAATGTGTGCTCATACAGAAAGTCTATACTAACACTGTGATTTTTCAGTTTTGAGTGTTGCAGATCTGTATAAGGAAGAACGTTGAGGTATAAGGTCCAAGAACAGGGAGATAGCCTAAACCATGAAGAGCCACCCCTGTGAGGCAGGAGCGGACAAGCAGGGGTTAGAAAGCAAAGAACAGACGAGGCACCTCTCAGAGGTGCTCAGGACGCCTCACTCATATCTGGGTGACAGACGGATGGGTCACCCCTCTGGCTGAGCAAGCCTAGAGGAGGGTCTATTGAAACCAGGATGCAGCTGGGTATGTAGTGTGCACTGAGCACGCACGCCATGAGGCCTGGGCTCTGTCTTCAGCTCCAAAGTGTATTGCAAGTTGGGACTTCATGCAGAGCAATGACAGGAGGGAGCCAGACCCCAGGGAGTCCTGTCAACAGCAGAGCCCAGGTGGGACTCAACATTGTCATTTACTAGAGGTGATCTTGGTATCGTTTTGTGTAATTTATCCTTCCCCCTCCCCCAAGATTTTTGAGACAGGTCTTATACTTTAGTCCATGTTGGCATGGATGAGGCTGGCTTTGAGTTTGTGACAACTCTGCCTCTCCAGGATTGCAAATGTGAGCCGCCACACCCAGCCTTCTCTGGTGCCCTTTTCTAAAGTTAATAATTTAGGAGATGACAGAGCAAGCTGTGGGATTGGTGTTATTCATTATACTCGTTCATACTTCCTCTTAATGTCTGCCTTAGAAGAACCTCATTCATTAAATTTCATCAGAAATAAGCTTCACTAAAAAACATTCTAAAATTGGGCTGGAGAGAGGGTGCTCTCGCAGAGGACCTGGGCTCAACACTCAGCACCTGCATGGCGGTTCACAGCTGTCTATAAGGCCAGACATCCAGGATCCAACACCCTCGTCTGACCTCCATGGCACAAGGCACACATGTGCACCGGCACATATGCAGACAAAACACTTACACATATAAAAATAATAAAAATATACCTTTTTTAAGAACAGAAAATTAGTTCTACTCTTTAAAGCTTTCAAAGAAAAGTGTAAGGTTAGTGATTAATTTTTAAACAAAACAAAAAAAGAAGAGAAAGAACTAAGACTCCTAGAAGCAAGTGACCCACAAAGTGGGAGTCAAAGGCCACGTGTAGGCTGGATTCTTCATGCCAGTCCCACCCTGATGACCAATGATAAACAGAGCCAACTGCTGCTATAGTTCAAAATCAAATCTTGTATCTGTAGCCTTCCCTTCTAGTGCATCTCACTTCTGTTTCTGAAGAAAATTTCATCTGTAACCAAATTACCTGTGTCCCAGAGATTGCAGATTTCCGCTTCTCCTTCTGACAGCCAGGAAGCAGGAGAGGTAATGGAAGGAGGTAGCCTTGGCAAAGGCTGCTTCAGATGCTCATATGAGTACAACAGTGTTAGGTCCTGACAGAAACAAGAGAGGACACATTCACTAAGAAACAAAAACTGCACCAGAGAGATGGGTCAGACCCTGAGAGTACGTGCTGTCCTTGAAAGCACTGGAGCTGTGTATAATCCAGCATGTATAACCAACAGCTCACAACTTCCTGTCTGTCACTCCAGCTCCAGGGCCCTGATGCCTCTGGCCTCCGAAGACACTTGCACTCATGTGCACATACCTGGACACATTATCAAAAGGAAAATCAGTGTGTGCTGGCTAGTTTTGTGTCAACTTGACACAATTACAGTCACTGAAGAGGAGGGAGCCTTAACTGAAAAATGCTTTCATAAGATCTGACCTTGGGCAACCCTGTAGGGCATTTGTTGTGGGTAGGGTGGCTAGAAGGTTCCAGACAGGATTTCTCTGTGTAGCACTGGCTATCCTGGAACTCACTCTGTAGACCAGGCTGGTGGGGAACTCAGAGATTCACCTGGTTCTGCCTCCCCAGTCCCGGTATTAAAAGCATGCACTACCATTGCCTGGGCATTTTCTTAACTAGTGGTTGATGATGAAGGGCCAAGCCCATTGTGGGTGGTGTGGTCCTGGGTTCTATAAGAAAGCAGGCTGAGCCAGCCATGTGGAGCAAGCTAGTTTACAGCACCCCCTCCACGGCCTCTGCAGCAGCTCCCGCCTCCAGGTTCCTGCCCTGCTTGAGTTCCTGCCCTCACTGTTTTTAATAATGACATGTTATATGGAACTCTGAGCGAAATAAACTCTTTCTTCCCTAAGTGACCAAATTCCTTTTGGTCATAGTGTTCCATCAAAGCAATAGTAATCCTAAGTAGGATATTGGAAACAAAGCAAATCTATCCCAGGGTCCTATAAATCTGTTTGGCCTGTCTGTAATTTTGACCTTTAAAGTGTGCTATATAAACAGGATGATACAGTATTTGACCCTTTATGTATTCATGTTTTGTCGTTTTTTGAGACAGTCTCACTATGCAGCATTGGCTGGCCTAGAACTCACAGAGATCCACCTGCCTCTGCCTCCCGAATGTTGGGATTAACCGAACATGTCCATCAGAGGTACACATTCAGTTGTTATTTTCTTTCTTTAATATTTATTTATTGTGCACAACTGTTTTGCCTGCATGCATTTCTATGCACCATGTATATCCCTGGTGCCCATAACGGCCAGAAGAGGGTATGGGATTCCTTGGAACTGGAGTTATAGGTGGTTATGAGCTGTCGTGTGGGTACTGAAAACCAAACCTGGGTACTCTGCAAGAGCAGGAAGTACTCTAAACCACAAGCCCTCTTTCCGGCCCAATAAGACACAGCCAAGTTAGTTTTCTAGGGTGACTTTACCTTTTGGAATTCCTACCAGCCAAACAGGAGTGGTCAGGCCCTCCACACCCTCGTTAGCATAGGGGTCATCACCGTTTCTCACCATTCTGATATTGCACTGTGTGCCCCGGGGCTCACAACACTGGCCCTCTACCAGCATTTCTTTATGATCCATATTTGCTGAAATGACTGTTCACATTTTTTCCCCATCATAGGATTTCCAGTTTTCTGAGTTTTTCCATAAATGGGTGCTGGACTCTATTAAATTGCTCTATCAAGTGAAATCATCGCATGCATTTTTCTTTAGCTTGTTGATAACGCAGATAGCATGAGCTCAGACTGACATGCCTGAGAAGAGCTCGAGCCTGTGAGTCTCTTCTGCTGCATGTGGACCTACATGCCCTTTCTTTCATGCTAAGGATATCAGAGATAGTGCAGAGAGTCTCCATGGTTACCTGTTGGATTCTGCACACATTAAACTCATCATCATCTCAGAGAAAAAAAACACCATTGCAGAAGAAAACTCCAAATGAATGCAAGTACATTAATTTCATGCTATATTTTAGGAATTGTGTCTTGTAATGATTCAAAGCTTTCCCGGTCCTCAATAACAAGAATCTACACACATATATCTGAGTCTGGCTTATTCCACCACACAAATATTCATGGCTGTTTTACTCACAATTGACAAAACCTGGAAGTAAGCTTTGGTAGGAGAAAGTGTGAATGGTGTTCCATCCAGACACAGTGGACTGTCATTTAACCATAAAAAGAAACCCACACTTCAACGTATTGACCTCATATTTCCATCGAGTTTTGTGTGTATGTGTGTGTGTGTGTGTGTGTGTGTGTTTGCACATGTGCATGCATGTGTGCATGTGTGCAATAGCATGTGCCCACACACAAGCATCTGAAGACTGGAGAGGACCACGAGAGATCTTGTCTTTCATTCTATGCCTTATTCTCGTGAGACAAGAGCTCTCACTGAGCCTTGAGCTCTCTGTGCTTGATAACACTCCTGCCTCTGCCCCTCCCCCTCTGCTGCCCTGCCCCTCCCCCCCTGCTTCCCTCGCCCTCCCTCCAGCACTGCCCGTTTCTTATGTGGGCACTCAGGATCTGAACTCAGCTTCTCATGCCCGCACAGTAAGTGCTCTCTCGGACTGAGCCATCTCTCTAGTCTCACAAATAAAATTCTTAGCAGAACAGAGCTTTCAAAAGGAGAACAGGGCTCACTAGAGTATTCCTTTCAAAACTAAGGAAACCTTTTATGTTTATGATTGCACTGGTCCATTTTCTTCTTCATACTGTCCAGAGTTTTTAATCATTAAGTTTGGTAATAAGGTTATTTGTAGCATTTACTACCTCAAAAACAAACAAAGATTCCCTCCCCCCCTCTCCACTAAGAAAATAAAAAAACAAGGTTGCGATTCTTCCCCCACCCCTGTTGCAGTTGTTTCCATAGCAACTGATAGGGATGTTGTGAAGTGGCTCACACAAAATTAAGGCTGACCAAAACCTTCCATGTCTTTGTGAGTTGCTAAATCAATAGTGATGGATGATAAATGTCTGTGTTCTGGTGCTTCCATTTAGGATTTTGCAAAATGAAGAATACACAAATTTTGCCCTTTGGTTTATTTCTGTGCAATATGTCCTATTTGCAACATTTTGACCTCGTCAGAGCTGCTGGAGGAGTGGAAACTATGATTCCCCTGGCATGTCACGCTCGCCAGCTGGGTACTGCCTCTGCTTGAAAGTCCACTTTAAGGTCTTTATCTGTGCCTTTAATGTGATTTTATAGATTATAAAATATGCACTGCAAAACACCAAATAACATGAGTGACAAAGAGCAAAGAAGTTTCTGCTCACCTCCCCACAGGCGTGGCGTTCCTCTACTGGCGGCAACTAGTACTCTGCTTTATGAATTTGGGGGAAATTTTCTGTGTCAATGCAGTTTTTAAAAGTGAAATGGAATACACACACACACACACACACACACACACACACACATCCTTCTCAGGAGTAAGCAATCTATCTTGGTCATCTTTCTACATAACAATGTAATGAGTCACTGTGTGCTGTCCCCGAAATGGCGTCGTCTACCGAGGTACACATTAGAAACGTGTTTCTCTCAGGCCAGAGCGGAGCTGTAGGCCTGACATGTAGCCTAACTTGGCCATTTCTTTTGGTGATCACTTCAGGATTCTTCTTGTTTCTGTCTATTACATGGAGCCACCTTTCCAAGCTGTGTGTTCACAGTGGCATCTCTGAGCACTCACACGGGCTTGTCTTGAGTTCGAACGGTGTCAAATTGTAACCTTAGATACCGCACCTGCTCGTATCCAGCAGTGTGCTGGAGGGGCCTTTCCTCTCAGTGCAAATACAGGGTAGTAGCAATTAAACATTTATTTTTCATCAGCGTGAAAGGCACAAAAATTGTGTTTTACCTAATTACATGTGAGACTGAGTAATATTTTGTGAGATATTTCACCCTCTCATGTGTGGTACTGTAGATTGGACCCAGGGCCTCAAGTATATAAGGTACTCTGTACCACTTAGCTGTAGACCCAGGCCCCTGCTTATCAACTTCTTAAATAAATTTATTATATTGATTTATTCATTTCATCATGGATAGGAGAGGTGCCCATAAGGCCTTACCCCTCCTGCTTTCATGTCCTGCTTTTCTGTTGTGTGACCTCTGAGTTTAGTCAGATTTATTGGTCCAAGCATAGGCCCTGCCATCTTGGGAGGAAGTGAAAGAGAAGGAGGAAGAGGAGGAGGGGGAGGAGGTGGGGAGGAGGGAAGGAAGAGGGGGAGGAGGGGGAAGGAAGAGGGGGAGGAGCAGGAAGGAGGAAGGGCAGGACAATGAAATGGTTAATGTCATCATCTAAATGTATGCTATTGTCAACACTGCAGAGAGCAAGGGCAGGACAATGAAATGGTTAATGTCATCATCTAAATGTATGCTGTTGTCAACACTGCAGAGAGCGAGAAGGCCAGTTAAGACGCTGCACTGTTTGTCAACTTCCTGTAAAGTCACAATAAAGATTTTTTAAGGCTGAGGGTATAGTTCAGTGGTAGAGTGTCTGTCCAGCACGCTCTGGGTTCCATACCTAGCACCACCAAATAATTAAATGAACAGCACAAACTATAATATAAAGGAAAACTCATCACAATTTTATCTTACTGATACTTGAAACTCTGAATAACAAAAACCACAAATGCTGCTGGGTGGTGGTGGCGCACGCCTTTAATCCCAGCACTTGGGAGGCAGAGGCAGGTGGATTTCTGTGTTCGAGGCCAACCTGGTCTGCAGCGTGAGTTCCAGGACAGCCAGGGCTACACAGAGAAACCCTGTCTCAAAAAAAACAAAAACAAAAAACAAAAAAACAAACAAAACAAAAAAAACAAAAACAAAAACAACCCACAAATGCCAAGACCAGTGGGTAGTTTTGCAGCGGACACTCTCCTGTGGCAGAGCTGCAAAGGTGGGTTTTCACACACGTGGGTGGGTACCTGCACAACAGCAAAGGGAACCAGAGGACCTACCTCTGTAGATTTCCACGCCTTCATCCCGAGTGCAGGAAAGTACAGGGGCAGAGAGGTCCCGGCAGGCGAGGGCACATCCTGGCACTGCTCCAGCCTCAGCCTGGCCTTGGAGGTGTTTTCTGTCAACGACGTAAAGCTACAGTTTTACTTTGGCAATATATAAATAAATGCTAGTATTTTGGTATTTGTGTATAACTTTAAAGACTTCTGCAGATTTGTTCTGTGTACTAAATACACATCATACACCAAGGGCCACCTCTGAGGGTGCGCTACTACTTTACAACATTCGCAAGCCCAGAGAGGTTCAGAAACTATAGTTTGATATCCACAGCCCTGTCCCATCTCAGCAATTCTGTTATAGCTTTATTATTAGAAGTATTTTAAAATAATGTCAGATGAAGTGGTAGCTATAGGGTAACACACAGCAAAGTGTAACAAACAGAACTTCAAAAGGTAAATACTATTCAAAGGGAAGTTTAGGATTATACGAATGATGGCTATAATTAATAGATTATTTAAGGAGTCTTATTACTGTAAAGTGAGTTTCATATATTCTGTATAGGAAGAAATGATCAGAAATGTATAGATTAGTTGTGAGACAAATATACCTTTAATATAAAACAAAAACTTTAAACATAAAAGAAAAAATACAGTAATGAAAATATACTGCTGTGTCTGCTTATGTTTACTGTATTTGGCATTTTTTTCCAGTTTTTGCCTTGCTGGATTAGTTACTGCGCACTAGTACCAGTGCTAGGTTACCCTGTGGGCCAGGGTGCAGCTCAGTCATCTAGGACTTAGCCAGTGTTCATGAGCGCTAAAGAGAAAGAAATGTCTGAAAGTATTAGTGCTAACTCTATCGTGGCATGCTATTCTGGACAAGGAGAGGCGTAAGGCCTTCATAGTGGTGTCTGCATGCTTGGTGCGGGAAGCGTAAGTGTCCCACAGGGCCTAATAATAGCCAGAAGCTGGAAAGAACCCAGATGTCCCTCAACAGAGGGATGGATACAAAAAATATGGTATATATACACAATGGAGTACTATTCAGCCATTAGAAACAATGAATTCATGAAATTCTTAGAGAAATGGATGGAGCTGGAGAATGTCATACTAAGTGAGGTGACTCAGTCTCAAAAGAATACCCATGGTATGCAGTCGCTGATAAGTGGATATTAGCCTAGAAGCTTGGAACACCAAAGACATAAATCACATACCAAGTGATGTCTCACAAGAAGAAAGGAGTGGACACTGGTGCTAGAATGGACCAAAACATCATTGTGGGGGAGTACAAAAACAGGGGGTGGGAGGGGGTGGATGAGGGAGCAGGGGGAGGGAAAAGGGCAGGTGGGACCTTTGGGGGTGGGGAACCAGAAAAAGGGAAATGAATTGTAAATATAGAATATATCCAATTAAAAAAAAAAAAAGAGTACAGTGACCCTTCTGAAGAGATCAGTTTCCAGCTCCGCAACATCTACAGGTCTTCTCCCAAAGGCTTATCTGCCTGAGAGGAATTGGCCAGCTCTCTTCTCTTTGCCGTTCATAAGTTCCCCCACTTCACAAAACAAAGTCATATCATGCATCCATTTTGAGAATGGGTCTTCTTCCCCAAACAGAAGGCACCAATAATAGAAAGAGCAAAACAAGCAAGCCACCTCAAAGTGACCTCCATTGGTCAAGACACGGGAGACCCAGCATTCTGTTCTATCCATAGTCTTTTGAGAGCAAAGCAATGGCTATAAGGGTTACTCTACCAGTCCATTTGAGGACACCTGATATTCAGACATCCTCTATCACAGCACAGAGCAGCAGGGAAGGTGAACAGTTTCATTTCACATCCACGTGCTTTTCATTCTCAACAATGGCCCGAGAGCGAACGGCTCCTCAGGAATGGTCCCCAGAGCAGAGCGTGAACGCCTGGGGTGTGGGGGAGAGGTATGCTTGTGGTTTCAGGGCAGCAGCTCACAAAGCTCCAAGCCTGAGCTAGCCATCTTAGGAAAGGGTCTGGGAGTCCTATGGTGGCATGGTGGTGCATGCCTGAAATCCTAGCACTGAGGAGGCAGAGGCAGGAGGATCCTGAGTTCAGGCCAGTGTCTTCATATAGATTCTGAGACCAGACTGGGATCCATGAGATGCCTGCCCCCCTGAAAAAAAAAATAAAGGCAGATAAGATGGCTTAGTGGGCAAAGTTGTTCTTTGACCTTCCTTCACATGCTACAACATGTGGGGGCACACATACACAGGTGCTTACACACCCCAAATAAGTGCGCAAAATATGATAATTGTAAAGGATGTAGAGATTGAAGGTAAAAGAAATATATTTATTAGAATAAATATGTAGGGCATTTTATGAAGAAAAAGCCATTTGAAATCTAATTCAATTTACTGTTTTGACAATGAAGGCTGCATTTGCCAACTAGATTATATGGTAGATATTTTCCCAGAATTACATAAACCAAGTCTGCAGTTACCAAGAATTGGAAACACTTAAATCATATACTGAAAAATCAGTTTCTAAAAAGTACATTACACTGACAGCCATAGGGTAGTTAGTATTTTCATTTGCCCTGCAATTTCTGATTATGTCAGGTTAGAGTACAAGTTTAATTAATAGTTGATACATTTTAATGAAAGGTGTTTTGTATTGTTCCCAGAAACTGAAAAAGTAAATTACTCCTACTGACTGTTTAAAAAAAAAAATCTTTCCCCAAACAATGTGTTCTCAACTCTTTGCTTTCAAAAACATGAAAGACTTCATCATGTTATAGCTGACAAGAGATAGGAAATATTTCTCTAATAAGTCACTAGATAATTGTTGGCACGTTACTTAGAAGGAATTCATAGGACTGACTGACAGTGCTTCAGTACAGTACTTTCCAGTCCTGGCTATGCTTTACGTGAACAGGTTTTTAAAGCACTTATGTGTACAAAAACCATGAAATAAAGTAGACACTGCATGGTGCTTACAGCGAGCAATGAACGGTATTCACATGTGGGCGAATGGCTCTGCTTCGCTCATAAAAGCATGTGTTTCCAATTAAGCTGGATTCTTCACGTGCAATTAGTACTTCTAAGAATGTATCATGAATCCAAGGGCTTTGTAGGTTGTGTGCTGGAAGTCAGTCTCGCCTGGCTCAGTGGCTGCATGTCTGGAAGCCCAGCACTGGGGCAGAGGCAGAGGAATGGTTAAGTCTGAAGTCAGCCTGGGATTGACAGTGAGATTCTTCTTCTTCAAAAGCACAATTTCTGCATGTATTTAATATTTTGAGAAGACTTTCAAGTATGCAAACACTACATATAAAGATAAGACTTGGCTAGAGATGTGAAATCAAATCCGACCTCAGCAAGAGAAAAGAATGACAGTTTCCATAGTTAAGGACCCTACTTTTTCCTCAAGTGACACACGGCAGGTCTCAATCCTAATGGCACTTACGCTCCTCAGGTGTGAGGGGTGGAGGGCGTGGCCAGCGGCCAGAGCTTAACTGCTGCCACAGAAGGCCCGAGTTTAGTTGCTGGCACCCACATCCGGTGGCACGCGGCTGAAATCAGCCTGTAACTCCAGCTGCAGGGGCATCTGATGCCCTCTTCTAAGCTCCACAGGCTCACTCATGCACACAAACCCACACAGAGACACACACAGAGACATACTTAATTAAAAATTAAAATCAGTAAGAACATACATGAGGTATAACTTTCTTCTTCTCTCCTTTGTTGTCCAGCACTGGGAGCTGAACCAGATATGAGATGCACGCTAGGCAGAGGCTCTCTGAATTTTATCTTGGGAGTCTTACTAAGTACTTCAGGCTGACCTTGAGCTCATGATCCCCTCACCTCAGCCTCCCAAGTAGCTGGGATTACCGGTATGTACCACTATGCCAAATTTGTTTTTCTTTTTTTCTTTTATGTCTATATTTATAATATCTACAACTTACCAGACTTGTTTTCTTTTTATTCTTTTATAAAATTCTACATTCTAATCCAAAACTTTGTGAAGAAGTTTAAAAGTCTGGAATTATACATGAAAATACCTTCAAAGCAATAGGTCTGCATGAGACAGGCTCTATCTTCAACGAGTCTACAGCCTGGCGGGAAGTTAAGCTCCACACACACACAGGCTTATGGGAAAGGACCTTAACACCAGGGGCTTTGACGGGTGGTGCGCATCCCGGTAAACAGAAGACAGAAATTATTTCTGGCAGAAGGCACAGGGACAGTAGGTGCCAAATCCTGAAGAGGTAATGAGAACCTTTCATATATGTTTGTAGTTTTTCATTTTGTTGTAAACTTACATGAAAATGAGTAATTAAAATGGACTTATTTTTGACTTGGAGATTTTCTAATTAATCCTGGCAAACAGTGGGGACTCAGGACTTCTGTCATCTATCTGCTTTCCTGAGGTTTAATCAGAAACTGTAACAACTGCTTCTTCAGTACTCAGCAGCAGAATTATCTCTGAAATGCCATGGGCCGGGCCTTGACAGACAGCATGGGAGGAGATTAATTCCCTTCTGAGGAACTTAAGAGAAGGCTCAGAACAGATGCATTCTGGCCCAGAATCACATTTCACTTTTGTTGCTGCGTGTGTGTGTGTGTGTGTGTGTGTGTGTGTGAGAGAGAGAGAGAGAGAGAGAGAGAGAGAGAGAGAGGGAGAGAGAGTTATTTGGCTTACAAGGCAGAAATTGCAGCAGCTAGAGTCACACCCCAGCCATAGTCAGGAGCAGAGCAATGAAGTCTCTCATGCTGCTGGCTTGCTGCCTGTGCACAGTGAGCCTTCTCCACTCTTACACAGCTCAGAACCTGATCCAGGCCATGGCCCATCCACATTAAGGGCGAGTCTGCCCACCTCAATTAACAATCAAGACAGTCCTTTAAGACATGCCCATGGGCCACCCTGATCTAGAAAATTCCTCACTGAGACTCTTCCTAGGTGATTCTAGGCTGCATCAAGTTAAAACATGGCAGCACCCTGGTTAAAATACTATGAAGCTGTCCAAAGGCATGAAGACCGGCAGTCAGGCTGCAGAGCGCCTATGGACACTCCTGGCCTCCCCTGATACCCGACAGCACCATCCTGGAAGTGAGGTGTGAGGTGTGCTTCATCAGCTCTCACAACTAAACAGCAGTGCTCCAGACTCCACAAGTCAAGAGGGAGGGAGTGACACATTCAGTTCCTCAGGGAATCCAAGCCCCTCTGGCACCATCACAATCCACGGCTGTGAGACCTCGAGCCATGGAGGAGGAGGATGACGGAGAAGCCCCTGAGGAAAGTGTGAAGAGGGGACAGGAAGTGATGGCAGGGAGTCACTGAAGACAGTGGCTCAGCACTGCCGGCTGCGGAACTTCCTAGAGACTATCTGGAGAGATGGAGATCCCACTGAGCCTGCAGAGCCCAGATAATACCTTGAAGCAGAACTGGTGGGCCCCGTGATAGCTCTTAGATGAGATACCGAGCTCTGACTACAAGACGCTATCAGTGCAACTGGGGCTCAAACCATCCCACTTCTGCCACGGCGTTAACAAATGCTGCCACCATAGATCAGCAGGGTCCTCTCGGTGGGGACGCAAGCCAACGTGTATGGATTACTCTGAGGTACTCTTCAGAACCAGGATGGTGGCATATACTGTAGTCTATGGAGGCTGGGGCAGGAGGAGCACTCAGGTTCAGCTCTGGAGGCCTTCCTGGCCAACACAATTGAGGCTAGGTTGTTTCTTGTTTTCATAAAAAGAATATATCTTTACATTCTCATAAAAGAATGTATCTTAGCTCAGAAAACACCCAGGTGATGGAGAGATGGCTCAGTTGGTAAAAGAACTGGCTGTGTACACACGAGGACCTGAGTTGGGAAAAGCCAGGTGCAGCTGTGTGTACTTAGAAATCCCAGAGTTAGGGAGGTAGAGATGGGAAGGTCCCTGCAGTTCCCTGGTCACCTAACCTCACTGAACCACTGCGGACTATGCTCAGTGAGAAACCACATCTCAAAAATTAAGGTAGACAGTAATTGAGAAAAGCTATTCAAAATTGACCTTGGCTTCTACATACGCCCATCTTCATACATATGGGCACACACATCAACATAAGAAAGGAAGAGAGAAAGGGACCGCACTCACCGGAAGGGGAACGGACAAAGGGAGTGGCAGGACGGAGTCAGTGGACTCCTGAGGAAGCGGGGAGATGGAAAGGCAACTTCACAGTGATGGAGTCATCTTTGTGATTCTGCAGACTCATTTGGAATCTTGATTCCAGTTTCTCTCACTGTGTGGCCCAAGCTGGCTTCAAACTCACAGCAAGCCTTCTGCCTCTGCCCCTCGCATGTAAGGACTGCAGACGAGCCACCACGGTCTGCTCGATTCCCTCCTTTTGGAGCACTGGCACACTTGAGTAGCTTCAAGCAACTGATCTCTTTTCTACTCTTAAAAATAAAACCAAAAAACCTTTCGCTTTCCTCATAATCTTTTTTTTTTTTTTTTTTTTTGAGACAGGGTTTCTCTCATAATCTTAAGCTCACAGAAATCACTCAAGACTACCGTGAGGTGCTCGTGTGTTCATCACAAGAACTCGGCAGCCATCAGCGGCTCCTGGCATCTGTTGTCTCCCTTTTCTCTTTCATTCACACTCACCTGTTATTACTGCCTGTTAGTTCCACTCTGGAGTTCCCCTAGAACGCACTGTCTAAAGCACATGACCATATGGGGGTTCACCAGGAGGCACTCTGAGGAACAAGATCTGTGGGGAGGTGGGGAGGAAGGACTGGACTTGAACAAGAGAGGTCTGGGTGGATCCTTCTGGAAGCTGTCAAGCTTGACCCTCCTCACAGTTACTGTCACGAGGCAAGAGAGCCAGACCACAGCTAATCAGTGTGTGCACACACCCTCAGGAGGGACCATGACCCTAGCCAATGAGGCTCTCTTCTGCTATAAGGAGTTCCCAGAGAAGTGTGGGGGTGGGGTGACAACGGCTCAGTCACCCACTTTCTAGCAGCTGAGGGAATGGAGCATCATGACCTTGTAGGGAAAGTTCTGAAGGCTGTGCTCCAGACACACCTCTCGTTTGCTCTGTGACTATTTCTTCTTAGCAGAGACAGGGGATGCAAATACTATCTCTTTCCCTTTGAAGGTGAATTTTAGGGTTTGCTGGGGAAAGGCAATTTTTAAGGGTGAGAAGAATAACGAAGAAAGCACATTTAGGAAGTTTGTTTTTTTTTTTTTAACTAAATGAAGTGGGTAGGTGATAAGAAGGAGCGGCCACTGTCATCCCAGCACATCTTTAGAGAGGGGGGTTAAGGCAAGTTTATTTCAGCCTTTGTCCATAAACACGTGTCATCTGAGTCTGATGCTTGCCTGACGTGAGACACACAGACACATGTGCATGCAACACATACCATATGCAGAGAGGGTTTTCATAACTCAACACCCAACAAGGAGATATTTTAAAGACAAAAGTAGTTTTTAAAAGTAACAGAAACCTTATATAGAAGCAGATATAACTAAAAATAACTAACAGTTAAAAGAAAGAAAAGAAAATAGCTGGTGGTCAAGAAAGAAGCAAGGCCCAGAATGCCTTTCTCCCCAGATCTGTGTGGGGAGGTGTGATGCTGGGCGCCTCGCAGCATGGCGTGCCTGGCGCCTGGAGACTGATGGGCAGGGCTGTTCTTTCCCGAGGCCCGACCTGGAGAGGGCAAGTGTGATGCGTGAAGGTGCTGCCACACCGAGAGGAGGAACAAGCACTTTCACACTGAGGGGGACAGATTATCTAAAGTGCAAGGCTTTCTTCCCCGCCCTGTGGGCCCAGGCCACAAATCTTAAGTGGACAGAATGGGCGTGTCCCTTTACCAGAGGAGACCAAGAACAGAGTGAGGTCTGCATGCGCTACAGAAGAGGTACATGGCATGGCTTCAGCTCAGCTCAGCCCTCCGTTCCTTCTTTCTGTAAAGAACGAAATACAGTAAGAAACGAGCCCGAACTCTAACCTGGTGGAGAAACGGAGCAGGTCTCAGATGTGACGGGAAGAGGGACAGAGACCCCAGCCCGAGCCCACTGTGCGTGGCTGTGTCAGTTCACCTTCCTCACGCACCACCTTCACAGGAGCCCACATCACCACTTCAGGAAGGTGAATTCACAAGGGAAGGGCTTAAACAATACATCCGAGATCACGCCAAAGCCAGGTCGCATGGCTTCTGAACCAGACCTCAGCCATTAATGTCACTGCCTCCAACACCTATGTCTGACCTGTAGCCCATGGGCACGTGCATCCCAGAAGAGCTATGAACACCGCCCAGAGCATGTGTAGATGACAGTCACACGTCACAGTGTCAAATGGGTGGCCATCCTAATGACCAGGCAAATACATAAACACATTCACCACACAACAGGAAGCGAGGAGAGCCAAGCTGAAGGGAACACAAGAGGAGTCGCTCTAGCGGGCCTGAGTGACATCCTCTCACAAAATTCCCTTTCATGGCTGGTTTTACTATCGCAACACTGCAGGGCTCACCTCTTAAACAGTGCTTCTCGGCCTTACACATGTCCTCCATTTTGCTAGAAGATGCTTCTCTGTCTATTCTTCTGTCTATCTTTCCCCTATTTCCATCGATTAGTAGGATATCTTTATGTTCTCCGGATGCTAATCCTTTTTCAGTTACATGTGTTAGAAAATTTCCCCACAGTACTCTGATTTTTTTTTCTACTTTCTATATAGTGGGTTTTGATCTCAAAATCTACTGCAGAAAAATCCACGAAAGCTGATCAGAGCAGATGGTACCGGCTCAAAACCAGACATATAGATCCATGGATCAGGACAGACTGTTCAGAAATGAATCCGCACACTTACGGTCAGTCAGCCAAGCACCAACGGCGCCCGGAATGTTTGGTGGGGGAGGACAGATGGGTGCTTCTGTAAGCGGGGTTAGGAAGACCAGATATTCACATGCAGAAGAAGTAAACCAGATCCTGACTTCACTACACTGCAAAACTCAACACCAATCACACTTACACACAAAAGCAGCACCAGGAAACCAAGAGAGATAGATATTTCCTCATACCGAACTATTTCCGGGGCTCTTGAGGCCAAAATCAAAGTATCGGCTCAGCAGAATTCTTGTCTGAAGACTGAGGAAGAATTACTTCCAAGGTCATTCACATTTGGTAAGATTAAGCTCCTCTCGGAGGGGGGCTCCAGTTCCTCCATGGCTGGTAAGTCGGGCCTGCTCGAGGCTTCTAGAAGCCACTTGTATGCCTCATCCCCATCTTCAGGCCAGCAGCAATGTGATCTGTCCTTCTACTTGGGACCTCTCACTTTCTTCTCTGACACGGGCTAAATAATGTGTCACCACAGAATGTAGCAATTCTGGGTAATTATCCTCAGTTCTGCCTGCGTAGGGTAGACAGACAGGCACTGGGCTAACAAAAGAATGCCGCCACACAGCACACTTGCTGGCTCCTTGTTGTTGTAGTTACATCTGGGCTGTTTCTGGGGCTGAGGTCAGAGTTCAGAGGTGAGTGCCCAGGTAGCATGGATGAGGCCCAGAGTTTAACCCCAGTCCCGCACAAGAGAAAATAATAGGTCCTGTCTATCAAGATGGCTCAGTGGGTTAAGGCACATGCCACCAAGCCAGATGACCTGAGTTCAATCCCAGGGATTCAAGTGGTATAAGAAAGAAGCTACTCCGGCTTTGTTATATGTCTAAAAAGAGTATTCTCTATCCTAATATTACAAAAATACATTTTTACCAAATCTTCTAAACATCTTTAATTTTTGCTTTTATATTTTTAAGTCCTTAATTTATCTAGATTTTTTTTGTGGGTGTCCATGCATGAAACAGAGACATAATCTCATTTTCTTTAGTGGCTGGTCTATTATTTTTTGAACAATTTATCTTCCCCATAAGTCTGAAGTCATGTCACTGTCCTTTATGTGTGCACAGTGGTGCAGCTGTTTTCTGGGCACAGTGCTGTGTCCTGTTTGCACAGGCACCTGCCTGCCCCGGGCATGCTGTCTCTAGTCTTATTTAGGAAGGAAGCCTTACTCCTCCTTGGGAATGTTCAGTCTTCATTTTTGAAACAGCACCTTACTATGGGACTCAAGATCTTCATGTCTATGTCTCCCAAGTATTGAAATTATAGATGTGATGTGAACTCCCATGGATCACAGCTTGTTTGAGCTAGTATAGATGTGTGTGTGTATGTATGTGTGTGTGCTTGTATGTGTGCACGTGTGTGCACATGCATGACTGCACATAAGCACAAATACTCATGTATTATTCTTGACTTCTTGACTTTTCAAAATACATTTTATTATCAGCCCATCAAATTGTTTTTAAAATCCTTCTGGAGATTTTGATTGTAATTGCACTGAATCAGTAGTTCTCAGCTGGAGGCAATTGTGGTCCACGGGGGACATCTGGCCATGTCTGCAGACGGCTTTTTGAGTCTCATGACAGGAAAGAATGTACCAATATCATCCCGGGGTGGAGGGTAAGGAATAAGCCCACAGTGTACAGCCTTCAAAAGAGAATCAGCCTGATCAAAACAGCCCAAGTAGCAAGACAGAAAAATCCTCACCAGATCTTCAATTTGTAGACAACTGACATATTTGCATGATTCCAATAAACATGGCCTATTTTCCCATTTATACAGGTCATCCTTAATCTATTCCAATTATATGTTATAACCTACAGTGTACTGATCTCATATATCCCATCTAAGATCTGTTCCTAAGTAATCTTCATTTTTAAATTACAAATGGTATCTTTAAAAATAAGTGTATTGGGCCATCAAGATATGACCCAGCAGATACGGGTACTTGCCACCAAGACTGACAACCAGAATTTAATTCCTGAAACCTACATGGTGAAAGGAGAAAATTGATCTCTGAAAGTTATCCTCTGTCTGACCTCTATACATGTACCATGGTACCTGCGTGTGTGTGTGTGTGTGTGTGTGTGTGTGTGTGTGTGTTTGCGCACGCGCACAAAGTAAGTTAATGTTTTGAAATGTTTGTTAGAGCTGGAGCGATGGCTCAGGAGTAAAGAGCACTAGCTGCTCTGCAGGAGGATGGGGTTCAATTTCCAGCACTCACATGACAGCTCCCATCTGTCTGTAACAACAGTTCCAGGGAATCTGACGCTCTCTGCTGGCCTCTGTAGGAATTGGACAAACAGGGTATACAGACATACATGCAGCAAACACCTGTACGGGTAAAATTTTTTAAATGTTTATTGTTCATGGCTGATAGGATGCATGTTTATATATGTGAGTACAATGTTGCTGTCTTCAGACGAACAAGAAGAGGGCATTAGATCCCATTATAGATGGTTGTGAGCCACTATATAGTTGCTGGGAATTGAACTCAGGGCCTCTGGAAGAGCAGTCCGTGTTCTTAACCTCTGAGCCATCACTCCAGTCCCTGTTTTTTTGTTGCTGTTGTTGTTTGTTTGTTTTTATTATTTTTTGTTTCATATGTTTTATATTTTAATGTTACAACTACCATCTTAATAAGGTCTTATTTTTCTGTGTGTCCTCTGTAGACCTTTCCTAGTTTTCTACATGGAAAGGTTTGTTTCCTCCATGCATTTAACTTCTCATATGTATATGTTTGTGTGTGTGGATCAATATAGATGTATGTGTACCACACACATGAGCACTTTAGTGGTGACTAGACAGCTATGGGGACAGGGTCTTTCACTGAACCTTGCTCACCCAGCCACACGGGCCCCCTTGGAGCCACAGAGACTCTCCTCTCCCACCCCTCCTCCCCAGGTGGGATCTCAGGTTTGTGACAAGTGCTGTACTATGGGAACCACCTCCTGGTGCCTGTGTTAACTTGGCCTGTCCACTGTGATGGCTGGACCCCCAACACAAAGCCATGTCAGCAGGGAGGATGGGAGCTACTCTCTCTGCTTGATCCCAGAAGAAACACTTCTACATGCAAATGTATGGACATTTTTGTGGCCATTTTTCTCTTGTGTTCAAACTTAATTGCATTTTGGTCAGAAAAACTGATCTGCATGATACAAGTTTCCTGAAATATCTGGTACATTCCACCTATGGATAACTGAAAAGTATGTCTGGGGATTATCTACCATGACTGTTGTTCAGTTTCTTCCTTCTGTCCTACTGAAGTCTGCCTCACACTCTTTGAAGTTACTTCACTGGAAATAGATACATTTAAAAAATATTTAATCTTCCTGGGGAAACTGACCATTCTTCACTACTTTTCTTTTTCTGTTCAATTTTTTTACATTTATTAATTTGTGTGTGTGCATGTATGTGCATGTGTATATGCATGTGTGTGCACACACAATGCTTGTATATTGTGTGGGGTATTTGTGTGTGTGCATGCATGTGCTTGCATGAGTGTGCATCTGTGACCAGGCACATGCTTCCATGATGGTACATGTGCGTGTGTGAAAGCACGCGCGCGCGCGTGCGTGTGTGTGTGTGTGTGTGTGTGTGTGTGTGTCACCGCACACACATGGAGATCAGTGACAACTCCCAGGAGTTGGTCCCCCCTCTACCTAGTGGGTTCTGGTGTCCAGGCTCAGTGACAAGCACGTCCCTTACTGGGCCATCTCAATGGCTCCTGGGTTCCTCACTGTTGCTCCAGTTAGTATATGATGCGTATTCATCGTTTTCTATCCATCACAGCCAGATGTCAGGATTTCTTTGCCCACATCTGATAGTCTCTGATTCTAACAGGCGTTCAGTCTGCTAACGTCCATTGTAATTAATATTCTAGGGGCTTAATTGTATCATTTTGCTTTTGATTTTTCTACCCCCTTTATTGTATGCTTCTGTTTGTAAAGTTTTTTCTGTTACACTTTTCTCCTTGCTGGAGTTAGTGTGTTCTATTCCCCTTGGAGCTCTACTGGAAAGCTTAGCGTACACACTCACTTGTGAAGGTTTGGACTCGGATATTCTCAGCTCTCAGCAGAGACCGTTAGAACCATCTACCTCCATCTTATGTGCCACAGCCGCCCACTATTTCAGCTTTTTGGGGTTTGTTTGTTTATTTTTGTTTTGTTTTGTTTTTGAGGTAGGGTCTCATCTGAACCCAGGCTGGCCTCAAACTTTTGGCAATCTTCCTGCCTCGGCCTCCCAGGTGCTGGGACTCAGCTGATGTTTTTAACTAGCTAGTTAAGTGATGTTCTTTTCATTCTGTAAACATGCTTACCCTTTACCCCTCACTTTCTGTTTTCCAACCTTGCTTCTGAGATAATTATTTTTCTTTTTGCACATATATTCTAATCTGTTAAAGTACGCTTCTTTAAAAAAAAAGTTTTTTTTTTTAAAAATTCATCCATTCAGTTTTTCTAATTTCTTTGAAACTGACAATGTGCGATTCCATCCTTCACTTACATAAATGTTTGAATGTCGTGTGGCGTTCGGCGTCTGACCATTTTTAGGGACTGGTACCTATGGGGGGGTGAGTGTTTGTACGCGTGTGTCCCTGCTTATGTTCCCTTGCTGTGGTGACACCAGCCTGTGAGCTCTCTGCTTGACTTTCCCTGGTGAAAACCCTAGGGACTGGTAAACTGAGGCAGTCTCCTCTGCAGAGCACTGCGGACCCACGCCAGCCCCTGCGGGGCCTGCACTCAGCAGGTCCAGCCCCAAAGCCCCACTGGCACACATTTCCAGCCCCACTGATTTTGGCTCACACACTCTGTTCTCACTTTATTATTAACGTTTGGAAGGGAAGGTCCTTGAGGGTTCTCCCAGTTCTGTGGGCACAATGAGTGCTCAGCACATCCTTCACGACTGCTGGTGATCATGCAGCAGAAGGGGCCCCCAAAGTATTGCTAGAAGCAGAAGATCGAAATGTTTTACCATAAATCAGCATACAATATAATTGAGTTGATGTGCACCCGTGATTTCAGAACTGGAGAAGCTGAGACAGGAGCATTGAGTTCAAGGTTAGTCTGGGCTACACATGGAGAACCTGCTCCTCTCCTCCACGGAGGAAAAAAACTAAAGGACACTCCTCTCTGACTGCCCAGAGCTCCTGTCAGTCACCTCTGTGGATGTATGCCTAGGGTTAGGTTCACCACGCACTGCCACTTAGGACGGGGATTACAAGTGACCACATCCTTAAAGAGAGCCTGCATCATTTTACAGGAACAAAGGAACTTTTCCAAAACAAAACAAAAAGGCCGGCAAAGTCAATATCCTTTGTAAAGACTGTTGGTTTGGGAAGACAGGGGATATGAATTATAGGGTGGTTTTTTGTTTGTTTGTTTGTTTACTTATAAAATATAAGAGATCAACAGAAGGCCTCATCAGTGCAAGCGTTTCAGTGGCAACCAATGTATCTGTGAGCCCCCTCAGCTGCTGCGTGTGTACAGAGGCAACCAAGCCTGACCCTGTGCCAGGGTTGTCAGTACAGACAGTGGCATCCGTGGTGCTGGCTGTGACTGCAGAGGCAGGTGATGATCTGCAGTCTAACTGGTCCAGCGGCCACCACGTATCTTGTGCACGGGAGTGCTTCCAAGACACACAGCGCCATTATATTTCCGCACCGCCCAGATGAATCCTCATTAAATACTACCAAGACAACACCTTCCATAGGGCTCAGAGGGACTGGGGTGGGAAGGCAATGTTTCTGAGAGAGGGGCTCTGGCGCCCCTCTAAGGAAAGGCCTGTGAGACCCGCGGAGCCAGGGCTGGGTTGGAGCGGCTCTCTGCAGCCTGACGCTTGCCATTAAACAGCAATTAGCCTTCAGTGCATTTCTTCCTTCAAAATCAAAATCTTCCAAACAAAAACCACCCAGGCAATTGACAAGAATTAAAACGTAGGTGGAACATCCACAATCAGAGAGAAAAAACAAGAAGTGGTGATGCACAGAGGCTGCTTTCTGCGCATGCGCTCCTTTCCCGTGCTCATTTACCGCGAAGCAGTCAGCGCAGCTGTTGCAGCGCGAGGCTTTCTAGTGATGCTCTCAGCGGCGCATCCCGCTGTAACTAAATAAGGCAGGCACATCTTTAGACTCCTGCAGATGGAAATTTACCTGTACGATACCGTCCTCTACCTCTTTCCTCTAACTCGGATGCAGAAGTCATTTTCAGTTTCCTGCTCTCTTCTGTGTGACATCCGCTTAGCCTGCTGCCTCCCTTGATGTGGTGCTGTCTTCAGACATGACTGTCCGCTCATCTCTCCCACCCAGAGTAGGCCCTGTGCCCAGACAGAAACCATTGTTCCTCGCAGTCTTCCTACAACCCACATCTCCTTCATTTCCACACAAAGCAGTAAGAATTATCTCCCCAAAACAGCTGTTTTCTGTAATAAGAAAGCGAAGTCCTGTGACTAAGCTAAACAGCCCTCCTGTTCAAGGCCTAAACTGCTTCCTAGACACAAGTTCTAGCAAATTGAAATTTCCAAACACCATCTATTATGCCTTTTGTTAATTGCTCAGAGAACTTTCAAGTATCTGCCCGCATTTTTCTGCATATTCAAATTTAGTTTTTATTCCACGTAGTTTATAAGCAGTTTTTACACGCCTAATCCGCCTTCTCCTTATACCCTTCCCCGCTGTGGTAGAGATTATTTTACTGTCTATTTATTCTCCCCTTCTCTCTAAATAAGCGTAGTTGACACCCAGCTTCCTTCTCTCCCTGGCGACTAGCAGTGTCCGTGCGGCTGGGTGATAAGCAGCACGTAGGGGAGATGTCAGACGCCACTGGACAGGATGAGGCACGCCTTTCTTCCTATTACCAAGAGTATGGGTGTGACACTGGTACCCAGGTAGCTTTGTGGTGTGAGTTTGGTACAGCAACAAGACAGAAAGAACCAGAAGCTGCAATATTGCAGGAAGCCACGTCAGAGTCCCCAGACACCTGTTCTGCATTACTACGGAGGGAAGGAAACCCCACTACACTTAAGCCACTAGGATTGCCGAGGCTCCCCCGATTGCTCATGCCACGTGACTCCCCACTTCACCCACGTCTCTCCATCTCTGCTTGCTACTTCTCTTGCCCCAGTAAGGAGGCCCCTGCCCATTTCATTTCCTTTATCTTATTCTTGTCCCCAAATGTCTGCTTTATTTCTTCCTTTAAAGTGCAGCTTGTGATCTGGTGACTATGGAATGGTATACAGTTACCCTGACTCGGTCCAGCCTCTCCCTTCTAAGCATGAACACATACATCTGTGTATCTAGTGCAGACAGCGGTGAGCAAAACAAAAACAGCCCAACCGCGGCTCTGCTAACAGGGCTCCAGCAGCTTCTGCATCCAAACACGCGCTACCAGCAGTACTTCCCACGGCCTCGCTCCTGGACCCCGTTGTGGAGCCGACTAGAGAGTGCAAGTCCATCTCACCATGTCACGTCCGTGACAGTGGACACACCAGGTTTCCTTACCGCGCCTAGTGTGGTGCCCGGCAAATGGCAGGCCATTGTATGTGTGTGTGCTGCTAAATGCATTTCATTATAACAAAGCTCCAGAACTTATTTCTCCTTTGAGGCCTGGTCTAGCTGTGTGGCACAGGTTAGTTCAAGCTCTGTTCTCCCGACGGGTCTCTTACTACTACGGTTTCAGTTGTGTGCTACCATGTCTTAAGTTCATGACTTTAAAAAAATAAAAAGTCATTCAGAGCTCCTCCTGGTGACTGAGGTGTGTTGCAACATTGGGAGATGCTGCTCAGGTTTTAGTCTATGACTATAAAATTAACAAACCAGAATTTCTTGTGTGCCTCACAGACATGGCCAGGGATGAGTTACTTCTGCAGTAACTTAGGGACTCGTTTTGTTTGTTAGCTTGCTGTCACCCAAGCTGTGGCTGGTTAGGGGCAGGAGCACGTGACCCTTCTGTTCCTCCACTGGGACGCCACCTGCTTCAGCACTGCAGCCTGGGCTCCTCCAAAATGCTGCCCTGTCCCATATCTGTCCCCAAATAAAGCCATCCCTGTCACTCTGTCCCTGACTGCTTTTCCTTCTGAGAAAGGACACACTCCCTCACCACAGTTGCTTCCACTGCTGCAGGGCATTCAGATCCCAAGTAAGAAAGCTCAAGAAGATGGGGAGTCAACAAGTGACAGACAGGGCCTGGGAGACGGCTCCTCTGGTAAAGGGCCTACCTTGCAAGCATGAGGACCTATATAATCCATATGACTTGCATGTGACCACCTTTGCTCCACAGAACTAAATAGAGACAATTGCTAAAAGCACTGAAGCTGGACTTTACGTCAGCACCTGGCTACTGGCACGGAACCCCAGAAGCCATGTGAGAAGCCAGCTACTGCAGCACAATCTGTAGTTCCAGCACTGTGGGTAGAGACCTGGAGCTACTGAGCAGTCATCCTGCTTGAACCGACAAGATCCGGGTTTAGGGAGTCATCCTGTCTCAAAAAAAATAGTGGGGCTCAGGTGAAGAAGATACTGGGATTAACCTCCAGTACCTTCAACATGCACACACCTACATATACATCACACACACACACACACACACACACACACACACACACACACACACAAAGAGCAAGAAAGATGACAGAAAACAGCAAGAGTGGTGAATAAGCTCAGGAGGGTCATGGCTGGTGTCGCACTTCTATGGGGCCCTTAGTCCATGATAAATGGGTCCCCTGAAAAAGATGCTCCACTACTTCTAGAAGTGCATTTACTGTTCTAATTACAGAGAACTCCTTTTAAAACCTTTCTTTGTCAGCGACCCACAGGTACAAGCTGACCCTTGACAGAGCCAGGGCAGGACCGGCTCAGGGCTAGTTTGTGTTGATATAACTGCTGATGTTGTTAATATATGTTGATATAACTGCTGTGCTTGGCTGACAATTGGAATTCACTGCTCATGCTGACTCCCTGCTGCTCTTTTGGGGTTTCATGTAACAGCTATCTTGGTGGGTTCCGTCTGCTAACAGTACTGTGAAATGAGTGACTAAGAAACAACAGTGCTTGTTTCTGATCACGGGATGCCTGCAATCAGTGTTTGCAAGGTCAGGCTCTAAGAAGTCGCCTCTTCCCACAGCAACAGGCACATAAGAGAGAACTCTCTAGGGTCTCAGGGTTCCTCTACCCCTGGGACCTAACCCCAGAGCCTCACCTCCCACTATCAGCACACTGCAAACTCCATTTCAACATAGGGATCAGTGGGGGCAAACCTTCAGGCCAGCGCCATAGCATAGATGCTGTGAGCAGGAGATGGTCTCTGAAACCCCTCTGACGCCCACACTCCTAGCACTGAGTTTCGTTGCTTTCAAGAAGCAGCTCAGATTAAGCCAGACTTCACCCATGTTTTTCTTCTCCTAGACACCTGCCCACATTTGTGCACAACTCATCAGCGGGTGCTGGAGAAGCTACAGCCAGAGAGCATGCTTTGATGTTTCAGAAAGATTAGTGGGAAAGAGTTTCCTTTCCCTTATAATGTTATATCTCCCCCACCCTCACTTTTAAAATTCAGCAATCCAGAATCAAAGTTCTAGGCAAAGGAAAGCCTGACAAAGAATCATGTTAGGACAATATTTAGATTGTTAGAATCTTCACCAAATTTTAAAAAGCATGTCCATGTACCCAGTGCCCAACTCCCAGGAAGTAAGACTCCTTCATATTCCAGTTAGAAAAAATACTAAGCTGCAAATTAAGATTCCAAGAACAATAGCCTCTAGGCTAACAGCTTTAGCTGGAAACTATTTTATGTGAATTTAGGAGCAACGGATTCCTAAAACTTCCATCCAACTGTCTACTGAATGTCCTTCTTCATCTCTGTTCCCTGCAGAATGGAGTCTTACAGTGGGACAGTCCTGCTGACATAGTGTTGACAACGTGTGTGAAACTGGTGTTTGATGTTTCTAGCTCTTCTCAGTGGACACCTATCGCGTGTTAGCCCACTGCTTACAGTGGACACCTATCGCGTGTTAGGCCACACTGCTTACAGTGGACACCTATCGCGTGTTAGACCACACTGCTTACAGTGGACACCTATCGCGTGTTAGACCACACTGCTTACAGTGGACACCTATCGCGTGTTAGCCCACTGCTTACAGTGGACACCTATCGCGTGTTAGGCCACACTGCTTACAGTGGACACCTATCGCGTGTTAGCCCACTGCTTACAGTGGACACCTATCGCGTGTTAGCCCACTGCTTACAGTGGACACCTATCGCGTGTTAGCCCACTGCTTACAGTGGACACCTATCGCGTGTTAGACCACACTGCTTACAGTGGACACCTATCGCGTGTTAGCTCACTGCTTACAGTGGACACCTATCGCGTGTTAGCCCACTGCTTACAGTGGACACCTATCGCGTGTTAGCCCACTGCTTACAGTGGACACCTATCGCGTGTTAGACCACACTGCTTACAGTGGACACCTATCGCGTGTTAGCCCACTGCTTACAGTGGACACCTATCGCGTGTTAGCCCACTGCTTACAGTGGACACCTATCGCGTGTTAGCCCACTGCTTACAGTGGACACCTATCGCGTGTTAGCCCACTGCTTACAGTGGACACCTATCGCGTGTTAGCCCACTGCTTACAGTGGACACCTATCGCGTGTTAGCCCACTGCTTACAGTGGACACCTATCGCGTGTTAGCCCACTGCTTACAGTGGACACCTATCGCGTGTTAGCCCACTGCTTACAGTGGACACCTATCGCGTGTTAGCCCACTGCTTACAGTGGACACCTATCGCATGTTAGACCACACTGCTTACAGTAGACACCTATCGCGTGTTAGCCCACTGCTTACAGTGGACACCTATCGCGTGTTAGCCCACTGCTTACAGTGGACACCTATCGCGTGTTAGCCCACTGCTTACAGTACGCACTTTTACTGCGGAGACTTGCAGTGTTCTTGCAGTCCTGCGAGTGCTTCTTCTCTGAGGTAAGGCTTTCCGGAGTGAGGGCGGAAGCGCATGCTGGGGGTGAGCTCCCCGAGGCAGGCAATCTGCTGGGGAATGACATGGAGTAGGAGGTCCGCTGCCTCGTCCACGTCGCCACTTCCCTCTCTTTGTAAAGCAGCTGCTCGTCCATCAGAAGAGTGATGACCTGCTTAGACCTCTCCCGGATATAGCGACCTGAAAAACACCAGAGAGCTTGCTTAAAAATGGAAAAACTGATTAAAACTATAATTAATTTTATTCTAAAGAAAATGAAGGAGAAGTGGCAATGTAGCAAAGCGGAGAGACAGGAAGACCATCGGCGACACACTCTGCCTCTGAGCAAACACATCATCACCGCGCGATGGAACTGTATCTTATCTGGCATTACACTTTTCATTTTAAATGCATTATTGGATTTTTCTTTGGAAAGCCATCCATACACTGAAATAAATCAACTAACACAGGCACACAAAGAAGGCGTGAGTGTGGGGCTCGGGAGACGGCTCAGCGGGTGAAGTGCGGCTCTGAGGCGAGCGAGCCTGAGTCCAGACCGGAAACCCACTGCCAATCTAGGAGCGGCGCATGCGTGGGCATCCTCCAGCTGTGGAGCCGAGACAGGAGGTCTGGAGGCTCACTGACCAGCCAAGCTGACCAAACTGGCGAGCTCGGGGTTCAGTGAGACGCTACCTCAAGAAATAAGGTGGAGAGGAACTGAGGAAGGCACCTGTCTCAACTTCCGGCCTCCACATGCTCCTGCACACACCGGCAAGTGTGTGCAGTCTCCAGCCTCATCTCCTAGCCGCTTCTTCCTCCCACATTTCCTTTATATTTTTTTCAAGTCCTGTTCTAAACGCCCCTAGTTTCTAGTGGACACCTCACAGTCCCTAACAGAAAAGGCCCCACTATGTGTTGGGCCCTCTCAGTGTCATATGAAAAGCAGAAGTCTGCGGGAGCTCTTGGGGATGATGTCAGGCATGGTCTTTCCCTGAGGAGAGGGAAACCGTTTAGATTTGGAGATTTAAAAAAAATTGTGTCATACTGCCCCTTTCTCCCTGACCGCATCCTGCAGCCCTGAGCCTCTCACCAATAACAGAAGCTCAGGCAGAGGTGGCTTCCTGCAGGAGCTCTCCATGGCAAATCCCTGACTCATCAGGTCTCTCAGATTCCTCCTCCTCCTCCTCCTCCTCCTCCTCCTCCTCCTCCTCCTCCTCCTCCTCGGAGCTGCATTTCTCCTGCCACCCTCTGAAGAAGCCCCACCTCATCAGTCTATCCCTCGTCCTGAGTTGTTTCTGCCTGTGGCATCTGCCGCTGCCCACTGTCACCTGTGCTCCCTTGTTGACTGCTTCCTCTCTGGGAACACAAACCCCGTGAGAGGAGTCTCATTGCAGACACTGATGGCACATAGCATAGATTCAATAAATATTTACTGAGTGAATGAATTAAGAAAGAAACATTATCAAAAAGTTTCAAATGTTCTCCTAGCTATGGTGTAAATGAAGCAGATTGCGGAAAGATGCTGGGAGCCAATTTACAACTTAGCTGCCTGAGAAAGTTGCTTGCCTTAAAATAGCTTTCTGAAATACCCCCAGATAGAAACTAGAAATCATGGACTAGAACTGGAACATTCTACTCAGAGTCTGTGGGGATTGGAGGGATGCAGGAGACGCTCACTCGCTCCAAGTGGCAAGCAGGCCCAGCAAGCAGAAAGCTAGCTGCCCTGGTGAGCCTCCTCCTTAGAGCATCTGCCTCCCCAAGGAAAGAGCAGCAGCTCCGGGAAGGCCGGGCCACTGCAATCTGTCCCAAATAGGAAAGGACTCGCCCAGGATGGGCATCTCACTCCACCCCACCTAACTCCCCGAGGGACCACTCTGCCGCCCCTGTGCCAGCCCAGGCTCCTCTAAAGCACCACAGTGAGAAGCGAGAAAAGCCCAGAAGAGCCCCTGAGCCTGCTTCAAGGAGGAGATAAGCAAACCGGAGCACCCATTCACTTTTAAGCCATATGCTTCTGCAAAGACCCGAAGGAGGACACAGCCTAAGACCCTCACAGTGCAGGAAGGACAACGGCTTCCTGTCCAAAAGAAGAAAGGAATAGGTCTGAGTCTCTGAACCAAGTTTCACTCCAGTCTGAGGGCTCCCTCTTCTTCCTCTAAGCTGAAGGAATCCGTGCAGAGACTGACTGACCGACTGGCACAGTTTGAAGCAGTCACCTGTGTTGTCATGACTCGGGGAGTGGGGGACTGGGGGGCTGGGAGGTGGGCTACAGTACACAACCTCCAATGGCAAAGAACAGTACAGGGCTTCGAGATGGCTCAGCGGTTAGGAGCACTGGTCGCTCTCACGGAGGACCCAGGTTCAATTCCCAGCACCCACATGGTGGCTCACAACCATGATTACCTCTAGCTCCAGGGGATCCAGCGCTCTCCTCTGGCCTCTGTGAGCACCAGGCACACACATGATGCATGTATATCATCCAGGCAAAACACCCACACACATAAAGTAAATAAATATCTTTAAGAGAGAAGCGAGCCGGGCATGCTGTAATCCCAGCACAGGCGGATTTCTGAGTTTGAGGCCAGCCTGGTCTACAGAGTGAGTTCCAGGACAGCTGGGGCTACACAGAGAAACCCTGTCTCAAAAAAACAAAAAGAGAGAGAGAGAGAGGGAGAGAGAGAGAGAGAGAGAGAGAGAGGGAGGGAGAGAGAGAGAGAGAGAGAGAGAGAGAGAGAGAGAGAGAGAGAGAGAAGCACAAAATGTGACAAAAATATTAATAAACACATAAAAATAATAATAAGGACCTAGAATGGAGGCAAGATCAATATGCGGGAAGTTATTTCTCCACCGGTGAAACGAGCCAATTCAAGCCAGGGTAGACTGCACTAAATGCAGGCGTGTTGGAAAGCTGCTCTGGGAGGGCAAGTGCCCTGGCTCCAACGAAGGAGGGAGAGGAGGGGGAAGAAAAGAGAGAAAGTGCATGCAGAGAAAAGGAAATGGTGGGGGAGGAGGAGGAGGAGAAGGAGAAACCAAAATGTCTGGGTTATATAGCAAAGAGCCTCTGGGAGAGGGCAGCCCAGGCCCTGGACTGAGGGATGCTGGGGGAATCTGGAGGCTAGGTCTGCTCTGATCTGTAAATGCGCTCTGAAACCTAGCAACAGGAAAGAAGCGGGGCCAGTCAGAAGGTCAACCTGCGCCCTCTCAAACACAGGTAAGAGACGGGACAAGCATCACTAGAGCAGCTATGTCCAAGCATGGTTGCTTCTGCAGTCACCGAATCATCCCTGGAGCAGCTGAAGGAGTGTTCTGAGCACTGAGGACCCAGACAGAAAAGGGGACAAGTGCGCATGCGCACTGGGGTTCTGTTGGGTGAAACACCCAGGGAGTATCGACAGGGTGGTTTCAAGCCAAAACAAGTTTTCTAATGAAAGTACGGAAGGGTGACATGCTGGGTATGAATGTGGGGTGCAGTCACAGATGTCTTAGTGAGGAGGGTACAGAGACGGGGCCTCAGAGCTGGCCAGGCCCTCTTTCCAGCCACTCGGAGAGCACCCTTGCCTGGGTCCCTTAGAGCTGACCATTTGATAGATGGCCTTCCCTCCAACACCCACAAAGGCCAGAACTCAACTTGCTTGTCCCCAGGACATGCGAGGAGTGTGTGAAATGAGACCCATGGCAAGGAATGTTTCCCAAACGCTGGGGAAGGAGAGACTCAGAGGGCATTAAGGTCTATCACAGAAGAATGTGTGTGCTAAGAGACGCCTGCCGTCAACAACTCAGAAGATATGTTAACATCCGGTCTCCCTCCTGAACAGCCCTACCCACATCCCCTCTTCTTACTGCATTCCTGTTGTGGTGAATTTTACTTCCATTCTAAGTGGGGAAGATAACAGACAATGCCCCTCCCCCATTCGGGTAGCAGGTCTACCAATCAAACCCCCATCCTCCCTCTCCATCTCCCCCGGTTCAGATCATTTGTTGCCTACAGTAGCTTGTTATCTACCTATTAATCCTCCCTCCAAGCTACCTTCTAAGAGGCCTGAAGAGGGCAGGGACAGGAAGAAAGTAAGAAGCCTCTACATCTGTGGTTCTCAACCTTCCTGACACTGTGACCCTTCAATACAGTTCTCATGCTATGGTGACCCCCAACCATGAGATTATTTCATTGCTACTTCATAACTGTAAATTTGCTAGTTATAAGCCATAATGTGAATATCTGTTATGTGACCCCCCTCATCCCCCCCCAAAGGAGTCCCAACCCACAGGCACTGATCTAAAATCTCTGACCAAGTTATTTCTATTAGAAACAAACCCTCTTTCAGTCAGGGGCTGAAAGGGTGTCTAGTGGAGCCCCTGCCTAGCATCCTCAAGGTCCTGACTTCCGACCACAGCACTACAAAACTGACAGACAAACCCCACCCATCATGTGGCACAGTACAGCTATGCTTCAAAGAACTGCTCGGCTCTGCTCCACACACCTGGCAGGAGCAGGCACTGCCAGCCTCAAAAACAAGATAAAAAACCCACCAAACTCCACAGAGAAATACAAGGGAGAAAGCCACGAGTGTCGCTGGAGCCACAGAGCTGCTGGGCTCTCTTGATCTGGTGGCAAGGACCTGAACTACTTAGGTGTCAGAGATAGTCATTTGGGGATGAGAGTCTGTGTTTACGAAAAGACAGTGAGAGGGGGCGATGGCCCTCACTTCTCTCTGGGAGAGATCTACTGAGAGCTATTTAAATGCACCTGGAAGCAGAGCACAACACAGTCTTACCACAGGGAACTAGGGTAAGTCACCTGCTGGCCAGCCCGCGTCTGCAGCACCCTACAGGGCACAGAGTGGATACAACTGAGCAGCTAACCCGAAGGCCAGGTGAGCACATGAGGCTGGGGGAGACCCACACGACACCGTCAATAAGACTAGTCCCACTTCAATGTGTCTAGAGAATCTTCTACTGAATCAATATTCTGTAGGATTTTAAATTTTTCTTCAAGGGATTTTAAAATAAACCATTGAGAAACTAACACAGGGCAGGAGAGATGGTTCAGAAGGTAAAAGCGTTTCTTGCCCTAGCCTGACCCCTAAGTTTGATCCCTGAAATCCACATACCAAGTAAGCCCTGGCTGCTCCTGTAATCCCAGCATGCCCATAGGGAAGTGGGAGGAGTCAAGAGAGTCAGCAGAAGCTTGGCTCCAGCTAGCAGAGTGGCTGAAACAAGAGACCTGCCTCAGTCTCTTGTGAGGTAACAGTAAAGTAGCAGTGTTCAGTGGGACAAGTGCTGGGAACTACAGGTAAGTCCGGAATCCTCACATCGAAATGATCTGCAAATCTGGCGGGGAAGCCTGGCTGGGGAGCTCACAGGCCCCGGGGGAGCACCTGTGGCTATGTTTTTCTAAACTGACTAAAGCATCAAAGTGCCTTCTAAATTAATTTCTCTACACCCACAATTGGTGCTCCTCTGACCTCACCAGAGGCCGCTCTGTGCAGACTCGCACGTGGCGTTGGCGGCTCAGCCGCACATGGGTCATCTGCATCACACCTCACGACAGAACGACCATAAGGAGCAGAGGACCAGAGGGCTGGAGCACGCACTGCCTTCTGGACAGGACAGGACCACTGCACTTGTGAACTCTCGGCAGCTGTGGCTGCCTGGCCAAGGCCTGCATGAGAGCCAGACAGTCAACATTCCAGCACGGAGGCAGGAGGAAGAGAGTCCTTACCCCTGTCTGGGGAGCTATGGACAGCCGATGGCTCCTGGGAGACATTGTAGAGTCAGTTTTCTTCAAGGATGTGGTCTCTTATAGGTAGACATTCTAGTGGAAACCACTTAGCACGAACTGGAATCAGTGAGCTCTCTATCTGGAGTTGGGAAGGGAGTATGACTGGAGGGTGTCTGGGAGGAGTTAAGGGAAGGAGTAGGGTGTGAAGAAGGTAAAAAGACATTGCATGCATGTATGAAGCACTCAAAAACTAATAAAATAGGACTTTAAAAATTGTCTTCATTCATACATACTTGTAATCCTATAAGCACACAGGAAGCTGAGGCAGGAGGATCACAAGTTCAAGACCAGCCAGGGCTACACAGGAGACTGCTTCAAAGGATCCAAAGGACCTGGTGAGAAAGCTCGGTGGGTAGAGGACCCTGTGGCCAGCTGGCAGCCTGAGTTCCAGCCTCAGAACCCACAGGGTGGGATAATAAAAACAGCAAGTCTACTACGCTGATTTGGTGAGTATGTGCTGTGTGCATAGCAAAGACCATGGTACTAGTGTGGAGGTCAGAGGACAACTTGCAGGAGTCAGTTGACTCCGCCCACCCTGTGGGATCTGGGGGTTAAACCCGGGCTATCAGGCTTGGCAGCAAGTGCTGTTCCCAGTGTTCTTTACTGCTAAGCCCTCCAGAAATGCAATTTAAAAAATTCCAAGGCTCAATAAATTCCATTCCCTGCACTACAAAAGAAGAGTGGGGAGAACCAACCTCCCCGCAAAGTCAGTAACAATAAACTTGCACCCAGAAATATTGTTGGAAACCGGAGAACCACAGCGGGAGGCCTCTCAGCGGGAGGTTTCTCCCAGATGGCTTCTTCAGAGGGAGAGGAACAAAGGTAACCATCATTCGATGTTTAGGGTAAGACAACAGCAGGCCTGTCTTTCTTGGCTGTATGCAAGGGCTGCAGTATTGAATTAAGCCAAGGTCAGGACGAACTATATCTGGACAGCATTTTCCTTGTTAAGAAAATTTTGAGGGAAGCTGGGCGGTGGTGGCGCATGCCTGTAATCCTAGCACTCGGGAGGCAGAGACAGGCAGATTTCTGAATTCAAGGCCAGCCTGGTCTACAGAGTGAGTTCCAGGACAGCCAGGGCTACACAGAGAAACCCTGTCTCAGAAAAAAAAACAAAAACAAAAACAAAAACAAAAACAAAACACACCAAAAAACAAACAAACAAACAAAAAACAAAAAACAAAAAAAACCTGAGGGGGTAGAGAGATGGCTCAGAGGTTAAGAACACTGACTGCTCTTCCAGAGGTCCTGAGTTCAATTCCCAGCAACCACATGGTGGCTCACAGCTACCTATAATGAAATCTGAGGCTCTCTTCTTTGGTGTCTGAAGACAGCTACAGTGTTCTCATACATAAAATAAATAAATCTTAAAAAGGAAAGGAAAGGAAGGAAGGAAGGAAGGAAAGAAGGAAGGAAGGAAGGAAGGAAGGAAGGAAGGAAGGAAGGAAGGAAGGAAGATCATTCTGAATTATGGGGCTGGAAAGATGGCTCAGAGATTAAGAGCACTTTACTCTTCCAGAAAAACAGGTCCAAGTTCTAGCACCCACATGACAGCTCACAATTGGCTACAACTACAGTTCCAGAGGATCTTATACCCTCTCTTGGCCTCTGTAGACACTGCACACATATAGTCTACAGACATACATGAGGGCAAAACACCCATATACATAAAAATAATTGTTTTAAAAAAGGAAAATTAGGCCGGGTGTTGGTGGCGCACACCTTTAATCCCAGCACTTGGGAGGCAGAGGCAGGCGGATTTCTGAGTTCGAGGCCAGCCTGGTCTACAGAGTGAGTTCCAGGACAGCCAGAACTATACAGAGAAACCCTGTCTCGAAAACAAAACAAAACAAAACAAAAAACAAAAAAACAAAAAAACAAAAAAAAAAAAAAAAGGAAAATTATCAGTGAGAAACAGATGTCTAAATAACATCTTTTATGGTTAAACCTGTATCTGTGGAGTGAGATTCCCTTGAACTATTAAAAACAACATACACTATGGTGTTTTGCTATACTTCCCTGTTGGGTGCTTAAGTCCATGTAGATGAACAAAATTAACTTTTTTGGTTGTTTTTGTTTTGTTTTGTTTTGTTTTCCTTTCTTTTCTTTTGTTTGTCAAGGCCAGTTGAGAATCTGGTCCTCGGGTCACTTGGCTTGAGAAGGGCTTCTGGCCCCTCTGGCCTGTCTTTCTGGTCTAACTTTTTTTGAGAGTAAGTCAAGGCCTTGCTTGACTGTGGCTTTGCTTGGAAACACAGACATGGTTATTCCTGTGTTGACCTCCTCTTTACAGAGTAGGCCCTGGTTAGTCTACCCAGTGGAGCCCCCATATTTCAAATAAAGAGATTATCTTAGACTCTAAGAGTCCAGTAGCTTCTGGACTTGAGGCCTTGGCTGTAGCTGTGGGATTCGAGCTGGGATACCTTCTGCCTCCCTTACTCACCAACCTCTCTGCTTGAGCTGTGAGAAATGCCCAATTCTAATGGCACATTAACATTTTAGTAGCTGAATTTCTGGGGTCCAGTGGATGGATCCTGAAGAACCAATCATGACTGATATTACTATTTTTCTGTAGGTTTGAGAAGTACTCCCCACCAATAGGGAACTGAAACAATTTCTCTGGACAACGCATCCAGAAAATTCTGTGAGAGGATAATGACAGCACTGTAAATCAGGCAACTCTAAGAAAAATAGGGCAACTCAAGCAAGCTCAGAATTATCACCAACCACCAAACTGTGCTTCTGGGCACAGTAATGGGAGTCCCATCAGAACATCTGTCATCTTGCTAAGAAAGTGCCAAGGCAGTTGCCTCTTCTATATGTGAGAATAGGAAATTATAGGTGACAAATTACAATTCTATTAGTATTGCATTGTAAAAAGAGAGATGAGGCCAGGCAATGTGGTGAATGCCTTTAATCCCAGCACTCAGGAGGCAGAAGCAGGAGTATCTTTGGGTTCCAGCCTGGCCCATAGAAAAACCCTGGTGTGTGTGTGTGTGTGTGTGTGTGTGTGTGCGTGCGTGCGTGCGTGTGTGTGTGTGTGCGCGCGTGCGTGCGTGCGTGCGTGCGTGCGTGTGTGTGTGTGTGTGTGTGTGCGCGTGCGTGCGTGTGAGAGAGAGAGAGAGAGAGAGAGAGAGAATATCAATGTGTGTCTCAAGAAAAAGAAGAAAATAGGAGAGAGAATACAGATATAGGCCAAGGACTGAACTGGCTGAGACCCTTCATTTCCCTAGTGGAAACATGAGCAACTAGAGCTGAAGACCCACAAGTGTCCACCTTCACTGCCTTGGTTGGGAGTAAGAATTAGCAGCAGAGTCAAGTGTGGTCTGGCTAGCTCCGCCTTGAAGGAGGTTGCAGGGAGGAGTGAGATGGGATAGCTCCGCCTTGAAGGAGGTTCTAGGGAGGAGCTAGATGGGATACTTCTTGGAGAAGGAAGCAATCAATGAAGGGGAGGAACTGAGCTCATAAAGAGGGGTTCACCTGGGGCTGCAGCTTCCAGACAGCTCCTCCCTGATCAAGTCACAGAGCTACATAGCCACATGTCCTATGTGTCCTCCTTCATGTACCCAGCACACCAGGAAGGGATCTGCGCCTGAGAAAATGTAGAAACTCCTTTCCAGGTGTCTAGTACCTTGACTCAAGGACATCATGCAGCACTATGCTGCTGAGCCTGTCTCCCTGCCTCTCAGCATCCTGGCCTCCGGCCTTCCTGAGCACGTGGGAGACCAGTTTCCGAAGTATGTCTGAGCCTGCGGACAGACGCAGGAAGTATAAAACCAAAGCACTGGAGTTTGTGGGCCTTCTTGATTCTCTCTTAGCCTTATGCCCTTTAAGTTTTAATGTCAGCCTTCCAAGAGTTCCTGGGTTTTCTTATTTTGTTGGTTTGAGACAGGGTTTCACAGAGCCCAGACAAACTTGAGACTTGCTATGTAGCTGAGGCTAGCTTTGAACTCCTGATCCTCCTTTACAGTGTGTTCTTTGGACCAAGTATGTGGCTCATGACTGTCATCTCTGTGCTCTACACCTGGTTATTTTAGATACGGTCTTTCATTGAACTTGGAGCTTGCTGATTAGGCTAAACTGGCTGGCCAGGGAGTCCCAACAACTGTCCTCCTGTCTCCTCTTCAGTGCCTGGCTTTTTTCATGTGGGTACTAGGGATTGAACTCAGGTCCCCATACTTGCACAGCAGCACTCTCCTCAAAACACTATTTGACACTTTTACTAGGACACACACACACACACACACACACACACACACACATTTGTTTACTTAGACTTTGGAGAGTGACTTTACTTGATAAATCTCATCTGCTTAATCTTCTAGATCACAAAAATCTGTCTATAGCATAGATTGACCAGGCATAGGTGAGCTTTCTTATTATTATTTCTTTTTGTGGTACTGGCATCAAACCCAGGGCTTCATGCATGCACGCTGGCAACCATTCTGCTACCACTGAGCTGCGTCTCCAGCCCTCGACCCTCTGAGCCCATGCTCCTGCCGTGGTTGGTAAAGTCCTCTTGTGACATCAGAACATTTAAGTGCACTGCTGGCACCTGGCTCTTTGTTTTTCCCTCAGTGCTATTTGACACTAGATCATTCCTTACTGTGTATAAGTGAGTTTTTATAAAATCTATCACTAATTAAATTAGATAAATCTAAATTAAGTGAAACCCTAAATATTCTTGGTAGAATCTGAGAGGAAAAGAATTAAGCAAATGTGTAGAAGAAAAATTAGTTAAACAATAAAACAATCTCTGTCACTGGCACTAAATGATTGGCAAACTGTGATCAGAAGCCCCAGCACCAGTGTCCTCTCCTCCCCTTTGCTGCACTTACTAGTCCCCGAGACTAGTGTGTTGCTCTGGCTTCCTCAGTCTGACAGTGCAGCTGGACTCTCTAAGAGGTGGCTCTAGTGGGAGGCTTGAGTTAACTCGGAACCGTGTTCTTGCAAAAGACCCAGCAGACTCTGGATTCCTGCTTTGAGGTGGATTTCTTCCTCCCAGTTTGGTGACTCCAGCTTCCATGAAGTCTTCTCTAGAGGTACTGGTACCCTGTCTCCAAATCCCTAGAGCCGTGAGCTAACTAACCTCTTTTCTTTGTCTTTGGCATTTTGTGGTAATAATAAAAATGGGATTAACACTCCCTCCATTTCCTCTTATTCTTTTTCATACCGTTATTTATGATGGTGACTTATTATAAATAATGAAACAAATTTTAAAAGGTTACTTCCCCTGCCCCCCCCCCATACACACTGTACCTGTGAACTACCAGTCCCTTTGGACCTACAGAGGCATACTGGCCACACAGCCAGACTGTCAGTCATTCAGGAGGCAAATGCTCAACACCCCCATCATGAAAACCAAAGATGCAAATACAGGGACATCATTGCCAACACACACACACACACACACACACACACACACACACGAGAGAGAGAGAGAGAGAGAGAGAGAGAGAGAGAGAGAGAGAGAGAGAGAGAGAGAGAGAGAGGCGGGGAAGAGGAGAGAGAAGGAATTGGCATTTTAATTGAGGTCTTAATGCCAGTGTACTAAGGACTATGATGGACAAGGGGCTGGCAGAGGAGAACTGCATCCCTTACCCAGGACCACAGGCAAGGCCTTCCTAGTGAGCACTTGCTCTGAGTTCTGTCTGTTTCGGAGACAGCACATGTCCCAAGAAATGCAGGTAACAAAAGAATGGGCCCTAAGAGTATTAGACTGATAGCTTGTTATGCACCTGACCCTCAAACACATCTCTAATGCCAAGGGGCACTATCCAAGCTCATTATGAAGTCCACTTTATGAAAGAGAATAGCAAGGCTTAAGGTGATGAAGAAACTCGCCCAGTGTCAGAGCGCTAGTGAGTGGGAGCAGAAAGGCTCTGTAAAGACAGTGCACGTCTCAATTCTTTGACTGACCTTGGCCGATGATCCATCGCTATTTATTCGATGAGAATCCAGAGTAACTGTGTTGACACAGCACTGCCACCCCTCGTCTGCCTCTCTCTCTCTTCTGTTTGCTTTCTCTGCCGTTGCTGGGCACAATAAATAAGGAGTATGGCAGGAAGACTTAGCAGGTGGGTGAAGGTCACTTTCAACTTTAAATGAATTCAAGTCTTGATTCTTGCTCTCACAATTATCAGTCCAATTCTATTTGTTGAGAGGGAACAAACGCTGAAACACGCCACTGTGCTAAGTAAACGAACTGTGCTTAAATGCACAACTTAAGGCCACAGGCTCGTGATGACCCAAAACCTGTAATGTGTTTGGTAAAGGAAAGTGTTTGCTCATTAAAAACAAGTCTGTTGCAGGGAAAGTCTACAAATGTGCTCCGGGAGCCTGCGTTAACTAGCCCACCACCAGTGCGCACCTACAAATGCATTTATTAGTCTGCAACCACATACCAGATGTATTCTGATTAAAATTTTGACTAGTGATGTCTGATAAGAGTAGGGGGTAAAAAGAAAACGTTAAGTCTGATCCACTCTGAAGCTAGAGAGTTTTCCCTCCATGCTGCTTAGCTGCTGCCCCATACTGGCTGAGAGCCGTAGGCCTCCTGCAAGTGTGGACTTCTCTTTACAAGGAGCAATACTTCCAAATTGCAATTGTTTGATTAGCCTTACCTTGGCCAATCACATCGAAAGTAAATACTCCTGTGTTTAAAAGATGTTTTTCTTGCACTTTTGGTGGTGAGCCTAGCCTTTAACAGCCCAGCCATCTTTCCACTGTGTATGATAAGCAATAGGCGCCTTTAATCCCAGAACTCAGGAGGAGGTGGAAGGAACCTCTGGGAGTTCAGAACCAGTTGGGTCCACATACTGATTTCCAGGGCAGGCAGGGCCTTGTAGAGATACTCTATCTTAAAAGGAAAAGGTTATTTTTCTTTCTTTCCATGAACTTTTTGTAAATAGCTCAGGTCTTCTGAGTTACAGTTGCTTAGAAAGGATACAATCTTGGTTCTGCCTTTCCCTCCTGCCCACCCTGTGATCCCTCTCTGTCTAAATCTTTAAGAAAGCAAATACCTGGTGTTTTCTTTCCTTCATTGGGAATCAGAATCCAAACCACCACAAGATATTTTAGTCATTTATAGCCTAAGTATAAATATAATTATAAATAAAATATTATGTTTCTAGAATATTTGCTTCTGCACTTTAATGTAATATTGTGATCAACAGCTTAAAGGTTTAGTTTGTTTAAGGTTTGGTGGGTAAATAAGGTATAGATATTGGTATGTCTCTGTTGGAGACAGGACAGGGAAGCAGAAGCCCCCTGTGCACAAACCAGCCATGAATATGGATGTGAGTTGTCTTGTTTCCTAAGAGAGGGGCTGAGGATGGCCCTAGAAAATCAACATAGCAATGTACTGAAGTATGCTACTTCCAGGAAATTGGCTTAACATAGCTTTCTAATAACACTGAAATTTTGTTCTTTTAAAATGTGTCCAATTTTGAAATATGCCTTTAATTTAAATATGTGGATACATGCAAAAATGGCCTATGTAAATAAAAGCAACTGCAATTTCACAACTCACTTAGTTACGAATAAAAAGGCTCTTAGCAACCTATAATGAACATATTTTCAAAAATCTAGGTTTAGAAGATCACTGAGTGTCCTGGTGTGCGCCTTTAATCCCGATACTTAGGAGGCAGAGCCAGGTGGATCTCTGTGAGTTTGAGGCCAGTCTGGTCTACAAAGCAAGTCCAGGACAGCCAGGACTGGTTTCATTGAAAAAGCCTGTCCTGAAAAACAAAACAAAACCATATTTGTCTAAGTGTATGATTTGATAGTATGATGAAGTCTCACATTTCATTGGGCATTTTCTAAACAATTTTAATTAAGCACATTCCGGAAGCTCAATGAAACCTTGCTAAGGTATTTTACAGGCTCAGTTAGGAGAGGCTGTTTAGTATAGTAACTGAATCTGACCAAGTGGTGTTGGGATGTGTGAGTTCTAATTGTGTTCAGTTAATGGTTGTGCAGTCTTATATACGCCTGAGCTTTAGCTATTGTCTCTGTAAGAGATGATATTCCCAGCAGAACCCCCTACCTGTGGGGATATGTTCTAAGGTGCCCAGTAGGCATCCCAAACTATGGAGAGTCCAAACCCTAAGCCCTATGCTTTTCCTGCATCTGTGCACTTGCGGTGATGTTCAGTTATAAATCAGGCACAGAAAATCCCAGTTCTGTCTGTTGGTGGAGAGATGGGGTTAGAACTGTTTTGTTTTGCTTTTTTTTTTTTAAATAGACAAGAGCACTCTATGTTTCTTAAGCTCTACCCTCAAAGAAATGTGTTAACTAGCACTAATCTGATGGGCTTGCCGAGCCTCACCAATCTGGGAGAAGGGAAATACCCAACTCCAATCTACTCTCGTGGTCCCGCCACTGGGGGGGGGGGGCAGTGGAAAGCACTGGTGAAGTCCATCCCAGCACAGGCTCACTAAAACACAGACCCAGCCTCTCGATGAGTACATTCTCCCTGCCTCCTCTCCTCACCACCGCATCACTGTTAGAAAAGCCTTTTATCCCCACAGTCCCTCCTACCTGCTACCAAGCCCAGTGATTGGAGAAAAATTCCGAGACAGACTAAAAGGCAAGAAACACAGCCTGAAGACAGAGTGAGCGTGAAAAGTACAATCAAACCTGACAGGGATGCTGGAGTCACTGTGAAACCACGATGGCTGAGATGTGGACGGCACTGAAGGACAACAGGACAGCATGAGCTGACAGAGAAGCAGGCAGAGGGGTGGAAACGCTACAAGAACCACAAAAAAAGCATAAAGATGAAAACTGCCGAAGAATGCCCTTAGTCAAGATGTGGCTGAGCACAGAACCTTCCAGTTTGAGACCATCTCAGTAGAAGCCCAGAGAGAGAAACACATGAAAAAGAAATGGAGCAAAATACCCACATCTGTGGGACAGCCATGATGTAACAGATGTTGGTGGGGACTGAAGAGAGTGAGAGAAAGAAACTAACAGACCAAACATGTGGAGTGACAGCCACTGAGAACTGCCCACAGATGAATGTCGGGCTGTGGTCCAGGCTTGCTCAGAAAACCGCCCAGGGTTAGTGTTTTCAAACCCCAGAAAATCAAAGGTGAAGAAAGAGGCCAGAGGGGGGAAGCCTTCCCTATAAAGCAACAAAGACAAGAACCATATTCATCGTCTTTTCAGAAACCGTGCAAACAGGGAGAAAATGAAGAGATATTAAAATTGATGCAAGGGAAACCACCAGGGTAGAATTCTGTACCCTGTGAAACGCCCTTCAAATGAGAAGGGGAAATACATTCTCCAACCAGAAACTCAGGGGTTTGCTTGTTCAGAGTTCTTGCCTGGAAAGGAGGAGATCCTTGTTAAAGAACCTCTTTAATAAGAAGTAGAACAGCAAAGGCCAGAAACAGATCCTCAGGAAAGAAGGCACCAGAGTTGGTGTTCGTGAAGGGAACAAAAGTCTTTCTTTTCCTTATTCTCTATGGATCTCCCAGCAGTTTTTTCAGAACAGTAACTAACACTGGGCTGGATGCAGCTCAGTAGGGAGAGGGCTTGCCTAGCACAGAGAGAGCCCTAGGTACCAACTCCAGCACCTTGGAAACCTGGTCCAGTGGTTCATATCTGTAATTCCAGCAGCACTTGGAAGTGTGTGCAGGAGGAGCAGAAGTCTAAAGTCATTTTTGACTACAGGGTGAGGTCAAGGGAATCTGGCTATGTGAGAGCCTACTGCAATGGTGGTAAGAATATATTTGATTATGTGGCTGCAAAATGACTGATGGCAATAATATAAGGTATGGAAAGGAAAAGCTAGAATTATTTTATCATAAGATAAAGATAGAGGTTGTGGAGTGTGCACTAGTCAACTCTCCCTAGCTGTAACGCATACCAACTTATACAGAGGACAAGTTAATTTGGGGTCTCACTATTAGAAGTTTCAGGCCATGATGACTGATTGGTTCTGCTGCTGTAGGGCCTGTAATAAGGCAGAACGTCATTTTTGTAAACAAACAAACAAAAAACCTGTTTACCCCATGGCTAAAACATGAAAGAGAAGAGAAAGGGACTAGAGTTTCATAAATACCCTCAAAGTTGTGTCATCAATAGCCTCCCGCTAGGCTTTACCTCTTGAAAGGTCCACCTCCTGCTCCCCAATAGGCCTCTGACTAGGAACCAAGCCTTCCAGATACTTAACCAAAACACAGCATAGTGTTATTTAATAATGAGGCCAGGCTGGCTGTACACATATGCTACAAACTCAAAGGTCCCCAAAGACGAGTGAGAGGATAGATAACTGACACACCTGAGAAGAGAAAATGAGATCATATAAAACTGCCAATTAAACACAAAGAGGCAGAAAGCTGGTATACATGATGTCTTATATATAAGTACCAGTAAAAGAAGGAAAGGAAGAAAGGAAAGAAGAAAGGGAGGGAGGGAGGGAGGGAAGAGACAAAGAACAAGACCAACAGATTGAAACAGTGAGAAAAATGGCAGCTATTAATCCTACTATCAGAAATCAGTCTGCGTACCAGTGAGTAAGTCACCTATTAGAGGACAGAAATGGCCCCAAGAAACAAGATCCAACTAAACGTGGTCTGCAAGAAGCTCACTTTAAATATAAAGACACACTAAGAATTAAAAGTAAACGGAGAAGCTGTGATAGGGGCTTATACTTGTAGTTGTAGATAGCAGACTAAAACAGGACAGCAAGTTGGAGGCTGGTCAGGGAGGAGGTGAGCTAGGCCTGATATGGCTGTTCCTGAAGAAAAAGTCTTACATATGGTAGCAGCAGAGATCACTGGCTGAAGAACGACTGCTGAGCAGCCACGAGGACCTGAGTTCAGATCCCAGCATCCATGTGACATGCTGGGTGTGTTCTCTCACAAGCCTATGTCCCAACACTGTGAAGACGAGACAGGAGGATCAATGGAGCTGGCTCACTACTAGCCTAGCTGAAAAACATGAACTGTATGTTGAGAGAGATCCTGGCTCAAAGGAATAAGGCAGAGACTGATAGACGAGAATACCAGCTGGCTTCAGTACATGCGGGTGCGCGCGCAAACACACACACACACACACACACACACACACACACACAGAGAGAGAGAGAGAGAGAGAGAGAGAGAGAGAGAGAGAGTAAAAAAACTATTTTGTCTGTGAATAACCTCTTCAAAGACTCATGCCCCATGATTTTTAAAAAATTGAATCTATGTAATCCCCGCACTTGGGAGGCAGAGGCAGGCGGATTTCTGAGTTCGAGGCCAGCCTGGTCTACAGAGTGAGTTCCAGGACAGCCAGGACTACACAGAGAAACCCTGTCTCGAAAAACAAAAACAAAAACAAAAACAAAAACAAAATTGAATATATATATACCACACTAACACTAATCACAAGGAAGCATGAACAGCTATAGCAAGCATAATTAATCTCAGACACATCAGAAATCAGACCAAGGAACTCATCCATGGTAGGAAGGGCAACCAACGAGAGCCTCAAGCCCCACAGAGTAGAAGATAATGTAACAGACATTTATAGGCTACTTCATAGTCGTCAAGCTCATTCAGAACATTCACCCAGACAGGTCACATTCTAAGCCAGGGTGCATGTCAATACATTTAGAAGAATATAAAATCATACAGTATCTGTTTTCAGACCACAGCAGAATTATTCTAGACATCAGGAAAAAGATAGCTAGAAAATCCAAAAAAATATTTGGAAATTAGGCCACACACCTCTGAATAAGACATGGGTTAAAGAATAAAAAGGAGAAAGGAAAACTGACTTTAATTGAGTGGAATGAAAATTCAGCTTATTAAACTTTGTGGGGTGAAGCCAAAGTAGATCTCCCCCAAAACACACACACACAGAGCATCGAATTTAAGGGCCAACCAACAAACCAGAAGTCTTTTTTTTTTTTTTTTAAAGAGAATCTGGTCTCTTGCTGATCTGTGAGTCAAACAGGCTTCCAGTGGTAATACTTGGGTCACAAAGTGTGTTCTAGGACTTTCTCAGAGACCCTCTTTCCTTCTCTAATCCAGCAACATTGTTTTTATTCAGCAATTTTTCGGTGGTTCAACACCTTATTTTGGGTCCCTCCTTTTTTTTTTTTTTTTAAAATGTGCCAAAGTCTGATGGTAAAAAGATGACTCCCACATGGTATGTGCCCTAAGAACCTGGTTAAGAACATGATATACACATACATCACATATATCCACTCGGTGTGTCCTAAAAGGCAGCACGCTGACCCGCTACTGCTCAGGGAGGGGAAGGAGAGTGGGCATACACAGGAAAGGGTCTCTGAGGGGGGGCGGAAAGACTAAAGGGAAATTCAACAACAGCAAGAAGTGAACATTCTCAGGGGAAAGACCCTCTGGGGCACAATACAAAGCAGTCCATTAGCACTGCTTGTCACAGAGCAGCCTGCATTGAAGGCTAATGAGATAAAAGTGCAAAGGCAGGTTGGGAGCCAAACTCCTGACTACACATCCCATAACTGACGCCTGTCAGCCCTCCACCATCCGCACAGGGGCACACTGCAATATACACTGAATTATGCCAAGAGCATTTCTTCTACAATGCAACAGTCCCTGGGAAATAAATGCAGAAGGGAAGGCATGTAAAAGATAAAGCAATCCTCCAATGTAATTATTTTCATTTATTAGTAAATATTCAATTAATAAATGTGACATGTGTCAATGCCCTTCCAAAGTGCACAGATAAACACACGATGCCCCTGCCTTTCTTGCTGTCTTAGCGATGACCAGTCCCTGAGGACCTGCACTCTTGTACTCGGCTTGCATATTTGGTCCTAAGCTCAAGTGTTAGAGAATCTGAAAATCTTCATGAAGACGGGTTTAAATGTACTCATACCCGCGTTCACAGAAAAGCTGGAACGAATGCATAAATAGGTCTGTCTGAGTATTTGCAGTTCTATCCTTCTCACTCTCCTTCTTCAGAACAGCTCAGGAGCAGGACCCAGCCGCTCTGCTTTACAAAGCCCTTAGTCCGGTGATAAAATAGCTGCTCTGGAATTTTCAAGGGGAAACCTGAAATTTTTAATTAGCATTGGTTTAGCTTGTAAAAGTTAATTTATGTCATGATTCAGGAAGCAGAGGCAGGAAGGTTTTAGGCCAGCCTGGACTACATGGTAAAACAATGAGACCTTAATCAAAAAATAAATAAATAAAAACTTAATCTTCATAGAAGTTGATTTGTATAAAAATTTCTGAGTGAATCAAGCACAGCAGGATAAAACCTCATGAAGAGTTCTCCAATTTCATCATTAAGCCCAAAACCTAATCTAAAATAAACACTTAAAAAGTAAGATGCACACCATGATTAAATCTGATTTATGCTAGGAATGCAGAAAATCAAGGTCATAGACCATATTCACAGGATAAAAGGATTTTTAAACACATAATCACCTCAAGAGATGCATAAAAAGCACTGACAACACTCAACATGGTTTCTTAGTTTTAAAATATACTCAAGGGCCGGCGGGACGGATCAGAAGGTAAAGGGCCAGCCCCCAAGCCCAATGACCCAGAGTCATCCCCAGAACCTGTTGGGAATGGTAGAGGGAGAGAACTGACTCCTGAAAACTATCCTCAGACCTTCACATGCATGCTGTAGCACACAAGCACACACACACACACACACACACACACACACACGCATGCACACACATTTGCATACAAGCATTATAATAGTAATAATAATAATAATAATAAAACTGAAATACACTTAACACATCAGGAGCATAATAAAACCTACTTGACCTGAGCAAATATAAAAAGCCCACAGCTAACCAATATGGTATGACAAACCTGTAATCCTAGCATTTAGGAGGGAGGCTGAGGCAGGAGTACTGTGATTTCCAGGTTAGCCTGAGCTACACAGTGAGACCCTGTCTCAAAACAAAAGAAAAAGGAAGAAAAACAAAACATAGCTAACATCATATTTAATGCCTGAAAGTTTTCCTCCTAAAAGTAAGAACACGGGAAGGCTGTCTACTCTCACCACTGGAGAAAGTGCCATGACCAAGACAATTTACAGAAGGAAGGGCCTGCTTGTCGTAGGGTTCCAGAGGGTAAGAGTCCACCCTAGTGGGGGAATCTAGCAGCAATCAGGCACAGTGGTCAAAGCAGGAAGCCATCATGCCAAACTGCTACCATGCCGTGACCAACTCTCTGTGTAATTCTAGGCATCTCTGAATTCCCTGTGAAGACCAGGCTAGCCTTGAACTTACAGAGAACCTTGAGCTCTGCCTCCCAAGTGCATGTACCTCCATGGCCAGTCAACACCCAGATCTTATGGAGGCATTTTCTCAACTAAGGTTCCCTCCTCTCAGATGGCTAATAGCTGATGTCAAGTTGACATAAAACTAGCCAGCACACATATATTACCAATCTACCTAAAAATCCTTATAAAACATATAAGTGAGTATATAAAGATATGTATGTAGTTTAAATGGAAATTTCCAATCTGGAATGACAACACTCCCTCCCAAGAGCCATAGATTATCTAACAACATAGATTATCTAACAACAAACAGCAAAAACAACCAGGCATGAGAAGCCCTCTTTTGAGTTCTTAGTCAGAGTTGTCCAAGAGAACATAAAACATAAAACATTATAGCCTATTTCTGTTGTCCTCGGTTGCCCCCAAAAGGTAGAAGGTAAGTCCCTGTTCCTGAAGACACCATGCACTTCAGACACACAGGGCCCAGAGGGCCTGAGCTGCACCTGACCTGAAAGCCTCCTCCCTGAGGACCAGTTCTCATAGCATCAGGAGGTGACATGCAGCTTCCAAAGGAGGGAGACAGCCAACACTGCTACCCTGCTGTGATGCCCACGGACTGCATCAACACCAGCGTGGCACAATGAAGCTAAGGGTGTGGGGGTGACTGCACACTGTGGCGGTGACCAACAGTTTTCTAGTTGGGCTTGAAGCCTGCTCAACAAGAAGGAAACTGTGCCCGGCTCTGGAAACCTAGCCAACTACCCAAGAGTACTGAAGTCGTGGCTATAACTGTCATTTACTAATCCAGTATAATCCCTAACTACATTTGAAATACCTATCTGCATAACCACAGCTAAGTGTAGTTCTCACCTCTCATCAAGGAAACTTCTCTTTGCAACAGAGGGAAACTTATTACAGCAAAACCACAACTAAACAAAATGCATGGTTGTAAGAGTCAAAGGAGCAGGAAGTTTGCTGAGAGATGGTGCGTCCTGGAACTATCAGAAGCCGCACCCATGAAATCTCACCAACATGGCTGCCTAAATAAGACCTGAATATGGACAATACCAATAGAGGTGCTGACCTGGAAGGAAGAAAACTCATGAAGCCTCAACCATAGACAAAGAACTACAGGTAACTAAAAAAGCTGAGAGCTGGACAATGTCCACTAGAGAGGAGCACACCAATTGGTTATCCAACACCAAATGGTCAGCTATGAATACACATACATACAAGTAACATTTTATGGACTGATGAAGTGGTATTTGTATATTTAAGAACATACTCTCTCATGGATCAAAGGCCCTGATCTTGTCCAGTTGGATAAAAAGCAGAGACGATGGGGCTGGGGGGACAGAGTTCAGAAGCCGTGTAAGTACATTTTGTGAAAGCCCACAACAGGATCAGCCATCAGAAGGCAGATCAACTTCACTTAGTGTGATTTAAGGCTTATAAAGTTCTGGGGGACTGAGGTTAAGAACGTCCAGGATAGGTAAATGTCACTGGCTGAGGTCTTTGGGTACCAAAATGCATCGTTAGCATGGGGAAGCACTTCATGACTCTTAGGTGCTGGCTGAACAGGTTTTATCAGGAGAAAGGAAACTGAGTAATGTAATTGAGGCTATGTGATATTCCTTAGGTAGAGGCATATATGGGGTTTAGAATTTCCCAGACAAGGTCATGGTGGACTTCAACCTTAATTAATAGAATTTTCTCACAAAAGAGGCCATAAATTTTAAAGAGAAAGGTGGGAATATGCTGGAGAGTTTGGAAGAAGGAGAGAAATGATAAAATTCTATTATAAACTCAAAAAGTAAAAAAAAAAAATTTAAAGAAAAAATTCATAATAATGGATAGCAATGCTCCCCAAATTTGCCTAGAGAGCCAATGCAATTTCAAACTAAATTTTATCTGCCAATTTCAAATATTACTACAAAGATACAACAATGTGCTGGCATAGGAAAAGACACACAGGTCTATGAGGATACAGGGTACAGAAATAACTTATCATAAAGGGCCAGTGTAACTCAACAGAAAAGAACATTTTTTCAACAGGTGGCAAGACATCCATATGCAAAAAACATTGCATACATATCATATCATACAGAGATATTTAGTCAGCAGAAATCCAAGATCTGAATGAAAGAGCACGCTGGCTAGTTTTATGTCAACTTGATGCAAGACAGAGTTACCTGAAAGGAGGGAACGTCAATTGAGAAAATGTCCCCATGAGACCAGGCTGCAGGATATTTTAATTAGTGACTGATTAGGGAGGGCCTAGGCCATTGTGGGTCGTGCCATCCCTGGTCTGGTGGCCTTGGGTTCAATAAGAAAGCAGTCTGAGAAAGCCATGGGATGCAAACCAACAAGCAGCACCCTCCATGGCCTCCTCCTCAGCTCCTGCCTCCAGGTTCCTGCCCTGTTTGAGTCCCTGCTCTGACTTCCTTCATGATATGGAAATATAAGTCAAATAAACCCATTCCTCTCTAACTTGCTTTTTGGTCATGGTGTTTCATCACAGCAACAGAAATGATAATGGAGACAAGAGAGTAAAACTACAAAACTCTTAGAAGAAAATATAGTTGCAAGCCTTTATGGCCTTGTATTTGACAATAATTTGTTTTATATATGATATGTAAAGTAAAGCAACCAAATGAAAAACAGACACATTAGACTTCATCAAAATTTAAAACTTCTAGCAAGATGTGGTGCTGTACATCTTTAATCCCAGTACCAGGGCAGAAGAAGCAGGTGGGATGTCTGTGAGCTAGGGATACACAGTAAGGCTTTGTTCAAAAATAACAATAAAACTTTGTGCATAGGAGGACAGACACATCAAGAAAGCAAAGAGACAACCTACAGAATAACAGAAGATACTTTCAAGGTACCTATCTGGTAAGGACCTTGTACCCAGAATATATAAAGAACTCTCAAAACTCAACAATAAAAGAACTCATTTGTAAACAGGCAAAGGACTTGAAAAGACAACAGATGTATTGCCAGCAGGAACAGGATGCTTGAGACCATGAGTGTTAAGGAAATGTAAGCCAAAGGCACAGCAAGGTCCCACTTCATACCTATCAGGATTAACTGATTTTCTAAGATAGACGAAATAACAACTGCTAGCAAGGACCTGGGAAAAAATGAAACCCTCTTGTGCTATTGATGGGAGTGAAAGATGGCTCAGCAGATCCTTCAAAAGCCAGACACTAACATTAGCATGCACCAGCCATTCTATTGTTCTCTGAGAAGGCAAAGCCCTGACAGCAGAAAGGACACCCAGCACTGTCCCCAGGGCTCACATGCAGAACCACCCCAGAGGAACAGGTTTGCTTAAATGTTGGAAGCACAGAAAATAAAATGTTATTCAGCCATAAACGTATGGGGTTCTGATACATCCTACCACATGGAGGAGACTCAAGGACCATAGGGTGAGAGAAAGAAGCCTAATGGGAAATAAAAATACACAGGAAAATTCTGCTTCTGTGTGAGTGCACCTACTGGTCAACTTAATCAAGATAGAAAATGGAGGTTCAGTGGAATCGGGACAAGGAGTATTGCTCAGTGTTGACCATGATTTAAAAAATGTCTAAGCAAGAGTGGTGGTGGCTTCACAACACAGTAAATGTAACGAACACACCAAACTGCACACTTACAAATGGAAATCCGAGCCTGGCATGGTTCCATATACCACTAATCCCAGCACTTGGGAAGCTGAGGTAGGAAGATCAGGAGTTCAAAGTCAGCTCAACTCAGCTACTTAATAAACTCAAGACCATGTGAGATTCTGAGTCAAAAAAATCAATACCAGTAAATACAAAAAGGCAAGTGTTGATACAGATATCACATCTTACAATAAACAACCTTATAATCATATATACTTTATATAAATGGCTCTATACTTTATAAGTATCTACATTATGTATATATCTAAGTTACAATTTGTATGGTATGTGCATTATATCTCAACAAAACTTTTCATAAAGAGGAAAAATAAAAAGAAACAAGCCACCGGGTGGTGGTGGCTTTAATCCCAGCACTTGGGAGGCAAAGGCAGGCAGATTTCTGAGTTCGAGGCCAGCCTGGTCTACAGAGTGAGTTCCAGGACAGCCAGGGCTACACAGAGAAACCCTGTCTCAAAAAACCAAAAAAGAAAAGAAGAGAAGAGAAGAGAAGAGAAGAGAAGAGAAGAGAAAAGAAAAGAAAAGAAAAGAAAAGAAAAGAAAAGAAAAGAAAAGAAAAGAAAAGAAAAGAAAAGAAGGGAAAAGAAGGGAAAAGAAAAGAAAAGCTTCCAACCTATGGAAGGATATGGAAAACCCTTGGGGTATACTGCTAATGAAAGAAACCAGTCTAAAGAAGTTTTACGACATCTGGAAAAGGTAAAACTATAAAGACCAGTGGCATCCAGGGTGAAGAGGGTGCAGGTGGGTCATAAGGCATCCTCGGGGAAGTGGAAGACCCTGTGTTATCCTGGGTGGTGGACACAGGACAGTCTGTCTTTCCAAAACCTACAGAACTATGATACAAATAAACTGAACATCAGCAGTAGTGTCAGCATTAGCTGCCATTTGTAGCAAATGTACCTCACTGAGGCTAGAAATTGGAGAGATGGTGTTTTGGTGAAGAAGGGTTCATAGAAACTATTTTTTTTTTGTCTAATTTTTTTATTTCTTTAAAGTGTCATTTTAAAATGCAGTAACCATGGAGAATAGAGTGAACTTTATTCTCTTTTATGACTTAAAGCATATCACTTTAAGCACAATTATAACTTTGCATTTCTAACACAAAGGAAAAGAATGTTGGCTCTTTTCCTTTGCAAATTTGGCACCAATTCACTTCAATACTCTATACCAGGTTCCTATGCTGTCTCCTTTCACACCCAGAATTATCTTATGACCTGAATTTCTGTGCTTCTGTTAAGTGAGCCCATCTCCATAGCCTTCAGATTCCAGAGTCCCTAGAAACACTTCTCTAATTTATGGCTGAATTCCAACTTAATTACACTTACGAATTACAGAGGCATCAATATACAAGCTGCAGTGTCTCCTCTCTTCATTTACTGTATTTGTTTTTCTAGGCGGCACCACCGGATCAGGACCTGTGTGTGTTCTATGTTCTTTTGAAAACAAACACACTCTTCTCCCAAGTGCCACGGTCAACAACACAGAGGATGAAAATGAGAATCATAGCTGTCTAAGGAAAACGTGGCAGGGACAGTTAAGGACAACTTCAAGCCCAGGGTGATAATGGTGTGCTCATCAACCTAGCACTTGGGAGGCCGGGGCTGCAGGGCAAGCTCAGGACAGCCTCGGCTACATAACAAGACACTGGAAAATCGAGAACCACCTTGCTCCAGCTGAAGGTTTAAAGCACTGCTCTGTGGGCCTGTCTTTACAGGTACCCTGTCTAATTTTTACAAACCTTGGTCTTTGCCGGCTTCATCTATGTGCTGAAAATCCTTTAGCATTTGAAGGTTACAGACGCCCTCTCTGCAGTACTGAATGACTTTCCTGGAGCCGTTCTTGATGAGGTAGTCCATCAGGGCGAGGGATTTGTACACGTGGCGCCAGTTCTTCCCGTGGTCGCTGAGACGCTGCCATAGCATGCGCATGACCTCGGAGAGGGAGGCCGCATTGAAGGTCATGTCACTGATGGCTAACATCAGAGAGCTAGAGGGGCCCCAGGGGTCATTGGAAGTTGCTTCCCTGACTTTTTTTTCGGCCTCTGAGTAATTTTTCACGAAGTTCTTCACTTGCCTCCTGAATGACATAGCTAGAGCGAGTCTGAGGATGGGGGAGGGGGAGAGCGATGGGTCAGGAGTTTACAGAGTGCCTGACAGATCTGTCCCAGGTTCTGCCACTTTCAAACACAAATGATTCATCTCCTCGTGGTAAAGTATCGATTTCCTGCAAGGAAAGTACAAAAAAAAGTGTAAGTTTCTTTAAAAAAAAATGTCTACGGAAGACCAAGTTAGTCTGGGGGAAAAAAAAAATAAAGAATCCAGATTTAGTTTCCAAGAGAGCCTATCACTTTGCCAGCCAGAGGGAGGAGAGGACTCTATAGGTATACTTAGGATGAACATGGGAAAATCCCTCACAAGATTAACCTTAGCCATCCAAAGAAACGTAGATAGTCTATCTGCTCCTAAAAAGTTCTGCAGAAAATATCACTCAACCTCCTTGGCAAGGAATGCAACAAGTTTAAAGGCTTACACACAGAGGAGACAGATTCATATTTCAGGGGGGATTTGTACGCTGGCATCTCTTTCTTAACACACTGTTGTTATACAAACACTGTGTCCTGGAAATCATTTGAATGGCGGTGCAAACTGAGTGTGATTACCTCCTCGTCCCCGGAACCACGCTCTCTGCAGAACCACAGAGCACTCTGATCAAACCCGAGTAGGTGCTGCTTCCTTGTCTCTCTAGGGAGACCGCATTAAGACAAATATTCTACCTCCTTGGATTACAGCTAATGCGAGAAACAAAGCCAGTATCTCAGCCTAGCAAACCAGAGGGCAAGCTTCCAGTACTTTCTTTACTCGCTTTCAGGAAAAAAGGCGTGATCTTAACATTCAACAGTATCAACGTGCTACTTATAAATGATATGGCGTGAGGAACTCCCCAAGCCTGGAGTGATTGGCGTGAGTCTGACAGCTTCCCCACACACGGAAGAGGAAACTTTTAGGTTAATATAAAAAACACATTCTTTTTTTTTTTTTTTTTTTTTGGTTTTTTCAAGACAGGGTTTCTCTGTGTAGCCATGGCTGTCCTGGAACTCACTCTATAGACCAGGCTGGCCTCGAACTCAGAAATCCACCTGCCTCTGCCTCCCAAGTGCTAGGATTACAGGCGTGCGCCACCACGCCCGGCATAAAAAACACATTCAAACTCAAATGGGTGCTCAATCCCAAGAATTCGAAAGATGCTTGAGAATTATCAGTTTCTAATTTACATGAGACGGTCCCTTCCTCTTTTTCATTACTCTGCAGGAAGGTGAGTCACTTAGTTTGTAATTTCTCTGGTGATTCACCTCCGACAGGGACCAAGGCACTGTGCCAAATTGATTTCAAGCCCTGATGAGCACCTAGACCCAACGAAGCCTAGATGAACTGTAATCAGAGTTTGCTATCAAAGCTGCACACATCCAAAAGAAGAAAAAAAAATCAAACTCATAACGCCTGTTTGTTATTTTCAGTGTTGTTTTCTTGGCCTCCTCGGCTCCTAGCTCTCGCCTGATTAATTTGTGTGTCAAGGAAAAACATAATTTTCAGATGCATGGTTAAATAACTATCACCCTTTAAAAAACAGGAGATCATTAACCCTTTGGTCCCTCCACCTTTTGATTAAAACCCCAATGCACTCTCAAATAAATGAGATAGAAAATATAATCGATTTAATTAAGATTTCTCAGACAGAGACCATATCCTACGAAGAAAAGGCAAAGTGTGCTTCTGTGACGTTCTGGCTGCCTCCTCTGCACCCCGGATACGGGCCTTTTGTCTGACTTCCTCCTGCAGGGAAAACCTGACTTATAATGGTTCAGTACGCGATTAAAATTTTCAATTTCTACTGTCCTTTTTTCCCTTCTACCAAACTCACTCAATGCAGAGCTGCACTGTAACACCAGCCTAGAATAACAAATATTGATCCATGTCTTCACAAATCTATTTTTTCTTAAAAAAAAAACTGCCTTAGAATTATAACTTGCTGAAATTGAACAGCTTTTAAAAAGTCTTTTGTTTTTATAGCTACCTATCTATATTTTGAAAAGACTGCATTTATTATTCAGTTTTCCTATGTTCTCTAAACTACATCCTCAAATTTTTGAAGTGTTTTCTTCAAACAAATTTTGTTCTCTGAAGAAAAAAAATTAAGAGCCTTCTAACCCAAAACAATAGTTTTAAACGGATGTGCCTAACACCATGCCAAAACTAAACACTGTCCCAACTATTGCAAAAGCACAAATAAAAAGTCTATGTAGATAAAAACAATATCACGTGCTCACACAGAGTGTCATGAACATACAATGAGCCACTGCTCTGCCATAAAGAATTCAAGAAGTGGTGTTAGTTGAAAATATTGTGGCCTTATTCTGTTTTAGACACTCAGCTATAGAGAAATGCTGTTTCCTCATTTCTCCAGGTAACCTGGAAATTGTAATTACAGTCACATGCTGCACAGATGCTTCAGGCAAGGATGTCATGCATGATTGTGGTCACACAAAATTACATCACCCAGTGACATCATAGCCATCTGAGACTGGGTAAGTACATCCTATGTCTGTGTCCACCTAACAGTGTATGTCTCAGAATGTGCCCCTGTCATTAGGCTCCTTGTGACTCTATGGCATCTGAGAAAAAATCGGTGGCAAGGAGGCAAGTTTCCACACTTGACTCTCAGTTGTCTGGCCACCTGCGTCACCGTTTACACTGAGGAGTAAGAGAGAGAAAGGCAATTCATGTCTCAGATTTATTATCCCTCTGAGCTCTTATCTCACTATAAAGGTCACCCCATAATACTCTGTTCAACACCCAACTGATCTCTTTTGGCACTTGGATTTCTTTCATGACATTTAAAATAATATGTACTTAACTGCTTGTTGTTTGATTGTGGCAAATAACGTCAGACTAGAAGCTCCCAAAGGACAGAGACCTTGACCTGCCTGTCTTACCACTGCAATCCTACACCCAAGGACCAACTAGCCATGGTGGGAATGCAGGATACATGAGAGGGCAGAATGACCAAATGGCTAAATGAGTCTGCCATGGGATAGCCTGGAACTAATTCTACAGCTCTCAATTTCAAACATGACATTTAAAAAAATCCATGGCTAGATAGATGGATCAGTGGTTAAGAGCACTGACTGCTCTTCTGAATGTCCTGAGTTCAAATCCCAGCAATCACATGGTAGCCCACAACTATCCGTAATGAGATCTCTTCTGTAATGTCTGAAGACAGCTACAGTGTACTTACATATAATAATAAATAAATCTTTAAAAAAAATCCAGCTCCTGTAATTGTCATGTATGTAAAAGTTTAGAATTTGAGCAAATACTTTCAAAGCAATCAACAAATATCTCTCAAGAACCATTTATACATCGTTGTGAAGTATCGTCGTATCTATATTTTGAAAAGTCATAACCTCTAAACATTGTCGTAAATCGATGTTTAGACAAGGAACTTTCTTGGTTAAATATTTCTGAAGCAAATACATGATGAAGCTGAATCTGGTTCTCTTCCTGTGTGTGTGTGTGTGTGTGTGTGTGTGTGTGTTAGTGTGTCTGCCTGGCCTGGCTTGGCTTGGTCTGGAAGAAGTCTCTTAGTTTTCTTTTTGGCTCTGCCCACTTCCCCAACACTGCTCCTTCCCTGCCATTTTATCAGAATTGAGACAGGAAAGCATTTATCAGATGATGTTAAACTAGTGGTCCACAATCCCACAGAGTTTCCTTGAGGCCAGCTGAACTTAAGTTTTATTGTTGTTTTGAAAAGCACTGCAGTGCCTGTACCATACATTATAGAACACACACAGTAAGGGGTAGGGGTGCACTGAGCAACAAGCCCCGCCAACATATTTGCAACAAAACTTGCAGATATTTGGCATAGAGGTTATATATGACCTCACTTCGGTTCAGATTTCACTATTAAAAGGGGAAACTGGGTCTTCGAAACTTCAGATTTTGTAATCGAAAATAAAGTATTGAAGAACCAGAGGGAAGGGTTAGAGAGATGGCTTGGTGGTTAAAAGTACTGACTGCTCTTCCAGCAAACCAAGGCTCTATTTCTACATGGTGCAGCAACCCAGGGTTCCATTCCCAGCAATACAATCTGTAACTCCAGTTCCAAGGGCTCTGACACCCCTCCTTTCTGGCCTCACTAGGTACTGCACACAAGGTGCACAGATGTCCATGCACACAAAACACCTGTACATGTAAAATTTTTAAAAATTAAATAAAAACAAAAAAACAAAACCTAGAAAATCTATCCAGATTTGGGGAGATATTAACAATAACATCTAAGAAAATGAGTGCCCAAAGGCATCTCCGGAAAGACAACAATTGAGAGAGTGCTAGGAGGAGAGCAGAGGTCTTGTTTCTTCGGGGTCTGACTACAGACTTGAGTTTGGCTCAGGAGGAAACCTGTTCTGCCTGAGATTGTTAATCAAGCCATTACAGAGATTACCATGGCATTGAACAAGATTACATTCTGGATGGTGAGAACTCCACACTGAAAGAGGCCGAGAAACTTTTTGGAGCCACTACTGCATTCAGCGATTTTTCCCAAAGCCTATTACATGGTAGCCTCCATCCTAGGGAAGGAAGGGGTAAGGGAAACAGGTGCACAAGGCACAGTTCCCACCCCACCTCCAACCCCCAAGGGAATGGCTTGCTGTGGCTTTGACAAGTGTCACCTCAGTGCATTTAAAATCAACCGCAAGGATTTGAGGTCCAGTTCCTAATTAATGTCATCTCTGTGCCTCAGTTCCCTCATCTACAGTATAAAGTATACCACGTAGGGCTGTGGCAAGGAAAAACAAAAAACAAGGGATTTATAGACTGAGAGCATCAACTTCCATTAGCCCGGGTCTTTGCCAGCACCTTTTTCATTTTTCAACAGGGCGTTTAGAATAGAGAGCCAGGTCACTGGGTCACACAAGAGACCCATACTGACGACTGTACAAAAATGGACAGTTTCCTTAGATGGGGAACGTCACTGAAGAAACTACTGGAAGACGGGAGGAGCCGCATGGCATCTGGTAGCATCAGCCTCAGGGCCTGCAGGCCTGCGTCTGTGCCTAGGCTGAATGGTGGCAACAGGACAGTCGGGGAAGGCGGTTGGCTTCCCTCCATCCATCTTCTCCACACTAGAGGTTACGACTCGGTGGGCCCTTCCTCCGAGTCACCTACCTGGGGATCATTCCCCACCAAAATCAAACCCCCATGTTCTTCGGCCTCCTCAAAGAGACCCAAGCGCCCATGCCGTTGCCAACTTCCGCTTCCTTGCTTCTGCTTCCTTACTTCCGGTTTCTAACTTCCGGTCCCCCCAGTGCGCGGCACTTGCAGAGCCTCTAGCAAGATGTCTGTACAAGGTTCATTTAACTGTCCGTAGAGGATCAAACAGACCAAAAGCAAAAAAGTCCTTGTTCTACAGTCTCGGCCAGTGGCACGGTTCTAATATTGCTTTCTAGATTTTTTTTTTTTTCAGTTTGTATTCCTATTGTAATTGTAATGGACTGCCACTTTAGAGCTCGAAGAGACTAATAGCCTAGAGGTAGAAAGCAGTGTGTCTAATGGTCAGCGACGCAGTAGCTTCGAGGACAGCTCCAGGTCTCACCGAGGGCTACTCTTTGATATATTCAGCACATCAGCAGTGAGCGCACGCTTTGTACCCGGCAGGAAGGACCCAGAGATAAAGCATAGCCCTGTGTTGCGCGAGTTTACGGGTTAGTGGAGGTGACAGGCGCAGTCATGGAAGATTGTGACAAGATATGTATTGCATAATGAGAGAGGAGAGAGCATCTAATTCTGCCAAGGAGTATTTAAGGGCAGATTTCACAGAACACTTTACATCTGAATTAAATCTTAAAGGATGACAGGAAGTTCACGGGGTAGACAAAGAAGAGGAGGACATCAGAGACAAAGGACATATCATGTATAAAGGCATGAAAGCAGAGAGCGCCTATTATCTAGCAAAACTACAAGTCCTCCATTGGCTGCGACTGTAGAAAAAAAAGCCATTAGTGGAACAACAGTGGAGGGAGATAAAGTGACAGAGGAAAGACAAATCCCAGAGAGCCTCCCCCCTATGGACATTGACAGTATAATCGAGTTCATGTTTTAAAATTCTCTGGTAACTGAATGAAATCTTGACCAGGATGGAAAGACATAGAAGGTAGGAAAATACTTTGTAGTAGAAAATAAGGTTTGATTGTTTTTACCCTCCACAGCTTCAATTATTATAATAGTCAGTGTTGTTGATACTGACGTGTCAATAGGGAAGTAAAATATGAAATCATGAGATGTATGAAAAAGGTCAGTGTGTTTGAAATATTACTTACCTGGAAATAATATAATGAAGGCATAGTTGGAAGCAAAATGAAAAAGCAGCCTGGAAGTCAGACTGTCTGGGGCCTTGACTGTCAGTCCGAGATATTTAGATTATATTCCACGAGGTAGTGAGGCTACAAACAAGTAATTTCTACACTAAGTTATAATTCACAGACATCTTATGCACATTTCAAAGATCTGCTAAAATTGGTCATTGTCATCCTATTTTACATACGGAGGGACTGCGTTCATGCTGTATCAATGAGAACCTGCCAGATGCTACGTTAGACTGTGAGAATGCAAGGAAACTGTAGTCTGATCAAAGTCCCTCGCACAAAAGACTGCAGGATAAAGGCAGCCAGAGTACAGTGGGATCAAAGACTTCCTGTAGGACTGCATGGGTGATAAGGATTGTTTAGGATATCCATTAAGCAAGTGATTTAACTGGACCCTCAGCCCTAACGGCTGGGGACCAACTCTGTCTTCACTCCCCCTCCCCCGTCTAAAGACAGCCTTCCATCCTTGGCTTTGAGTCCCATTGCTATTTCCAGTGAGGCCGTACTGTGAGGCCAGAGATTGAATGTTTAAGGACGATTCCATTTTCTCTTTCTAGAGGGAAATGATTGCATGTGCTCCGAAGACCTGAGAGGAAGGAGTGCTGAGGTAATTCTGGGAATAAGTGAAGAAGGTCCCGAGACAGAAAGACAGAAGTACCCACTTCACCACAGACTCAAATTCAGTTTCAGTTACACACAGGCAACTGTAGCCCAGAAGTACTGAATGAATAATTAGAAGAAAAAAATCATAAAGTTTAAATTTGATGCCAGTTTGATAGCATCATGCTCTGAACACCCCCACTCCAATCCATGTGGGACCCCCGCCCAAATAAAAACCCTTTCCAATGTAGGTGTGTTGTATATACTGCCTCTCCATTAGTCGCTTAAAGAATATTGGGTGGATTTTGAGGCATAGCTGTGCTTTGTTTGAGTAACCCACTACAGTAGCCTACATTTAGTTTACAGAGCCGGCTCCCCTTTGTGGTGGCCTAAGATTACTTTACAGTGCCTGCTGCCCTTATTTGCTGACATTAAGCAGGCATTGGATTTTAAAAAGTGAACACACTACAGTAAGATACTTCTGAGGGCTTTGCCTGCACGTATATCTATGCTCCAAAGTGTGCCTGGTGCCCAAGGAGATCAGAAGGACTTGAATCCCCTGTAACTAGAGTTTCAGATGTTTAGGAGCCACCGTGTGGGTGCTGGGAGGCAAGCCTGGCTCCCCTGCCAGAACAGCAAGGGCTCCTCACTGCTGGGGCGTCTCTCCAGCCCCTTGTTTCGCTTTGCTTGTTGAGACAGCCTTACTATGTAGATCAGGCTGACCCGGAACTCACTGTGTATACCACCAGACTGGTCTCGAACTTACAGAGAGCCTCCTGCCTGTCTCCTGAGTGCTAAGATTAAGCAGCATGTGCCTCGCCTCCGTGCAACGCTTATCGAGGTATCCTGCGGCTGTTCTTCATCCTTAGTCATCTCTTACTATGCCTCGTGTGTAAGTTAAACAGTATCATTGATGCATTGATATGCACATACAGGAAAAACCACAGTTCATAAAGGGTGTGTGGCTCGCTGGCGTGTCAAGCATCCGCTGAAGTCTGAGCATGGTTCCCACATCTAAAGGAGAATGGCTTATAAGGGGTCTGGTGCACATTACATTCCAATTGTGCCGAAGCTAAAGTTTCTGGGCCTGACTCCAAATCATGTAGGAATGAGAGAAAAGGAGGAGCCTATGGTGATTCTCCAGTTTCTTTCTGAGGTGACAGTAAATGTCCGTTGTTCATTGAGGTTAAGCAGATGATGATCTGAGATGGGTTAGCAGGAAAAAAAAAAGAGAGATAAATTCTGGTTTGGACATTTTTAGTAGGAGGATCCTGTGAGTTGAAGACCCCTGGGAGACAGGCTAGTGGTGAGAGGAGGAATGGGAAAAGGTTTGCAGCCAACTCTGAAGCCTTGAGGGGGTCGGCACACACAGAGTGACTGGTGAGGCCACTGGGAATAGGTGAGGCACACCGAAGACTGCAGCCCCGATAAGGCCGAGGGGCCAGCTGTAGAGAGGTTGCTTAGGTTCAGCGGAAGTTGCAGGGGGTGGGCCCATGCTGGTGAAATGAACTCCCCTAATGTAATAGTAGGTAAGAGGAGCCTTTTTTTACTGTTTCCCTCCATTTGGGGGTCACAACTTAGTTGCAATACTGTAACACCCCCCACACACACACACACACAGTACAAATTTCATTCTTTGATAATGAGTTGCTTGGGGGTGGGGGAGCAGTTATTGTTGCTTTTTTGTTTGGTTGGATTTTTGTTTTCATTTTCTGAACTGGGAGTTTTTTAAGTCAATGGACTTTCCTCTGCTTAGCCCCCCAGGATTCCTGTGACCCCAGTAAGCCCACTGCTACTAGCTCTCCAATTTGGAGGCATCCTTTCTCCAAAAGGTTGTCTTCTCTAGGTAGCTTCATGCCCCAGGAGTTAAATGTTTAGTCTTCCACTTTCGAACCCCCTCTACACCCACACCCCCCAAGGTCTCCCGGGCAGCCTTGGTCTCTCTTGGCCTTCACACCCGTCTACTAAGGGCTCTGATCTCTCTGCTAGGATGTCTCACTAACATTTCTAAATCAGTACTTCCTCAACCTTTCCTCTACTCCGGCTCCCTCACTCTCGGTGTCTCCTGTCTCAGCGACACTGCCTTGTTCCAGTTTCTCAGGCTGTGAGCCCCAGAGTCCTTCGGGATACTTGACTTTCACTTTACGTCATAATTATCAGATTCATTTTGAGATACAAGATGGCTACCAAATAAATGGGTTATGCATGCTACATTTCAGTAGATAATACAATAATGTTACCAGGCCGGCCTGGAACTGACAGAAATCTGCCTGCCTCTGTCTCCCTAGAGGGTCTCACACTATAACCCAGGCCAACCTAGAAATCATGATGTAGCTTAGGCTGGGCTTGAACTCATGCAGTCTTTCTGCCTTGGTCTCCTCTCCTGAGTATCGGGATTGTCTAGACTTCATGATCTCCCCCTGTATACAGAGTCCACTGGCTGCTGGCACAAAGTTACCTACATCTGGAGGGCAAGAAGGGTGCAAGAAGGAATGGCTGGAACCTCAGCCTAAGGGCCATGCCCTGCCCCTCAGGAGTGCTAAAAAGAAACGCAAGTAAGGTTTTGAGAACTGTGCATGTGCATGTACACGTGAGTGCATGTGGTACAGCTGCTGTTTCAGATGGTAATGACCATTATGCTCAGAGGACAGCTTACACAACAGTCAAGGAGGATTCCTTGTGAAATTTAAACTTCAAGCCAACTCACATTACTCTAGATTCAGAGTCTCCCGCTGGCTCCCAGCTCACGCAGAATAAAGTCTCAAGGCTTTGCCACAGCGGACAAGGCTCTGCCTGATGCTCTGTCCTCTTTGACCTCTGAACCCACTTTCTGCCTCATTCACTGTGGCAAGTTCATTCTTATCCTAAGGCTGTGTAGCTGTGAGTCCTTCCTACCCCAGATATCCACAGGCTGACGGCCTCGATTTGTGGTATTGTTTTTCCTTTGGCCTGAACGTACAATTCAGCAAGGTAAAGACTGCACCACGTTCCCAAGAACATTCCTAGCCCGCCCCTAGAGCCCAGCATGGAGAAAGTGTCTGAACTGTATTAAATGACTGAACATCTGAATGCTCTCTATTGAGTCAGAAGTATATATTTTACTCTAAAATGAAATTAAGCACAGTTGCACATAAGAAGTTCTGTTATGAATGATGACCCTTCAAAAGGAATTGCTGGATCTTTTTATTTTTAAAGCAAGTGTGTGGTTTTTAAAGAAATTTTCTCCATTGAGGATAAGTGGGATTTCACACATCCTGAATCCTCCCAATTACTTGCTATTTTTCTAAGTGTCTCCTGACAGCAGAGGCTGAAATGCAGATGTCCTCACACCGGGGTCTTTATTTCCACGCTGTGACTTTGTCCTCCTTCAGACACGGAGCTGGTGTGAAGTAGACCACTGAGGTGGCTTCATGCCCATCTCTGCTGCCCATCTTGCCTGTCAGTCAGTCAGTCAGCCAGTCAGTCAGCCAGTCAGTCAGCCAGTCAGTCAGCCAGTCAGTCAGTCAGCCAGCCAGTCAGTCAGTCAGTCAGTCAGTCAGCCAGTCAGTCAGCCAGTCAGTCAGCCAGTCAGTCAGTCAGTCAGTCAGTCAGTCAGTCAGTCAGCCAGTCAGTCAGCCAATCAGTCAGCCAGTCAGTCAGTCAGTCGTCAGTCAGTCAGTCAGTCAGCCAGTCAGTCAGTCAGTCAGTCAGTCAGCCAGTCAGTCAGCCAATCAGTCAGCCAGCCAGTCAGTCAGTCAGTCAGTCAGTCAGTCAGCCAGCCAGCCAGTCAGTCAGTCAGTCAGTCAGTCAGTCAGTCAGTCAGTCAGTCAGCACTTGCTCTGCACTCTGCCTTTTACTCAGAAGGGAAGGGATTCCATATTAGGGTACCTGCTGAAACCCTTCTAAGAGGTTCTGGATAAAACCATTCACCATTTCCCCTTCCTGCCCACACCCAGGCCTTGCAAGCTGAGGGGGTCACAGTTAACCATTCTATGCGGCTGACTTAGGAACTGCTGCTGAGAAAGATGCTGGCCAGGGCTCTCAGAGTCCTGGAACTTGGGTCCCTGAGGGGACCCAAGAAGGTCCCTAGACCACAAAGGTGGGACCCTAAAGCCAGCATTACTGTGATGTGTTATCTTAAAAAATTCTTTGTAGCGTGAAATCAGTGGCTATCCTGTTCACATGCAACTTAGCTTTAAGAAAATTGTACAGGGCTGGAGAGATGCCTCAGCGGGAAAGAGCACTGACTGCTCTTCCAAAGGTCCTGATTTCAAATCCCAGCAACTACATGGTGGCTCACAACCATCTGTAACGAGATCTGACACCCTCTTCTGGAGTGTCTGAAGACAGCTACAGTGTACTTGCATATAATGAATAAATAAATCTTTAAAAGAAAAGAAAGGAAAAGGAAATTGTACAGTCTTGCATTAAGAAGCAAAGAACCTGGAGAAACGACCCAGTAAAGACTCACACAGAGCAGCTCGCCGTGGTCTGTGGCAGACTCCCCAGCTTCAGGAGGCCTGGCATTCTTCTGGTCTCCATGTGTAGGAGCACATATCTACACATGTGCACATGACTAAAACTAAAATCTTTGAATCATCCCATTACTAAGGAGTTGGGGGGATGTAAACTACTTCTAGCCCATTTGATGAATATTTACTGAGCACCTACTATGACTTAACTAATGTCCCAACTCTATACCAGGCTTCTTCTTTCCTGTTTCAATTAAAATGTATAAACAAGCAGGCATGGTAGTACACATCTCTAACCCAGCACTGGGGCCGGCTGGACCCAAATCTTGAGGCTGCAGCTGGAAGTCGGACAGTTCTAGGTACAACCTGGGCTATAGTACATAAGAAAACGCATCTCAAAATTTAAAAAAAAAAAAAAAAAGTGAGCAATTATAATGAGAAAAGGGTTTTTAAAATACAAATCTTCAAGCCCAGTGGTGGTGGTACACACCTTTAATCCCAGAACTCGGAGGTAGTGCAGGTGCTTCTCTGAGTCTGAGGCCAGCCTGGTCTACAGAGCAAGTTTCAGGAAACTCTTATCTCACAAAACCTAAAAATAATATACAATAATTTTTAAGAAAAGTTTATCACTTAAAGAAGCATTTATCAGAAGGCAGGAATGAAAACTAAGTTAAAAATTTTTAGAACCTGAAATTGAATCAATACAGAAAAATATCCAATAGATTAACTCCAGTGGCATCCGAAAATGTCCACCTTGGGTCCAGCCTCCAAACTCTAAAGGCCTTGCTTAGCCCGTTGAAATATGTCTCCTTTTTGTGCAAAAGATACAAGAACAAAGAGAAAGGAAGACAGGCTTCAACAGGCTGCAGGTGGGGGGGGGGCAGGGCGAATTAGAAATGTGGAGGTGAGAACTGGGGAAGTTGAGGGAGATGATGATTCTTAAATTGAGAGAGAACCTTGGGTCCAGCTTGCACAAGAGAACGTGAAGTCCCACAGGTGGGTCCAAGGAAAGATCCTCGCTCCTGACCATAGAACCCCTGGTTCATCGGCTGGTTAACTCTGTGTTGCTAGCAGAACTCCTTAGAGAGCCTCCCACCTGTTTTCTTCCTTCTCTCTTGGGTCAAGATTTGTATCACAAGCTAAGAGTTATGTAAATGGACTGGATACACTTAGCAAGCGATTTCTCTGAGATTTTAACATCATGATTGACCAGGGAAGACTTTAACCTTTTCCCAGCGGCCTTTGTGTTTCTCTGGCTGGAGGGCCGTGAAGACAGTTTTTCCTTGAGGCCAGCAGCAGCTTGAGACTGGACCATATCCAAACTCAGAAGTTTTCTTGTGTGAATGTGAGCGTTGGGGGCAGGCGGGTTTTCAGTAGTTTTCTTGTGTGAATGTGAGCGTTGGGGGCAGGTGGGTTTTCAGAAGTTTTCTTGTGTGAATGCGAGCGTTGGGGGCAGGCGGGTTTTGTTAAAACTGAACCGTAAAGGAGCAGGCGTGTTTCGGTGAACCTCCTGCGTTTTTGGTTCAGCAGCAAGAAAACAAAACCACACAATCTAAGGCTCACGCCCAGCTCTGCGCAGCAGGGTGTCTGCTAGTTCCTGTGTGGTTTGCCTGCAGACTGCAGACTGGCTGGGGGTAGCTTGGAGGGAGAGCTAGAGGCAGGGAGGGAGGAGGAGGCTGTACTGATGGATCTGGGCCTTGCACCCTGCTTCAGTGTGGCGCTCAGAAGCCAGCACAAGGCAGACCTGTAGGCTGAGGCGGCGCGGTAAACTTGACATTTGAATGCATCTTCCCACTGGCAAAAGGCGAATCTAATAACTCCTTGTCAAAGCCGAGATACACTCTCAACTCAACCTCTTCGCTTCCCAAAGGTATGTCATGCAACGTGGGTGCACGCCCTCTGGAAACCTCGAGTGCTTTTAAGAGTCTGTTCTCTGTAAGCCAAATCTAATGAAAGCTAGTCCTGCTGCTTTTCTGAACTTTGCTGGCAATAATACTTCAGCCCATCAGCCTGGGCTTCTCATCTAGTTGGCTTATGTTAGTAGGGACTGGATTCAACTTCTGTCACATGAACTAGAGAAAACTTGGTCTTTACTCAGCTCATAGAAAAGAAAACCAGCATTTCCACTAACTGACTTCAAAGCAAACTCTGGAAAAGACTTTGGATATTGAGGTCCCAGAGGGAAAAATCTCCCTTTGACAGTGAAATGGGGGAGGAGGGGAGGTGGCAGGGATTTGACCATCCTAGAATGGAGCCCAGACTCTGAGGTCAGCAGCTCTCTCTTGCCCAATTTCTTCACCAACTCAAACTGCTGGTTCTGATGGCATTAGCTATCTTTACAACGAACACTGGCTTGGGTTCCTTTAATAAGAGAAAACTTCACGTGGGAAGACATGAGGAGAGGGTGTTGTCTATCTTTGTCTCTTTATTAATAGTTATGTGGCATCTTTAAGACCATCTCTGGTTTCTGCTCTTGTGCCCATCTGTTTCAGAACATGAGGACGGAATGCAAAGACCAGGTTTTCACTAACTTAACCATGACTGCATCCACTTACCTCAAACGCGGCCTCATTAATAAGGCATATGTAACAATTTGTACATCACCAGAAGTACTCATCCAGAGGCAAACTAAAGGGGGCTACTTGGGATCTAAACCACCACAGAGTTAAAGCAGTTATGAGCACACATTGTCAGAGGGTGAGAGGCTTTAGTGGAAGAGTCTTGCACATGGGCACATTTATTATAAACTGTTAATTTGTTATTAGGTTGCTTTATTTTTTTCTTCACTTTTGATTTCAGAAAGTTTCAGTTAGTTTAATCTGGTCTCTTTTAGTGATTCAGCATGGCCTACAGAGCTTGATATTCATAGTATAATTTTAGGTCCTCTTGAAAAAGAAGCCACTATTAAATAGTGTCTCCCTTCCATCTCCACCCCTACTCCCACCCCCACCCCCAAGACAGGGTTTCTCAGTGTGGCCCTGGCTGTCCTGGAACTCGCTCTTGCTCTGTAGACTAGGCAGGCCTCGAACTCACAGAGAGCCTCCTGCAGGGATATATTTCAATGCCAAGTTTAAAAAACTTCTGACATACCCTTTTTAAGGAACTTTTTGAGTTTTGTGTTCTAGTAGTCTGTAAAAGGAGGCAGCCCCATATTACTGAAGAAAACTACCCTATTAAACTCAACTCCGAGAGTCTCCCACGTAGTAAACCGTAATCTTATTCTCCCTAAATTGTAATAGCTTTCATCTTTTAAAAATGACTTTACCAAAGCTGAGGGGAAGGAGGTGATCGATCTATTCAATATGAAGCAATGCCTTTGCTTCTAACAATAGATTCCATGTCTTAGGCCTTCCGTTGCTTTATACCTGCCTCAGAGGGACACCGCAAGAATAAAAGAATTAACATAAGCACCACGTTCCTTAGGGAAAGGCGCTGTGAAGACTCGTGAGGGGAACATTATTATATCTCTAAATCTTAATCAGTTTCCTTCCCATCTCTCGTACAAAACGCGTCTCTCTTGCTGCCCAGAGCCTGCTCTTTTGGAACCATTGCCTTCCGGAAGAGCTGCCAGTGATTTCCATGTGTCTGTGGATTCCCAAAGAATAACACCTGCTGGTGTTGGCAGCTTAAAGAGCCCAGGCCTGAACTTGAGCAAAAAACGTGCCCCCTTTTCCTGGCTCTAGGAAAGTCCATAATTGTTCACAAATATGTCATTAAGTGTGATTCCGTCAGGGTTTCTTACCTGAGCAACAGTTGCCCCTGGGCCAATCCAAGAGGCAGGATCTTCACGCTCCTGTGAAGCGACCTCAAAATTTGTTGAAGTGGGGCAGCCAGGTAGCCCAGTGAGTGAAGATGCTTGCCAGCAAATCCCACTCTGTGAGTTCAGTCCCTGGGACTCACATGGTCAGAAAAAAAAGAGAGAGAGAGAGCCCTGCAAGTCCTTCTCTGACTTAGCATCCATGTTGTAGGTTATGGTACACACATAAATAATAAATAATATAAAATCATAGTAAGCAAATATTTTAAAAGGTCAAAAGTGGTCACAGTGTAGTTTTTGAACCGAAGGGTAGAGCAGGTGAGCTCATGTTGCGTGACTGAAGCCTTCGCTCCACACATCTCCATATACACAGGGGCAGCTCAGCTTCCTGTGTCTCTGCCCTTTTTTTTTTTTCTTCATTATCATATTTTTACACCGTTGGAAATTTTTCAGGAAATCACAGCTTCACTCAACAAACACTTCACTAACGTTTATTGAGCAATTGCTTTGTGCCAATACTTGTGCCACATTTGCACTAGGGTGCCAAGGTCTCTAACAAAGTTCACAATAGGTTTCAAGAGACTTGAGCCAATAAGAATTCATTTTAAAGTCATTTTCTTTTTAAGTATACAAGCCTAGTCCAAAGTTTTAGAGAATCTAATAAAACTGCGGTAGCATACATTGTGATAGAAACCTTCTTTACGTTTCAAAGATGTTAAGCATCAATCTCATGAAGAAAGTGAATTTATGTACAGATTTAAGCAGGGTATGGTGGCAAGGGAGGCTGAGGCCAGGACTGGTGCAGTTTCAAGGCCACCAGGCCAGCTAGACAGGGGCATAGCAAGACTATGATAAAAGTACACATTTAAGGGAAGGTTGAAACGCCAAGTGTGCCCCACTCGGGTTTACAAGCACAGCCTTCTTCACTCCTGCTCTCGCCGCTGTATCTCTCTCTGAATTTCTTGTAAGTTGCAGATGAATGACAGCTTGCTCCTGAATAATTCAGTACACACCCAAGAACAAGAACAGTCTCTTATATAACCACGGTGCCATCATTATGCCTACGAAGGTAGGAGTTCTTAATCTCTACTACTTAATAGCTAGTCCACGCTCATCTTCCCCATCTTGCTTCCAACTGTCACCCACACCATTACTTTAAAAAAAAATCTAATCTTTATATTTCTCTAGTCAGCACTGGAGATTTTGTTTTTTCCAAGGTAGGCCAGTGATGTTGCAAAAATGCCCTACGTTTTGAATCCAGTTGTTGCCGCGTGGCTAATCCGTCACTCTGTCTCTTGGTTGTCGCGTAAACTCCGTGTTAGAACTAAAAGCATAGTGAGATTGGTGTTTACGTTTACTTATTTGCATTCATGCATGGACCTATATGTGACAGCACACATGTGGGAGTCAGAGCTAACTTGACTTCTCCATGTGGGATTTGGGAATCAGACTCAGGCTGTCAGGCTTGGCAGCAAGCGTCTTTACCGGCTCATGTTGAGATACTGATTGAACATTTTTCATAAGGTGCCACCGGGTGCTCCATATTGCATCGTATCAGGAGGCGCGTCATTCTGGAATGTTCCACCAGTCACGATGCCAAGTTTGATCTAGCTCTAGGCATTGATTTTGCTCTGGTTCTCTCTCTCTCTCTCTCTCTCTCTCTCTCTCTCTCTCTCTCTCTCTCTCTCTCTCTCTCTCTCTCTCTTTCTCTCTCTCTCTCTCTCTGTCTCTTCTCTCTCTCATTATAAGGGTACTTGTTTCCCTTACAATTAACAAGTAACCAGAGGGGTGACATTTTGACACTGTGCTAACATCCTACCTCCAACTGCTTCCATCTGATGATTTTAGTTCCTCGTCTTTGCCTAGATCAATATTCCATCGGTGCTCATATCTATTTTTAATATACTTTGAAGATGCATAAGACATGCTCAGTCACCACTGGTGACAGCAGCTGTATTTATCTGTTGAGTGCACAAGTTCACACGGCAGTAATAATAATAAGTTACACTGAGTGAAAACTCGCAGTGGAGTCAGACAGTCTAAATCGGAGCCCAGCCCAGCGTTTGCTGAGTGAAACTGAACAAAATCCAGTCCTCTCCGGTTTTGTTTCTTGAGCTGCAAAGGAGAAAGAGCGATGAGGCGGTAGGTGGGGTTGTCGGAGGATTGAATAATTTATACACGTTTCCAAAACAGTGCATTGTTGGTGCTGTTGCTGTTATTGCCTTGTGGCTAATCTGTTTCTCTACCTCTCATTTTGCTTGTAAACTCCACCTCAGGACCTCGTGTGCCAATCTAAGGCTTGGCAGGCATTAAAGTGTTTACTTCCCCTGGCATAGCCAAGAAAGCACCAGCAATGCCATTCCTTCACACATGAGAAAATTAAGGTGCAACGAGGCCAGAGTACCTCGAAGAAGGTCACTCATAGTAGAGCCAGAGTTTGACCCCCAAGGAGTCTGATTCCAGAACATTCTCTGTAAAGGCTGGCATGTGGAAGGAGAAATGGATGGATATCAGCAAAAAGGGCTGCATATACCAAGGTTGAAGTTGAAAATGTAGCGTGGCTACCCAAACACATTGCAAGTTTTGATCTTTCCAATAAGAACGGTATTCTGTAAAGTGTAGATATGTGTACTTGTTACATTTACATCGTTTGGAAACGTCCAAGAACATGGAAGGGTTGGGAGTGAGAAGAGGAGAACCAGAAGGCAGGTGCGGGAAGTAGAGGAGACTAAAACAGGAGAGGAGTGTTCTGCCTGAAAGCCTCGGGGCAGAACATGGGATTTTGATGGAGTCGGGAGGGAGGAGTCCTCTTTTTCCACATTCCTGTACCGTAAAAGATGTTATCACTAAAACACTGGAACTGGGCTTCCTCGTAAGACGATGGATGTCTTCTGTGGGAAGTAATGCCCCCGGCTGGTTATCTCGGACACTCAGACCTTGCCTAAGTCAATCTGTGACTTCAGAAAAAGCAGTTTTAGCCAGCCACTGTCTCCCCAGCCTGGGATTGGTCTGAGCCCTCATTAGCATTGCAAGCGGGTTCCAGGACTGTGACTATCTGCTCCTTAAACTGCTATTAGGGAAAGCTCTCAAGTGTAATTTTCTAAAGAGAACTAAAAATAAGTGTGTAGACGGAGTTATCAGTGCTTGTGTGCGTTCTTGCCAGCACCACTGCGTCGGCTCTGCCTTCTCATGGTTTTGAATGAGAAGCAGTCTAATTGATCAGTTGGTAACGAAGAATACTTTTTCATTTGTTTTGTTTTGTTTTGTTTTTTCCTCCCCACTTCTCAGCTTTCTAGAACCCATGCTTTTTAACATATCAGCCCTACAAATGGTTTGTGATTTGAGTCTTTTGTCTAGTGCTTTATGGGAAAATATTAGACACAAACTGCTGAGACCTTGGTGGGAACGCAGTCAGTAATGAGCAGATAGTTCTCTTGTTAAGTATGAATTTCAAGAAGAATCTAAATAAATAAGAAATATTAACAAGGGAGAACAGGAATGTGGGGAAAACAGTTGATTTGTAACGAGATTTCATCTCAAGCTCATCGTTTTATAAGTTGGGGATTTTAGGCCTTCGTAAAGAAGCAAAGTGTGACGTCAGAGTGAGGGAGAAGGCTCAGTGGGCACCTCGCTTACTACAGAAGCCTGAGGCCCTGAGTTTGGATTCCCTGTATACATGACTTGGTAGTTCATACGTGTAATCCCAGAGCTGGCGAAGCCAAGGCAGGAAACTCCCTGGGACTTGCTGGCCAACCAACCCAACTAAATCAAACTTCAGGTTCAGTGAGAGGCCATCTCAAAATAAGTAAAATAAATAGGGTAAAAAGCAATTGATAAAGGGGACCTGATGTTGACCTCTAGCAACTACACATATGTTTGTACACACACACACACACACACACACACACTAAACTGAAAAGCCTCTCTTCCCCTACATAGAATTGTTATGAAATGTGTATTCTTGAATCAGTAAGTGGTTGAAACAGGCAGACCTCAATCATATATTAAGCCTATGAAAAGTAACAGGTCTCAAAACCTTATATATCAACTTTTTTAATCGCCCATTAACAAAACTGATAGCCACAGGTGAGACAGAAGGGGGAGAGGAGCGTCACCCCAGGCGGGGGAGACCCTCGCTTGTGCTCAGACTCCCACCCCTTCGCACAGACTTTCCCCTGGTATCCACCCATAAAAGCTCAACAGGAAAATGCCTCTAGATTTATTTTACTCTGAGCCGGACACGATTTTACAAACAGGGTTTCTGCACACTATCTCGCCTGATCTCGGTCGAGGTCTTCAAGGCAGACAAACCGCGTGTCTTACCTCTAATTCTCGCAGAGGGAAAAGCGAAGCTTGAGTTCCTCACTCAAGGCACACCTGCTGAGACTTCCTCCCTAGGGCGTGTCTTTCTGCCATCACCAACGGACCCTCCTCACCTGGCATCTGCAGATCTGGATTCTGCCTCTTACCCAAGAGAACTAGCTTTGTGACCTTGAACGGGTCACAGCTTCTCTGGGCCTCAGTTTCCTCTGGTCAAGTTCGAGGTCAGGGCATATGTTCTCAGACACCCTCTGGTTTCCTACTGAGAATTGAGTATCCCTCCGGGAACAGATGGTAAATGACTCTTTTTTTGCCCTCTGTGGCAAGACCCCTGACCCTTCCCTGTAAGTCATGAGGGCTAGAGTCTGCTTCCATCCTGACGGATTTCTTTGCTAGATCCAAATCTTATTAGGAACAATAAATATCAGTAGTGCCTCTGCAGGCCACTGTGTGTCATTCCGCCGGGCACCTCATTTGCTGCAGGGCTGTTTTACCGCAATTATCTTCTGACCCCATGCTCTGTGGCACACTATTTTCTTATCCCTCACGGGCAGTTCAGAGGGCAACACGACATAAGTAACGCTGATGGATTTATTTAGAGCTGATAAGCCATGTCTCCCTAAAGAGGTTGTTTCTGTGGAAGGACACAACGCCTTCCACACGGTTTTTCATTAAAAGTTATATCCTTGGGGTTGGGAAGATGGTTAGTCAAGTGTTCACCACCAGCCTGAGGACCTGAGTTCTAGGACCCACAGAAAAGGTTAAGTGTAGATGTGTGCTCCCGCAATCCTGGCTCTGGGAAAGGAGAGAGAAAAGAAGCTGTGGTGTGAACCTCACTGGCTCACTGGTTTTGCTGAGTCAGTGAATTCAACGGAGACCCTACCTCAAGCAATAAGGTGAAGAGCAATTGAGGAAGACACTGGCATTGACCTCTGGTCTACACACACACACACACACACACACACACACACACACACACACTTGCACATATCTGGACATGCATGCCCACCTACCCATTCCCTACACACACACACACACACACACACACACACACACACACATCCTTTAATATCTCTGAAATGGGATTGGCCATTGGAGAATCATGAGCTGTCACCTCAAAAACCCTGAAACCAAGGAATGGCATAGCGATCCCTTCCCCGAGGGCCATTGGCACAGATGGGCGGCTAGCCCCAGAGGTAACTGCCTGCGTTTGTGATTTGCCGTTGATGATGGGAGGGTGAGGTTCGTTTCTCATTGTCCTGCTTTTTAAAGTTTCTAAATTGATTTTAGGTCATAGGGCCATTATCTACATCTTCCAAAGAAGTGTGTACCCTGTACTGTGCCATTCCTTGGACGACTGGAGATAACACTACACCCTACACTGAGTATATTGATAACACCACACACTACACTGAGAGTGCTGGAGATAACATTACACCCTATAAGGAGTGTCATGGAGATAACACTACACCCTACACTAAGAGCAATGGAGGTAACACTACACCCTACAGTGGGTAGCATGGAGATAACACTACACCCTACACTAATCGTGATGGAGCGCAGATGAAGCGCCTGTATGTTATGTTCTAGTCCCAGCCTTTCAGAAGCGACACTGTTCCTTAGCCTAACACACAGGGGACTCTGGAAGTCTCATGTATGACAACCCTAAAAGCTTTTGCGTCTCCAAAATCATGCAGAATCTCATAGGGAAATGCCTCACATGGTCCTTTCTTATTTAAACAAATTCATTCTGTGGCATTTTGATTTCTTAGATCAATATTTATAATTAGACCACAGTACATTTTATAAACCAAAGGCTCATACAGCGTGGTAACACGTGGTACCCCACAAATATCCAAACAAATAAAGGGCAACTGTGAAGTAAAGAGCCTCCCCCCCCCAACCCCAGCTAGAGAGGCACCCCCGGTGCCTGGAAGAAGAGAGAGGCGGCTTTTAGACAGACGGCTAGTTCTCTGCAGCAGGGTGAGCAGCCCCCACGTGGAAATGAAGATGTAAGGGGTAAGAAGGATGCCGCAGCCAGCCTTGTCAGCTCGCATTATATCATCAACCAAAGGGTTGGCTCAGTTATTAGCGTCTCGAGAGGAGCCACAATGCTTTGTCATGTAGATGTTATAAAAGATTACCTGTCCAGATACCTTAATTCATCGCTTGGCTGCTGTCTGTGGAAATTCTCTCAGTCTCTTGTTGATGAGGACCGGGATGAACTGAGAACGTTTAAGAAGAGAAAGATCAAAACCATAACAGAGTCCTCTTCCCTGGGAACAAATAATCTCGGGAAAAGTAGAAGTGGAAGAAAATGCTTGTAGTGGGAAGTCCATGACAAGGAGACCTCTGAGAAAATGGCTGGAGGTTTTTATGGAAGGCTTCCTGGAGGAGGCATACCTGAGAGCAGGAGGCACTGATGCATCCAGAAGTGTGTGTGTGTGTGTGTGTGTGTGTGTGTGTGTACATGTAGGTCAAAGGTTAACCTTCAGTCACTGTCTGCATTTTTTTAGTTTAATTTTATTAACTGTGTGTGTGTGTGTGTGTGTGTGTGTGTGTGTGTGTGCGTGTGTGTGCACAGAAACTGGAGTTGGAGTTACAGGCAGCTGTGAAGCACCCAGCATGGGTGGTGGGAACAGAACCCCAGTCCTCTGCTAGAGCAGCAAAGCCCCCTTTACCACTGGGCTGTCTGCCCCTTTACCTTATTCTTTGAACTGAGATCCCTCACTGAACCCAGAGCTCAGTGATTAACCAGGCTGGTTGTTGGGCTAGTTTTAGGGATCCCCCACCAGCCTCTGTTCCACCCAGAGCCAGGACTGCAGACTCTGTGCCTGGCTTTTGTGAGACTACAGAGGATCTGAACTCAGCTCCTCAGACCTGAGAGACAAGCACTTTATCAACTGAACCATTTCCCTGGCCCCATCCTGAGCATTTTATATGATGTCAAGGAAATCATGGGAGAAGTGGGGGTATAATTTGCCGAAAATGTTTATTTTGCAAGCAAGATATGAGAAGACCCTCGTGGGGTATTTTCCAGAAATTAAGTTTCGGTGACTGGAGCTTTTTCGAAGAGGAACCTCTCTCTTCCCTATTCCATCATGTCCCTTGTAGTCTTAAAAAAGTCTTGGTTCGTTTTATTCCTGGGCCACAGCTTTGCATGCTGCCGCTATTTGAAGTGGCCCTCTCCGGAAGGATTTCAATTTAGAACTCTTCTTCAGCCAAGATGCCCAGAATGGAACAGAGCTCTGGTGGTGCAAATGCCACAGGGTGATTCTTGCCTGGACCTTCTCCCTCTGTGTCTATTACACAGCCCACAACTGCATTAACCCTGTGGTAGTTATGTCACAGCACTGACTCATACCGAAACCATGGTCAGCTAGAACCCAGAGTTCTCATGTGCCTAGTGCTCCTTTCTCCCTCTCCTTTCCTTTTCCCTCTTCCTCTCCCCCGCCTATCTCCCCCTTTGTGTGTGTTTGTGTGGTATGTGTGTGTGTGTGTGTGTGTGTGTGTGAGAGAGAGAGAGAGAGAGAGAGAGAGAGAGAGAGAGAGAGAGAGAGAGAGAGAGAGAGAGGGAGAGAGAGGATGAATACCAGGCACAAAGGTTTCATAGTGACATTTATGCTTATTACATCTGACTATAGTGATAGCAACCTATCAGAATATTCCCAACCAGGCAGATTAGTCCTCGGGGGGGGGGACGGGGGGGGGGAGACGGTGAGTGCTCATCCGATAGTGTAGTAGCACGGCTAATCTCATACTGATCCCTGGCCTCAAAGGCTTTAGAACTGTGTTCTCTTTCCTGTCTGTGAGTCGTCCGCAGCCCTGGAGAACTCTGGATCTTGAGACATGCCAGGACCTCACTGTCAAACACTAACAAACAAACGTGAGTGGCCATTTCCTTTCCAAGGTTACACAAAGACTTGGGCGTATATGAAACCCAAAGTCAACGTTAACTCAAGCAGTATCATGTGAGAGGAGGAGAAGTTTTTGTGCCAGGCTCTGGGCAGCTCTCAGAAGTTCCGATTACACTTATCACGATGTGTCATGGCTCGTGGGAATTCACTTGTGCAATTACTCTAAAGATATGACTGGGTTATCAGATCGGGTGTTGTAGTAACATTGTACGGGGTTAATATAATTGTTGAGTAAAATTCTTTGCCATTTGAGTAACGGCCATAAGGGCCTTTCTAATCCGTGAAATCGACTGGGGGTGACTCTTGAGTGACCAAAGAGCATGTGACCAGGGCCAACAGCACGAGCTCCCCAAGCCTTAACATCCAGGGTGAATTTCTTTGTCATGTCCCTGGAGATGCTCCAACATGACTGAGGATGCTAGATATATAAGAAGGTGGTCAGCGTTTGGAAGGGAGAGGCACGTGTGGTCTACATTGCAATTTCAAGGTCAACCTGGGCTACATAGTAAGACGCCTTATTAGAAAGGAAGGAAGGAAGGAAGGAAGGAAGGAAGGAAGGAAGGAAGGAAGAAAGAAAGAAAGAAAGGAGGGAGGGAGGGAGGAAGGAAGGAGTTGGTGTTGGGTTGATATGAAAAGTAAGAGAACTGCAGTCTCCACTGTGTGTACACGCATGTGCAGGGTGTACAGGTGTGTGCAGATGTGCATTTGTGAAGGCCAGAGGTCGATGTCAGCTATGTTCATGAACCATTCTCCACCTTATGTTTTGAGACAGCCTCTCACCGAATCTGCAGCTTTCCAGTTCGGCCAGCAAGGCCTTGGGTTCTTGTGTCTCTGCCCTCCCCCCCCCCCCCCCAGTGCTGGGACTCATTCTTGTGCAGCAAGCACGTCACAGACTGAGCCATCGCCCCAGCCAAGGAATACTTTAAGCAATAAAGCACTAAACATGGGCTAGAGAGATGCCTCAACAGCCAAGAGACTGATTGCTCTTCCAGAGGACTCGGGCTCAATTCCCAGCACCCACACGGAAGCTCACAACTGTCTGTAACTCCAGTTTCAGGGAATGTAATGCCTTCTTCTGGCTTCTGTGGGCACCAGGCATACATATGATACACAAACATGCATGCAGATGAAACACTCACACACACACACACACACACACACACACACTATAAAATTTATCATGTATAGTGCATATAATATATGTGTGTAAACTGTAATCGTCCGTTGGGCTAGGATGTGGCTCGCTGGCAGAGCCCTCCCCTGGCATGCTTAAGACCCTGGGATTCCATCCACAGCACTGAAAAGTGAACAAAAGCCCCCACCACCCAAACTGCACTGCAGGAAGTGAATTAAGTAATAAAAACTTTAAGTCAAGTGGCTGGCTTCACGCCCCCCCTCTCTTGCTGCGTTCTAATCCCTCCGTCTCCTGTTAATAGTGCGCATAAAGGACAAACACCTCGAGCGTAGTGGGTCTGTTGGACTTTCAGAAACCTCTGAAAAATTGAGTCAGCTAGAAATTTGAAGATCATCATTTTAGGCTGAAACAGAGAGCTAATGGGTAACTTAAATAATATATAATTTCAAGCTAATGCAAGTGTTTATTTCAAAACACCCCATGTACAATTCACTTCGCCACAGAAAGGTGCAGGGAGTATCCCCCACTTCTCTAACCTGTCGTTCGAATGCAAACTTTAACCTAACTGTTGTGATCTTGGCTCATGATGCTCCACCGTCCCTCCTTCAGCCCTCAGGGGCATCCGGGACCTGGGGCGTCTGTGCTTGGTGCAGCAGCACGATCCAGGATCAGCGGCTTCCGCTGCCCGTGAGCGTGAGAGAAAGGATCTGGAGTCAGTTCCTTCCAACACATCAGAAAGTGCACATGAGTAAAATGAGGGGCTCTGGGTCTCTTTCCCAAACCTCCTGAAGCTGATTTCGAATTTCAAAAAGCTTTTCCTGGTAACTCTTGTGCACAGTGACATCTGGCAAGGCATGATGTGAGGTAAAGAGATTTCACTGTGTTTGCCCACCCCACATCCTAACAGTTTACCAGCCCCCTGTGGTGTTTTTGAGAATATAGAGAGAGTCCTTAGTTATGACTTTACCAGGTTTAAATGTTCCCAGTATACACAGCCTCTTCTCAAGGTGTCTATCACTGGCTTTCAAATACCCTTGCCGTACTAGGTCTTTGCAGATCATGTGTTCCTGTTCACCACAACCAACCCCCAGGAGGGGTGTTTGGCAAGACCAGGAAATACTTCTGGTTGTCATCTCCTGGACAGGCAGTACTGCTGGTAGATAGAACCTAGAGACACTGCTAAGCCGCACTGCACAAAATGGTCCCCACAGCTGCTGGCCTAGATGCCAATGACAACCAAGTTGGGAAAACCCTTCTGTATGAGACTTAGAGGGGCCATGCACATGGCCAGGGAAAGGAAAACACACGGCTAGAGTCATGTTGGGGGCCTGGAGAGGGGCCAGAGAGTAGAGAATCTGACTGCAGGTGAGAGAGAAGGCATCTTGGACAGGTCCTAGCCAAAGCTCTATGTGCAGGGATGTGATTCAGGGACTAAATGCTAGGTGACTGCCACAGGAGGGCTGGGTAGGGAGGGCTGGAGAGATGGAGAGGGGGGGCAGGCAGTAGAGTGGATACTTTCTTATGATCCCAACATCCTGTAAGGCCTGGAAAACAAAGTGTATAGAGCAAAAGCAGCAAGTAGCAGGAGGGATTTCAGGTAAATCCAGTAAAAAAATGCCTACGGAGGAGCCAGAGTCCACTGGCCAAAAGTGGGCCATGCGAAAAGCCATGGCAGCTGCAGAGGGTGACCCGTGGTAGGGTCAGCAAAGTGTTCAGCTCCAGTGAGCTTCTTAATCCCTCCCCGTCCAAGAGAAGCTTCTGCTGAGTCCACGATATGGTTGATTTGCAAGAAGGGGGTCCAGTGCTCTGAGCTATGGAAGAAGGCAGTCAAGAAGCAAGCTGAGTCCTGACCTTGGCTACTGAAAAACAAACAAAGAAACAGTAGGCTGAGACCCGGAGAGGTACACCTCTCCCGAGCTGTTTCCCTCCAACAGGGAAGCAAAGACATTTTGAAAGATTATCTCCCCTTCAGCCTTAAACTTTGCAAGAAACATTTCCCAAGGGCCCATGGGTTCCTTAGAATCTATCCAAGTCACCAAGATGTCCCTGTTCCTGATCCCTTTATCCCCCTCACTGGAGGAGCTTTTGTTCATCCTCCCAAACCCCACCCCCACTCCCACCCCCCACTCACCCTACTGTGCCCCACCCAGCTGCCCTTTTGTCGGGTTACAGACTCACAGTTCCCTTAGCTTGCCTCCCCAAGCGTCTAGCGCCAACCTTTGCACCCTGTCGGGGTAGGGTCGTCCGTGACCCTCTGACCCTCTAGAAGCCCCTCTGAATCTTGCTCCCCTAAAAGTGTCACCACGGAAAGATATTTGTTAAATGTATCCTGTGTGCTGACTGCCTTTTTGGCCGCAGAAAGCGAAGAGAGGATGGAAAAGAGCATTCGTTTCTTTGTTGCTTTTTAGTCTCTCTCCTTCTGCCTCCAGGGAGTTGTAGCTCTTGGCTGTTTATAGTCTGGCCGGTACAACCATCCTTAGGCTAAGTTTCACCGCAACATCTTGATTGTCCCGCAAATGTTTTCCCTGTGACCCTTGTCTAAGGACAGAAGAGTTTGCTGTCATCGACAAGTGTTCTGATGTGAATTTCACTGTAAATAAACCCGAGATCAATGCCTCTCTCGGGCTCTGGAGACAGCACTCCACTGCCGTGTGGGTTTTGATTCAAATGAGCTGCAGAGGGATTTGTGCGGCTGAATTCACGGCAACTGGATTAATCTCATTTCATATTGAGTCTCTAAGTAGGGAAGTAAACTGATTTTCGGATGCTGCCAACATCCATCAGATTTATCCTGGCTAAATTGCAACAATAACAGCGTCCTGATTGTTTTCCCGTCCACAAAGCAGTTGCCAAAGTGTACCACTTCAGGATGGGCTCTTTATGATGGAATGTTCCAGAATGAGACAGAAGGCAGATACATCAAACAGATGAGCATGCCTCTCTGGGCAGATCCTGAGGTCTAGTTCTTGGGTCCTTAACTATATATATAAAGTTATTTTTTTTTTAGACTTCAGTACACACTCATAATCTCAGCACTTAGGAGGGACAGGCCAGGAGGATCAGGAGCTCAAAGCCACCCTGAGTCCCAAGCTCACAGCCAGCCTGGCTATGACCTTATCTCAAGGCCAAAATAATCAATCCTCTCTCTCTCTATCTCCCTCCCTGCTTTCTCTGTCTCTCTGTCCCTCCTCCTCCTTCTCTGTTTCTGAAATTTTTGAATTGTCATAGGGCACTGCTCAAGCTACACACTAGCCCTGTGTCAGCTGTGACAAGCACTCAGTGTGTGCCTACTGTGTGTCTGTACCACACTGAGGATCTTCCGCCTTCTTGCCTGGTTCAGGATCTCCCTTCTGCTATGCATTGTCCCCTTCAACATCAGTCAGTTCCCAAAGCCACCATCTCAGCCTCCGGGGGAACTCCCAGCGTCTGTCTATGTTGGACCCTCCCCTTCCACTCCTCCCGAATGGCTGGCTTCTGCTGGCCCGTGCTACCAGTGCACTATGGCTGCTGTGGAAGATGCTGCTTTCTCTAGTGGGTAGATTCTCTAACCAGCAGTCTCTGTCAAAAGGAAGCGCTTTCAGAGATGTGTCTGGGATGGCACGGGGCTGTTATAGAGAGCAAATGCAATAATGAGTATAAAAAAGTAATTTGTAAACTGCAACATGCTCTCTAAAAGAAACTGTGACTGTATTATATGACTTTAGGGTTTAGAAGGCAACTGGATGAGATATAAAATTCAGCAAGGCTCCTTCCACAGCAGAGCTGAAATGGAAAATTACAGAATTTAGGACACTGACCCTTCCATCCATAAGCCTGCAGGCTTCTCAACAGGTTTTCCAGGGAAGACACACCCGTGCAGCGGAGGACACACACACACACAGTTCCAAGGAACTCATCTGCTCACTACTCCAGAACAAAGGGCCTCTGTTCTCTCTGGGGCAGTCGAGGACCCTCAGAATACCTTCCAAGCCTTCAAGGGCTAGCCTCAAACCCATACCCTCTTCCCACTCCCCTCCAAAATGGAAGCACTCTGTTTGTCCAGATGGTCTCGTCAGCCTCATGTTACAGTTGTACGGCTTTGGAGTCACCTGTGAACGGCTGGCATGCAGAGAGGCCTAGACTTCTGCCGCAGCCCCCAACCCCCCCAGCACTGCTGGACAACCCTGTAAGGCAAACGAAGACAACGGCTCCCACCAGTGAAAGGAGAAAACTGTATTGACCAAAAGGGTCTTGCAGAAGAGTTTGTTCTGGATTTGGAAGCCTATCCCTCTTTCCACCCTCTGAACTCAACAGGGGTTGTGAAGTAAACTCGGAAATCCTATGAAGAGTGAGGCAGAGAACAAAGTAAAACAAAAAATCAAATTACATTTGAGGGTTGTACATGGCAGCTCACGCTTCTTACCCCAGTACTCAGGAGGCAGAGATAGACAGATTTGTTAGTTTGACGCCAGCCTGGTCTACATAGCCAGTTGTAGGTCAGTCAGGGCTATGTGGTGAGACCCTATCTCAAAAATGTATATATTTATCCAAGCATTTGCCCTTAATCCAGTCATTGGGGAGTGGGGGTGCAGCAAGAAGGTCATGAGTTCAAGGGCGAGTGGTCCAGGCCACTCAGTAGGACTGTCCCAAGAGAAAGAACAAGCTAGACGAGGTAGTGTGCTTACCTGTTATCCTAGAATTTGAGAGGCCAAGGCATAAAGATCTCCCCATTCAAGGCCAACCTGGGCAACATAGTGAGTTCTAAGCCAGCCTGGGCTATGTAGCAAGACCCTTTACTGACCCCTAAAGAAGCCATACATAAATATTATAAACATAAAAATTATACTCTGTACTTGTCTATATGTGTTCTATTGTTTTGAACTGAGCATAAGAAGACCACATCAGATCTAAAGGTTCGAGTTGCACGTGCTTTGCCATACCTTGATTTTTCAGCTTACAGGCTCCCCACACTTGGAGTTGTGAGTGGCACCCTTTGCTTCCCAGCTTGGTTGTGGTTCATCAGACTGGACGGGTCACCCACCCCCTAGGATCATGGGCTCCAGGGTTATACTGCACACAGAATGTAAGCTGAGTTGCTTGCTCCCTGGATGAAAGGAGTTTGTACAAAATGTGAGAAAACATGGCTTTTTAGCACATAAAAAAATATTGGTGCTAGAGAAATGGCTCAACAGTTAAAAAGCATAGACTGCTCTTTCAGAGGACCTGAGGTCGGTCACAGATACACAGACACACAGACACACAGACACACAGACAGACAGACAGACACACATGCATGTACTCGTGCACCACTTTAAAATCAAATCAAATCTTTTTTTAAAAAAATCTTAACCTGAGTGTGATAATACACCCCTCTATTCTCAGCACCTGAGAGGCAGAGGCCTCATCACAGATCAAGACCAGCCTGGGCTAAATAACAAAATCCTCTCCACACACACACCTAAAAGCAAATCCCTGAGCCGGCTGTGGCTGGTTATGAGTGCGTGCGCGCTTGTGTATGTGCACAATGTGCAGGTCTATGGAGAGGCCAGAGGAAGCCGGCGGTGTCCTTCGATACTCTCCACCTTGCTTGTGAGGCAGGATCCTCTAAGTCTGGCACTCACTGAACTAGCCTGGCAGGTCAGGGAGCCCCAGGGAGCCTCAGTCTACCCACCTCTCCAACTCTAGGATTATAGGCACACCCAGATTTACCATAGGTGCTGGGCATCATGTTTGGGTGGCAAGCACTTTAAGGACTAAGACATCCCCCAGCCCCAGCCTCATTTTGTTAAGGAATCTCCCCAGCCCCTGTTTTGTTATTTAAATGCATTAGCAAAGCTGACATTTCATATTTTGTCCAGATGACTTTTTAAAGAATCATCTTTTAAAAGGTTAACCCACAGAATGACTGCCAACTACATGGTATGTGTTCAATACATGTTTCATTTTGTTTGTTTTTGTTTTTGTTTTTGTTTAAGACCGTGCACTCCCAGACAAAAGGCAACGTTGGCTGTTTAAAACAGCCGTCGACAAGAATGGCTTCTGATTGCTTCTTGTTTCCGTGCACGTTAGAAATCATTTTCAGAAATGGGAAGCTGGAGGAGAGATCCTGACGTATTACAGCACCTGTATCGTTGAGAACAGATTGCGATCCTGTCGGTAGTGCTGGGATTCATGCTCCTGTGAGGGATTTCCTGCTAGACCGGATTAGCTGTGTTGTTAACGTAATGAAGGATTGATTGGCCCAGAGCCCTCATCTCACCCTGAGCGGACCTCTTAAGCACGGCTCCTGCCCTTTCAGTAGCATCCCCATCCCTTAGTAATTCCACGTAACACAGTCCTGGCACACACCTGTCAGGAGCCATAATGGGACAAGCTAATATACTAGCAGATGTTCATCCTGAAATGCCTGCCTCGGATTATTATATAATCTGCGACAGGTGAGCCCCCATTCAGCAAGGCTGTGGGGGACTAATTTTAGGAAAGATTTCCTGCTATTTATATGCTTTTCCTGTTATTATTATTATACATTTATAATAATCAATAGTAATAGCACATTCCTTTGGAGCAGATCCTTGCAGATCCATGAAGATGTCTTATAGTGATGCTATGTAGACAAATAGATGACTTTAGTTTTAATGATGATCCTATAAGAATTCCTAAAATTATATCTGTGATTACTAAGCTCTTTTCTAATGGGACTGCTACTAGATCCCTCCTATAGCCAAACAGCAATGAAAACTCTGCCAGTCTCCCAAGTGTCACAAGTTAATTGCTCTTAGATGGCAACCAGACTTTCTCCTACTCAGAGCACATTCCAAGAGGTTGTAAAACAATTAACCAAAGGTCATAAAAAGGGAACTAGGATTTATTATAGGTGTTAGGACAGAAGGTAAAATATTGACTGGGTTTTTCTATACAAAATGTCACTTATAACTTAGTTATGGTTTTAAACTTTCTACGAACCTGTAGAGAAGACAAGTGATAGCTAGATAATTACTCCTAATGGATATGCATGTAAACATTCTCTGTTGTAAGCTTCTATTTCAATTTAGGACTTGGTTTTCTGTGTGAACTTATGATGAACTTTGTAACATGTGATCATGCATTCTGAAAGACGTTTTAAGGGCTGAGGACAAAGAGAAGTGAGACCAGAAGAACTGAATGAGAGGGACAGAGCTGAGAGGAGAACTGAACTGAGGAGAAGTTTTTTAGTCAGAAGAGATCAAGATTAGAAGGATAATGCAGAGTGGAATAACTTAGAAACTATAGGTAACATAAACTAACTAAGAGAATAACAATGTGCAGGAGGCAGAGAGAAAGAGGAAAAAAGAAGATGTTGCAGAGAGTAGAAGGAGCAAGCAGGCTTCTCCTTACCATTGGAAAGGACAGGTCCCATGGTAAGGACAAAGCAGGCTTAGTCTTATTAAGAGAAACAAAGTCTTTTTCTTACAAACATGGATTTAATTCATTTAGCATTGAAAGGATGGAAGCTTTTTCTTTCTCCATGCAATAAATATTGTAGTCCATCTTTTATCCAGAATGAGTGAGTTCTTTCTGCACCGGTGCTTGGTCTTTGCTCCATATGCATATGTAAGTATGGATGTGTGTGTAAGTATGCAATTGTGGGAATGTGTGCATGTATGTGTGTAAGTATGAAATTGTGAGAATGCATGCAAGCTGGGCCCAGCTGACTGCGTGAAAGATGTATGTGTGAATCTATGTATGAAAATGTATGAAGATGTATGTGTGAATTTATGTGAGATTATGCATATTCACGTATGTAGAAATTTTTCTGTCTACAAGTGTTGTTCTCTTCTCCAGGGTTCATTAGAAGTTTATTGCTCCTAACTTCCCCCCTAGACTGACAAGCAAGAGGCATCTGGACAATAGGGGAAAGGCTCTAGCAATTAACCCTTTACTTAATCTCCTGCTGTTTTAGGATGAGGTGTTAAATACCTGAGACTGTAGTCTCTGGCTCCAGAGGAACACAGAAGGCAGGTCAGCTATGTTAGCCTAGTAACTTAGATTTAGATAAGTAAACCTTTTATTATACAACAACCCTAAACTTTCCGTAAGACAAAGTCTTACCCCCGCCGACGCTTCCCCCCTCCGCTGCCTCAAGAAGGACCAAGAAGAAACACCTTTGCTGGGGTTGGCTCCCAGCACACACCCTAACCTCAAACCCTAGACAATTGTCCTAACGACACACCTCCCCATCACCTGCCAGCAGTGTCCTGTTTCTCCTCAACGTTCCCCCAAACCCATCAAAGCAGGGAGATTTCAGAGGGCTCAAAAGGGAAATGCAGGATCGTCTAGCTCTATCCGTAGTTTTCATATCTTTTTCAATTTTAATCAGAGCCTGAACAAAATCCCTGGCACTCTTGCTCCTGCGATGTGCTAATTGTTCCCACTGCTCCAGCCAGTCTCCTTTGGGCTGTGTGAGCAGTAGGTAACTGATCACCTCATGGTGCCGTTTAGAGCGGTTCTTGCCCCAGACAGTCTAAGCTGTAATCCGTGCTGCTGTACGGTTGGAGAGCCCATGAGCTGGGAGTGAGACCCCATTGGACAGCACAAATCAGGCAGAACTGTGAACGCTCTTCCAAAAAGGGAAAGAGAAATCCAAGGAACACCCTTGGCCTGGAGGGAGAAGTCCAGATGGGTACTGAACTTGTGTCAGAGTCTCAGCTCCTCCTTTGCCTGCAGGTTTGGCTTGTATAAGTGATTTAGACATAACGAGGTTTGTGGTTCTTTTCAAAACTGAAAGCAATTCTGTTTTCTCAGCACTGTGTGTGTGGCACGGTCGCTGTCCCAGCTGCGGGTTAGCCAGACCTCAGTGATGTCCTTTCTGACTCGGCTCCTGAAGCATTTTAAAAAGCATTTTGAGATATTGCCTGTTTATCCACATATCAGCAAATGGTCCAAAGGATGTACGTTCTCTAGGAGAATAGTTAACAAACAAAGGGAAGACGGGGTCCAGAAGAGGTGCTGCAACACACGGCTTGTTCACCCTTCTTTGACCAGTCCACGTATCTTAGATTACTGTAGAAGAGAGACATTTCCTCCTCTGGGGCTGGGAACTGGATTTAGGGTCCCACATAGGCTAGGCAAGCATACGACCACCAAGATATTTGCTATTTATTCCCAGCCCACCCTCGTTTTTTGCTAAGTCTCATGTCGTGCAGGCTAGCCCGAAACTCATTATATAGCTGAAAGTAACCTTGAACTTCTGATCCTCTTGCCTCCTCAAGGCTAAGAGTACAGGAGCGCACAACCACACAGTTTCTGTGGTGTTAGGGATCAGACCTAAGACTTCAGGCCTCAGGTCTGACTTCAGTCACTCTGCCGACTGAGCTGCAGCCCAGCCCTGAAGCATCTTTCTTATTTTGTGAGTGGAAAACAGAATTCATGCTACCATCTCAGCTGTCTCGGAATTTGCTGCTAAATTTGGAATCAGCCACAACTCTTAGCAAAACCTTTTATGAAGGTTATTACAGATGATAATAATGAAGTCCTTCTGGGATGCCCAAAAGTTATCTTTTTCGAGTTCATTACAGGGCATGCTGCTGCCCCAGCTGGGCACTGAGTAATTGGCACCTTTGGGAAAGAGCCTGCCTGGTGGCCACTCACCTTGTTTGTTAGTCTGTAATGTGTTTTGATGCACGGGGTTGTATTATATAAACAATAATTTTTCATTATTATAATAACATTTTCCCACAATTGCAAAAGCATTTCTGACCTGAATTTTATTCTTGTCACGGCACTGTGAGCAAGCAGAGTCTCGCTTGCCTGTGAGATATATTAATAATATATTAATTAGCTTCCTGGCGCTGCCCAAACAAGGAACAGGAAAATTTTATCTAAATCATGAGAACTGAAATGAAGCCAACACTTTATTAATTATAGTTTAAGGGACAGTCTCAGAATGTAAGTAGCACAGCGAAATTCAGACCTAACTTTTGAGAGGAGCTAACAGAAAATACCACTCAATTTACAAAACACTTATTTAGTATCTAGCAGGGGAAAATTCTGTAAGGTCAAAGAGGCTAAGATACAAAATTGGCCAATTTCAGTTTATGGTCATAGTTAAAAGGCAATAAAAGGCAAGGTCATAGAAGTGTTTTGATTTACTGTCAATTAATCTCAATGTATTGGGTTGAGCTGTATGAAACTGATAAAATCTGACTAATTTTTAACGCCTCCAAAAGTGGCCACTTGCTAGGATTTGACCTTATACAAAGGCACTTTTGGCATACTGTCCCAGCACCTAAAATATAATGCTCTTTTCATTTTCCTTATGTATCTTTATATTAACTGTTTCACCACTGGCTGAAGCATCCACTGTAAGAATGGTGGCTGCTAGGTGACTCCAGGTCAGGGATTTAGTCCTTGCTTTTTTATGTCTAGTCAGTCCTGAGTCACTAATAGCACACTCTTTGAAGTTTTAAAGTTTCTCATTACATTAGACCCATCTCTTGATTCTATTTAAGAGTCATTGCCTCTACCACCTGCCTCCAGTGACACTTCTGTTGTCACCGTCACGCACACCCTTCATCCCCCTTCCCACCCACTGGGCAGAGATGCTCCAACCCATCTCTGGGCTTCCCGAAATGCCCATCTTCAGAGATTAAGCCATACATTCCGATAAGTGCGTCCTCTCGGCTCCTTCAACCTTTGCTACAGACCAAGCATCTGCTTTTAATAGGTTTGGGGATCGTCCCCCTAGCAAACATTAAATTACCTCATTAAAGATGAATGCAGCCAGCTGATGCCAGCTACTGCAGCAACTAAGGAAGAATATAGCTAGTAAATAAAAAGTCTGTTGCATACACTAGAAGGCGCAAGTGATATGAAATATATCAGATGCCATACAGGGACTGGGCCGTGGGATCCCCATGTGGGAGACGTCCTTCATCATCGGTCAGGGTGAGTCTCTCCTGCATCACCTCCTGACATGCCGTTTGTGCCATGTGGAGGACAACAGTCCACATTGGCTGGCGACAGTTCTAGAAAGTTCTCATGAGCTGTGCTCCTCCCAATTTCTCGTTGCACAATCTCTGCTTCGTAGATCAGATCTACGTGAATGATGGTGGTGCAAATAAGGGCAGTCCCAGTGGATTAGAGTTAAGTTCTGTCTGTGAACCTGGATCACCAGTTCTGTGGCGTCAGGTTCTAAATTCCCTGACCGTCCATTTAGGATTGCTGGGGACCACGCTTATGAAACTACCCTGATGGAGAGTCAGCTTTTGTTTTTTTCAAGCTCTTATCAACTGCTTTCCTTTCACAATATGTGCATTAACATAAATACAAGTTTAATGCTCTCTACAGAAACCATCCACGCCCTTCCCGTGCATTGATTTAACCTCACCCTACAGAATATTGCCACTGTTACCTATATTAAAGAGGAGAAAACAGCCACGCTGTTTAATCCCAGCACTTGGGAGGCAGAGGCAAGCAGATCTGTGAATTGAGGCTAACTTGGGCTACATAATGAGAATCTGTTGAGAACGAGAGAAAGACAGACAGACAGACAGACAGACAGACAGACAAAACTGAGGTCTGGAAAATTATGTAAACTCCTAAAACTCAGGGCCTTAAACAGGGCATATCAATAACTCATCTGATTTATCCTGGGAACTCAATGTTAAAAAGCAAATGCTTTTCCAAGACTATAGGGCCAAGGTGTGACAAATTTATCACCTTGCCTTCAGATATGTCGGTGAGGCTCAACCAAAGGCCACTTGCTCCAGGGACACTATGTTCTCTCTCAGGAAGACCCACTTGCCCCTGTTCCTCGCCCCCCCCCACACACACACAAGGCACTCATGTACTGCCTGCAACATTCTTGCTAAGTCACATCTAGCCCTCCATCTTGTCATCACCCTGCTGAGGTCCAGATACTGTCAAGAAAGCAATGCCCACTCTCCTTCCCGTTATGCCCAACGTGTAAGTGCTGATGACGTGACTTGATTCAAAGCAGATCCACAGAAGTTATCTCAGTCAACCTGAGAAATTGGCTGACTCATTCGCACCCTTCTTGAGGGGCTCCTGTGGGCCGCTGCAGTTCTCCCGAATCGGCCCTAGGCCTCAGGGACTCAGCACACCGCCCCCCTGGCTTCCTCCCAGCTGAGGAATGCTTACTTCTTCGGCACAGACCTTGGAGTGGCCTTTGTGTTACATGACAGGCTGGCCCTGTTCTGAACCACCATGACCCTGCTGTGCATCTCCCCGAGGCAGGATACACAAGGTTGCCTTGCAAAGACAGTAAATAACAGGGAAGAAAATGCTGGCTCTTCGGCCCCCACAGTAAGTGCCATTGCTGTACTCTAACGTTAGAGTAACCAAAGAGGACTCGATTGATGTCAGGTCTTATAAATACACACACACACACACACACACACACACACACACAGGTGGATGCTGAAACCTAGAGGCCCTGACAGCCCAATGCAAAGCAAAAAAGCAACTTCTGTCTTATCCTTGGAATAAGAACTGATAGGCTAGCTCTCCAGGACATAGAAAAATGGGAAAATGAGCAGGGCACTATAGGAGAAAGAACACCTTACATACAGCTGCAGGCTCAGGTACCCAGAAGGCTGAGGTGGAAGGGCCCCTTGAGGCCAGGAGTTTAAAGTCAACCTATGAAGACTCCAATTTAAAAAAAAAGAAAAATGGAGACTCTTACTTTTCTACACATAGACACACACACACACACACACACACACACACACACACAGAGAGAGAGAGAGAGAGAGAGAGAGAGAGAGAGAGAGAGAGAGAGTTATACAGTAAATATCAGAAAAAGGTAGTTACTCTACTGATGAAAGACTCTTGATATAGCCAAGGAAGCAGCATCTTGAGTCCAGGGCTAACCTAAGCTTCACTGTAGGTTTGAGGTCAGCCTGGGCTACATAATGAGATCATAAATCAAAACAAGACCAAAGAGAAAAAGAGAGGGAAGTGGGGAGGGACTTAAACTAGCTCTGTGGACTTCTCCTCAGGCTCCCGTCAGTGGCAGCTTGACGTCTAGTTGAGCCTCAAGAAAGGTCGTAAGGAAGAACAAAGATCCAGTTGCCATTCCCCTGTTATATGTCATCTGGGTGACCTGGGTGAGTTACTTCACCGTCCTGGGCTTCCATTCCTTCACCTATAAAACGGAAATAATAAAATAAGAAGAGCCGGCGTGAGTTCAACGACAGGTCAGATGATGTCATAGGGAAGTGTTATTTAGTCATTTGTTTTTGTGTGTGTTCACGTGTCTTTGTCTGTGCATTAGCTCACAGGGCACACGTGGACGTCAGAGGACAGCTTGCAGGAATCTCTCCTTCCTCAGTGTGGATTTGGGGATCGAGGCAGGTGATCAGGCTGGGCAGTGAGGGCCTTTACCCACTGAGCCATCTCACTAGCCCTCCTTATTTATTTTATTACATTTAAATATATTATTTTGCATGCATGTGTCTGTGTGTACATGCATATATACAGAGGACAGGGGTTGGTTCTCTCCTTCTGCCATGCCAGTCCCAGATGAAACTCAGGTCACCAGGCTTGGTGGCAGGTAGCTTTACCTCTGGGCCACCTTGCTGGCCTTATGTGAGTAATTTATAAGAGTCAGCTGAAATGGGCTACAGGACCCAATAGGAAATGAGTGAACTTTTTTATATTTTAATTTTAATTTTTAATTTGTGTTTTGAGGACACTTCAGTGCTACCCTTCTCTTTGTCTTCACAGAGGCTTAGCCATCCTCGGAGCACAATCTTTCCTTTCATTAGGAACCATTATTAAGTCTCTTTAAGTTTCTCTTCTGCAGGAAATGAAGCAGATTTCTTAATGGGTCTGTTTTACATGCTGTAATCATTTATTTGAACTTCCCAAGCGGCTCCAGATGCAGAGTGCACAGAAACATTGTCAAGGAAAATGTGGTCTTGAAATATTTTATCATCTGCATCCCATTAGCGCGAACATCTGATACTCCATGTTCTAAAGAGCACAGTTGAATTCTTTTGCCGCGCTGGCCACCGTCGTATCGCCCAAGCCACCGTCTCGCAAATGTGTGGGTCGGTGGCCAAACCAGAAGAGACACTGGTGACTCATTCGTTCAACGTTTATTGAGCGCCTGCTGTGTGGATTATGCTCTCAGACCACAGATAAGTTACTCTCTACTCAGAGGTGTTCACGAGGGAACCCCTCTTAAGGGAGACGCACAAGTAAGCTTAACATTGCAAGGGCCTGTCTATTAGAGCGCTCATGAGGTGGGAAGGTAAGGCCAGGATTCTCTCAGGCCAAAGGACTGTGGAGTAAGCTCTCTTAAGCAGGAATGTGACCGCTGAGTGGCATGGAAGATGGAAAGAATGAAGGAGAAAGAGGGAACTGCTGGAGGGAGAAAAGCCTAGGGACCGTTTGTATGGCCTGTGACCTTTATGTGTCCTTCTGTGGTCTAGGAAGAAAGTAGAAACACACAGCCGTCTGGGTCAGCTGGGGCTAGGCCAAGACACATAAGTTCATTGCACAGGTGCAGAGCTCCAGAAGCATGGGGATACAGCAGTGCAGCAGAGCTGTGGCCAGGTGTCATTTGTCACTCCAGAAGTGAGGAAGAGGGAAGATGGGAAATGTCACCTAGGAGAAGTGGGAGGTCAGAGGTCAGGCCATGAAACCGGGACCTTGGAGAGAGACAACATAAATGAATTGATTTAGAGTAGATTGAAGTTGGACATGGTGACAGAGGCCTTTAATCCCAGCACTTGGAAGGCAGAGGCAGATAGATCTCTAAAAGTTCAAGGCCAGGCTAGTCTAGAGTATAGGCCAGCCAGGGCTACACAGGGCTACCCTGTCTCAAAACAAGACAGTGCTAAGTCCAGGGAATATAGTTAGTGGCACATGCTTGCCCGGAATGCACAGATGCATTAGGTCTTTGGTTGAAACCCCTGGACAGGGATCAAGGGTAGGGGACAGTGACATCACACTTGCTGCTACAGTCCCAGGAGACTGAAGCAGGCAGGTAGAGTTCAGTGACAGTCTGGGCTCCTCAGTGAGTTCCAAGCTAGCCCGGTGGCATAGAAATCCCCTCTCAGCACTGGGGAGGCAGAACTAGGAAAGTCAGACAACGTAGCCTACTCAGAGAGTCCCAAGCCAATGAGAGACCCTGTCTCAAAATACAGAGTGAGTAAACATCTGAGGAACAACGCCTCAGGCTGACCACAGCCTTTAAACACATACACAGAGACAAAATAATAAATTAGACAATGCTTAGGAACCTGTTAGAAATGAGTGGCAGATTTGGGTGACAGGAAGGAAAAAATGGAAGAATCCAGAAGGAACTTTAGACTTCCGATGAGGGGGATCCTACCATGTAGCCCCACGAGGGTAAATAAACATAAGCTGGCAAAGCCCATCTCCTCAGAGAGGCGCTCAAGGACACAGCTCATGCTGGCTGTCAGGATACACACAGAGCAGGCTCTGTGTCTCTTACTAGCCATTCCTTATCAATATCCTTCACTGTATGTGATACATAGGAGATGAGATAATCATAGGCAGCCATTTTAATTTCCTGCCGTCTTGATTTCAAGCACAGTAAGATGTTAGCAGCACCTCAGTTGTCTACGTCTAGGGTGGGGTTTCTGATACAATCACGGACATGCACGCACTCGAGACAGCACGAGCTTCTTGAGGTCAGTGACTTTGTCTCTCTTGTCTCCATCTGTGTTCCCAGTACCTAAAACCATATAGGCCTTGGGGAGTGTTGTGGCAGAAAGCTTGCCTAGTGTCACAGAGCCCTGGGTTTGACCCCTGTGCCACATAAAACCAGGTGTGATGGAATGTGTCCATGATCCCACTCAAGACGCAGAGGCAAAATGCTTGGAGTTCATTGTCATTCTTGAGTGCATGGGAAGTTTGAGGCCAACCTGGGGAACTGGAGGCCATATCTCAAAAAAGAAAAAAAGAGAGAGAAGGAAAGAAGGAATGAAGGAACAACGGAAGAGGGAAGGGAGGGAAGAAAGGAAAGGAAACGGGAGGGAAGAAAGGGAAGGGAAGGGAAGGGAAGGGAAGGGAAGGGAAGGGAAGGGAAGGGAAGGGAAGGGAAGGGAAGGGAAGGGAAGGGAAGGGAAGGGAAGGGAAGAAGGCCTTGTTTGGTAGCTCAGGCTTGCCTCGAACTTACAACCCTGATTCTGCCAAGGTCTAGAATCACACACATGGTGCCATACCCACGTCTGAACCTATATTTGAATTCTGATGGATAAGCAATAACAATTATTGGTAGGTGAATGGATTCCCAGGTGATTGAAAAGAAGCAGTTATTTGTTTAGGCCACGAGGAAAGACAATAGAAAAGCAACAGCAACAAATGTGAAAACAGTTTTATACACACACACACACACACAAAAAAAAAAAAAAACAAACACATACAACCACATACACACATACACACACACACACACAATCACACACACACAAACACATACACACAAACACACACATACAACCACATATACACATACACACAAACACGAACACACACACACACACACACACACACACACACACACACACACACACACAAACACAAATGGAAAGGAAGCAGCGAGCTACTTTTCCTCCCCAAAGTTCTTTTGGGAAAATCCCAGCTGCAACCTTAGATCTTGGTTTTAACAGCCCAGTTGAAAATTCCACACAGTTGTGCACCATGGTAGAACTGGCTTCCTTAAGTGCCATTGGATCTGTAAAGAAATGTTGCTTTTCCTTATTGATTTTATGCCAGTTCCTCCTTGTGAAAAACCCCGGGTACTGCTCTCCAGCACATGTGCTGCAAGAGCCAGAAATTAAGTCGCTCATGTTTTCTCTCTAGCCACGTGCTCCGAAACCATCTCTACTTCGAGGCTGGCATGTTCCATCATTCTCCCTTTAAGCTAGCAGCGAGACTGCTCCCCATGGCGGGCTGCACATATGCTCCTTTGATCTGTAAAATAGCTCATTCCTGGGCGGACTGGAAACTCCCCAGAAACACATGTAAAACACTGTTTGTGACTCGTGGGAGGAATGTCCCATGTTGTCCTTACTCCAAAACAGTTGCACCCAGCCACCCTCTCTCCAGGCTTTCTTTTTCTCCTTGAGGAAAAGAAGAACTCTGGGCTGCAACTCTATAATACTAAGAAAATGATATCTTGAATGGGATACTGTGCAGGGCCATGACTATGGAAAGGAGTAAGGCTTAGTTTCTGACTATGGAAAGGGGTGTGGCTTGATTCCTGTCCTCTGGGGCTTACAAGATAGGGGAAAAACAAAACAAAACATAACCTTCAAAGTAAAATGGACAGCTATTCATACACAACGTGGTCAGTAAATGCAGCTCAGGGTCCAGAAAAGAACAGGGTGTCCGGACAGCAGTCTGGAAGGAAGCGACCTTTAATCTGCGTCAGACCTTTAGTGGAGGCACCGAGTGAGACAGAGCAGGACACAGGGAGCATTGGTGAACACTGTCCTAACCGACCGAGTAAGGGCGAGAGCAGGCAGGCTTGGGGAAGACTGGGTGTGACCTCAAATGCCACTGTAAGGACATTGAATGTCATCGTATGTGTAAATTGAGTCCTTTAGTAGACAGGGTGTAAGCTGAGCAATGCTTTACAACAGCATTCTCTACCTTCCCAATGCTGTGACCCTTTAATACAGGTCCTCATATCATGGTGAACCCCAGCCATACAATTGTTTCCGTTGCTACATTGTAACTGTACTTTTGCTACTGTTATGAATCGTAGTTTAAGTATCTATGTTTTCCATTGGTCTTAGGGAACCACTGTGGTTGAGAACCACTGCTTTAGAAAAGCAAATTAACAAGATGTGGCTATGAGTTGTAGTGTAGGAGTGTTATCTAACTTGAGACCCTGACCCTGGCTGGGGACAGTGGGGTATCGCCACCCTTGACAGGATTTACATTCCTGTGAGTATGTCTTAGGGATTCACGTAGAATTGTGCTTTGAGGTACCTATCTAACAGCTCAGTCAGTAGGACCTGAACTCCATCCCCAATACTCCATAAAAATGCTGGCCATAGTGCCGTGTGCTGGACACAAGAGGGTCTCTGGCAGGCAAACTAGTCCACTTGGTGAGCTCCAGACCTGTGAGAGGACCTGGATCACAACAACAACAACAACAACAACAAAAGAAAGTCAGAAAGCTCCTGAGGAATACCTAAGGTCGTTCTCTGTACATAGGTGCACATGTACCTAACATACAAGTGCTCACACCCCTACACATACATACACATATATGCACTCACAAACCATCTATCTGCCTCTTCACTGTTGTAAAAGCTCCAAGCTGTCTTGGGCCCTAAACTCTGCTTTCTTTTACCAATAAAGAAGCCAAACTGTGCTCAGGTGCATGGCGCTCACGCCCACCCAGTGCGTGGCTCGGACCTCTCCACCTGCATGGCAGCAGCTTTCCAGTGGTCTGTCTACATCCTCCTAGGACGTCTGTGCACAAATCCAGGGTCACTTTGGGTATGTTCAGTAACTACCCTGACCTAACGGAGGTAACTGAGGTGTCTCCTTATCTCACCCTGGACGCTCCTAGTGATGATGGTTGGGCCCAAGTCTCCCACCCCTTCATGAGCATTCCTTAATTCCTTGCCTAGCTGCTTTTAGTTTTTGTTTTTCAAGACAGGGTTTCTCTGTGTAGCCCTGGTTGTCCTGGAACTCCCTCTGTACTATTTATACTCCCTTGAACTCAGAGATCTGCCTGCTTCTGCCTCCCAAGTGCTGGGATTAAAGGTGTGCGCCACAAACACCCACACTCTTGTTTTTTATGCCCTGCACCGGTGGTGTTGTCCTCCTGGGAAGCCTTCATGACCCTAGTTGAAGCTTCACTACCTCTAGAAGACCCTCCCTCCATGGTCTCAGGCTCCTTCTTAGGTAAACTGAGGCCTCCCTTCTTAGAGTTTCAAGCTGCCTGTACAGGGTGCTGTCACTGTGTCTCTATGTTGTTTTGTTTGTTTGGGACAAGGCCTCACTATATAACTCTGGCTGGCCTTGAACTCACTATGTAGTTGAGGCTGGCCTTGAACTCCTGACCCTCCTCCCTCCACTTCCCAACAGAGTCTCACTGAGTAGCCTAAGCTAGTGTTGACTCAAGATCTTCCTGCCTCGGCCTCCTAAGTGCTAGAATTCAAAGTGTGTGCCCTATGCCCATTTCCATTCATAATAATAATGGCTGGCTATTTATATGCCTGCCTCCCATGCCTCAGTGATGAACTCCCCGAGAGGTAGGACTCTCGGCATGCACTATTAAATTCTCAGCATCGACCACAGCGCTTGGGTACCTACCATGCATTCAGTAATCAGGTGAATGAATGAATGAATGACAGTTGTCTGTTCGTGCCTCCTAGGTACATTCATTCATTTCATGACAACGTATCTCACCATTACCTCTGATGGGCACGGTAAAGTTCCTCAAATGTCAAAATAAACCTATGCACCCGAGTTCCCAATTATGCGTGCATAAATTATGCATGCGGTGCGTTAACAGGCACATAGAGCGCAGCGAGCAGAGCTACAAATACCAGAGCTAGCGAACGCAGTAAAGTGTATGCCAGATGTCCCTGAAATCTACAAAGACCCAAGAACCAAAAATGACAGTCAGCTCCAGAAGCCCAGTAAAAGGGGGAGGAATAAAAAAGAAAAAGACAAAGAACACACCCGCTCCAGCAAAAAGAAGTAGCTCTGGGTTTGTTTGTTTCCTCCTAAGTGCGACAGCAAGGGGTGGGGAGGTAGGTAATAGGGGAGGGATAAGGGGTGTGGTGGGAAGAGGGAGGGGGAGGATAGAGGTGAAGAGGCGGGTGAGGGAGAGGGAGGATAGAGGTGAAGAGGCGGGTAAGGGGAGGTAGGTGGGTGGGTCCGCTTTACACTGAGTTCCCCAGAGACTGGCTCTTAGGAGCTGGTGGGAAAAACATGAGTGGGAATTTGCTTTTCATTCCACTGGAAATTGTTAATGGGGACTGTGTTAGTGGGGGGCCCCCCTTAGCGCTCTGCCTGATAGAGAGACAGCAGGTTCACCAGAGCAATTCTGGAACCCTGATCACTGCCAATTAGGGTAGCATTGTCTGGCTGACATAATCAAGGGAGTATAAATATATTTACCGTGATTGGAATGGGGAAGGGAGAATGCAGAGATTGAGGCAGAAGCTGCCCCCCTGTGCCTGGCCCCAGACGGGCTCAAGCCCAGCGTGTCACCCAGTTGAGCAAAGGTGGATGCTGGCCTTCTGAGGTAGGGGCACAGGGAGAATTCAGGATGGATACATTTTCCCCCAGAAGGGAACTTTTTTCTCTTCTTGTTTCTTCTTTTTTTCCCTCCTTACACCCTCCCCTCCCCTCATGAAAGCTGAAAAGAGAAAGAGGCAGATGCCAAGTTGAGCTCATTTTCACTCTGCCCTGCCGGCCGGCTGGCCTTATGGCTTGTTTAGCTTCTCTGCAGTTCAAAGCGCAGGTGGGGGAGCGTGACCTCGCAGGAAGCCCCACCACCTCTGCCCCCGTGTGGCCTTGGGCTACTGGCATTGCTGAAGACTTCCACTGCTGTGGGGCTTCTGTGAGAAAGTGTCTGATGTGTCTCAGAGCTGAGGTTGAAAGACCCTGGTAAAAATAGTCCCCTGCAGTGCTCTAGATTCAGGGGGGGATTTCCAGAATTTAAATGGCTCACGAAAGGAGGTTCGTTTCTGTCACATATGGCGGTGTCCCTGTCAGCCTGGAGAGTGGGTTCTGGGTAGGCCACCACACACATTTCAGGGTGTGGGCTATGTATCTTCCTCTCACAACAAATGGCTGGGGTCAGATGCAAATGTCCCAGTTGCACTGTTGGGAAGGACAGCAGGGACAGAAGCTTGTTAGTGCAATGCAGTCGATCAAAGGCGGGACATTTTCCCCTCACCCTTTGATTTCAGCTATTTTCTCTACCTTGGTCACATGTGCATTGTTCTTTCTCACCCTTTGATGGCTGGCGTCTCTCTGCAATGGTACGCCGCCCCCCCCCCAAGGGGACCCCATGTTTCAGGCTTGTCACATTTGTCACATTCGGCCTGGAGTCTGTCCTTGTAACTGCAAATTGCTCTCAGGCCTGCCTTCCTGAATTTGTCAACTCTGCACGAGGACATCCGTGGGACGGTGCAGGCACACCAAATAAACCGTCCAGGTGGCAGGGGGCTTGCCCGTGTTGACGCAAACACCACAGCTCTCATCTTAGAGGAAGCCAGATGGTGTGTTCCGGAGCCATTCTGAGTGACCGTGGCCTGAGAACGTAGACAGGTTACCTCCAATCCCATGTTCCAATGTGGAAGCAGTTTCATCAAGTCTTACAGTTTTGTAGAACAAAGAAAGTCATAAATCAAGCAGATTTAAAATACATTGGTGGGTACCCCGGGGGAGGCAGGTACAGAGAGACACAGGGGAAGCTTTGCTATAGGCCCAAGATGCTAGCTGAGCTTTTGGGTTATCAGAAGCTAGTGGTCTGCTAAGTTAATAGATGCTAAAAGGGTTTTGTTTTGTTTTGTTTTGTTTTGTTTTATTTTGTTTGCGTTGTTCTGCTTTATCTATTAGTCACAAGATGTTACATATGACACAGAGGTGGACAAGAAGTGGCTGTTGCTGAGAGCTAGAACTAGCCCAGGGTAAGGCAATGAATGAGCCGCTGGGCCTGTACCGCTCCAACCTCCCAACAGTGCCGCAGTCCTAAACAGTCTGCCAGTGTCTGCAGACACAGCTCCTTTCCAGTTCTCTGTAGCTGAACCCAAATAACTCTACTCAAACCATCCGGGTAGTGGGGGTGGCACCCCTCACTACCTGCCCCAATGTTCTGGGTTCACACACACACACACACACACACACACACACACACACACACACACTTATATTTTAATATGCATTAAACAGCTCAATAGCTGGGCCACTTCCAAACATCCTCGTGGCTAACACTCTCCTCCGACATTCCTGAGTTATGACTTACTAAAACCAACATTCCACTTTGGCTGCCCCGGACCCGGACCTGCAGCCCTCTCAGGCTGAGTCCCCCAGCATCTACACGACGACGGTTGTGTTCTCTGTCTGCCACACCTCAGATGTAGCGTCTACTCCTTTCCTGGCTTGGTGCCTACCTCCTTCCAGCTCCTTCCTCAGTCCCTTGCCAGGGAATCCTAAAGTCCAGCCTCTGTCTCCCTGCCCAGCCGCTGGCAACTTTATTTACCAATCAAAACCAACCCGGGTGGGGTGGGAGTGGAGAGGAGGGGGGCAGGGGGAGGCAGGATCCTTCAGTGTCTTACATGCCGATTCTCATGCAATTTTGGAGACCAATTTAACAGAATACAAGCAGTATCAGACCTAATCCACCACAGTTCTTGCTCAGACCTAGCATCCACAAAGCCCTGGGTTTGATCCCCTGATAAGCCAGGCACAGTGTTGCACATCTATAACCCTAACGCTTGAGAATTGGAGGCAGGAGGATCAGATGTTCAGGATCATCCTCTGCTACATATCAAGTCTGAGGCCAGTCTGGGGCCATGAGATACTGTTGTAAAAAAAACAAAACAAACGAACAATTAAGAAGCCCCTTATTTAGGGGCTGGTCGGATGACTAAGGAATACTTGCTTTTCTTACCAGATACCCAGGTTTCATTCCTCACACCCACATCATGCAGCTCACAACTGTCTGTAACTCCTGCTCTAGGGGGTCCAACACCTGGCTTCAAGAGGGCACCAGCACACATGTAGTGCACATACAGACAAGCAGGTATACACACACACACACACACACACACACACACACACACACACAAACATAAATAAAAACTTAAAAACCCATATTCAGTCAGTCAGGCGCTTTACCAGCAGAGATGTCACTTGGAAGATGCACTCTGCCTAAAGACATCTCTGCCCATGCCCAGCTTCCTCCTTTGGTAGCTCAGAAATTACCCAGGCCAAACCCTCTCCAAACTGTCCAAGATAAATGTTCCCTTTACTTTTCAAATATATATATTTTTTAAATTTTCAATTCTTAACAGGCAAAACACCTGGTTTGTTTTTTATTTTCTGTTTTCTACTGCTTACCAGATATATTGGTTCTTAGGAACCAGAACTCATTCGTCTCCAAGGGAGAAAGAAAGTCATTCTATATTTACCCGTTAGCAAATTACCACTTAAAGCTGAAACACAAGGAACTCTCTCCCTCTCCCTCCATTAACAGTGGGTTATTTGCCTTGGCTGAACCCTGGTGGATGACAGCCACCGTTACCAACAAGTCTACGTCACTTTCTGTGTTGGTGAGCTTGTTTCCTAGAAGCGAGGAGACTTCTGGGTATTGGCTCTGTCTGATTCTACCTTTGAGAAATGTGCCTGGCTGGAGATCAGTCCAATTCCATCCCTGGTACTTATGGAGGGTCTCCTGTGTTGGGGCTCTAACATCCCTCTGGAATTTTCTCTACATACAAGTTAGATGGAGTCATCGATAGGAACACTGGCTTCCTCCTAACCCATTGGCTCTCTGCCATGTAGACGATGACAGGAACTACCAATCACTAAAGTGATGTCAAAGCAGGAGCTTGGGTTTGAACTCAGCAAGGTCTGGGTTGGTAGGCAGTGTGGCCGGAAACACATGCCTCCTTTTTTCTGATCCTTGCCTCCTACCCATGACACTGATGCTAACCTGTGCACCTTCATCATCCTCCCTGACGAGGAGAGAGCCGTGTGAAGGGCGAGGTGCCTGGTCTGATCACAGAATACTGGTGCAGATTATGCGTGGTCTGTGGAAAGATTTTTGGCCTAAGGGTTTAGGGAACAGAAAAAATCCCGAATACACCAAACTCTTGACCCTTGAACCTTACAGCTTCCACCACTTTGGTTTTTTTCACTCGTGACACTTCTGGATATCAAGGAGCAGGTGGAGGCTCCAAGCTGAGGGCGCAAGGTAGCTCCTGCCATTGTCTACACCGCAGACTTTTCTAGAATCAATACTGCACGGTGAGGGTAAGATGTCTCCACTGGAAGAAACTGGATGGAAAGTACAAGGGGTGTTCAATATATCTCTCCTTGTTTTGGGTTACAGTTCCATGCATGCAGTCCTTCATGGCGGTGCAGGCACAGTAGCAGAGGCACACACACACACACACACACACACACACCACACACACACACACACAGGGTTTTAACAGCACGTACCTGCTTTGGAATAGTTCCCCAAACCCCATCTTTATATAGTCTGTTTATGTTGAGAAACACAGCTACCTGCCTAACCCTTCATGGGAGTCTCACTTTTCAGATTCCTCCCGGATCACTTCTTGTCTGTGTTCCCTGTTTCAGGAAGTGCCAGGGCCATCAACTAAAATGTCCCCCGTAGTGGTGTTGCCATGTCATCCTGTCTAACCACAGCGACTTTAAATCGTTTCTCCATCTTCAGGCACCCTTGCCTTCCAATCTCCACATTGCCACCAGAGGCAAATGGAATCTCTGGTGTCTACAGTACCTTTTCCATGAAGCCCAAAAATCCCTTGACAACTCAATGAGACACTCTAGGACCTGCCTCCACCTCAGTCACTCGCCCCACCTCCTGCCACTCCTCAAGGACCACAGTGAAAAGATTGGGTCCCCATCTCACTTTGCTCACGACACTCTCTGTGTACATGCCACACTTAACTGGGCTCTCCATTCTGCCTGCTTCCCAGTTTGTCAGACTAGACTCAGCTGCCACTTAACTGGGGAAGCCTCTCCTTTGAAGTTCTTGACACTTGTGGTTTGGTTCCTTGATCAACATGGTCCACATCTTTGGTTGACTAATCTATCCTTCTGACAAAACTGTGAGCCCCCCATCCTAAATCCTTAGGCCAAAAATCTTTCCTCAGACCACATGTAATCTGCACTCTAGTCCTTTCTGAGTCCCCATGCTCAACGAAAGTGCCTAGCAGAAAGTTGGGCTTGGGAGAGATTGTTGAATGAATGCATGAGGTATTATGATAGATTCCCCCTAGTGTGGAGGGCTATAGATTAGTGGATAGAGCATGGCCTAGTAAACCTGAGGCTCAGGGCTGTGATTCCCAGTACCACCTAAAGGATCATGTGGAGGCACAGAGGCCTGAAACCCTAGACCCTCCAGAGTCAGATATCCCCATTCAGCTTGGGGATATACATGGAGTGCTGATTCTCAGGAAGTAGTGACAATAGAGTAGCAAGTTCAAGGCCAACCTGAGCTACAGAGTGAGTTCTGGGTGGGTCAGGGTGATTGTGTGAGACTTCCCCTAAAACAAAACAAAACAAAAAGAAAGGGTTCTAAAAGTTCTGTGAAGTCAAGCCATTGAGAATAATCTGGGAAGAAAGGGTCACTTTCTGAAATGAAGGGAAAATCTGGGCAGGGAGGCAGTGATGGGGGATTTGGATGAGAGAATATAAAGGGATAAAGGAGGAGAGAGAGAGAGAGAGAGAGAGAGAGAGAGAGAGAGAGAGAGAGAGAGAGAGAGAGAAGGAGAGAGAGGGGGGAGGGAAGAAGGGAGAGGGAGGGGGAGAGAGAGAGAGAGAGAGAGAGAGAGAGAGAGAGAGAGAGAGAGAGAGAGAGAGAGAGGGGGAGAGCACAGATGCACATTTGGGACAGTTGGTGGTTTTGTAACTTCCTCTAAGATGGTTTCAGGAAGAGGTGAGGTTCTAGGAAGGCACAGATCACACACAGAAAGGATGAGGTGTCATCAAACATTCAAGGAGTGTTTGTCACCAGGACTACACGCATGGGCGACACAGGCAAATGTTAACCTGGTGGCTACGTGATAGGATTACTAATGGTTTCCTGGGGCTGGTGCCCAGGAATTCTGTGCAAATGCCAAAGAGGAGAGCATGTGACAAGTCACAGTTATGAGAAAGTGGGTAGTGATTCTGAAATAAGGATACAAAATGCCAGAATAATCACAAGGGAAGTGTCGGAATACCGAAGAGGGTCTGGAGGATCCCAGCTCTGCCCGCAATGGGTTACAAGAGGAATAGCTTAGAGAGCAGGAATTCCAACACATAAAACCTACCAACAGTGGCTAAAGCTCAACTTTGACCCACAAGTACTAAAAGTAGCAAATCACCCACGGTGGAGACATGACTACCTTCTGTGGTTCATAGGATGCACGAATGAGAATACAGACCTCTGCATACAACCCTCCCCTCACACCTGGAGGTTGGCTCAGTGACAGACCGTGTGCCTGGCATGCACAAGGCCCTGAGCTCTGTCCCAAGAATGCAGAAAATTGTATAAGGATTCCGCAGACTTCCTTCCGCAGCTGCCGGTCTGATTGCTAGCATTCTGCCCAGGCTTCAGAGGCAGACTTTGTCTAAGGTGAGAAGAGCAGGGAAAGTGGGGCTGAGAGGGAGGAGGAGCAAAGGGCTCCTGGCTGTGACTCTCAGCAGGACTCTGGGCTGCCGCTTAAGAGATTACTGTAGAGTAGGTAAACATTCGCAACACGCACATGCTAACAACTTATTTATCTGAAATTGAAGTTTAATTGGACACTTTGTGTTTTACCTGACAACCCGGCTGAAGGAGCTACATTTCCACACTCTCACCTCATTAGCTGCCGAGAAAAATAAATATGTTAATGCTTAAAAGGTTCCAATAACAATGCTCACTGCTCACATACTCTGTACTGGGTACCTCACTAAATGGGAAGGATAAGCATTTCATTTTAGCATCCCCAAACACTATGAAGATGGCATTATTAGTCCTGTCTTTTTCTTTCCTTTTTATGTATGTGTGTGTGTGTGTATGTATGTATGTATGTATGTATGTATGTTTTTCAAGACAGGGTTTCTCTTTGTAGTCCTTGCTATCCTGGAACTCTCTCTGTCACCTAGGCTAGCTTGAACTCACAGAGATCCTCCTGCCTCAGCCTCCCGAGTGCTGGGACTAAAGGTGTGTGCCACTGCCACCCGGCTTCTTTTCTCACACTGTAGCCCGTTCTGAGTGGAACTCACGGCAGTCCTTCTACCAAGGATTCTCAAATGATGGGTATCACAGATGTGAGCCACCATTCTGGCTTTATCCACATATTTAAGACAAATTTCTAGGCTCCATGGCACAAACCTGTCACCCACGTACTGAGAAGCAAAGTCAGGAGTATTGTGAATGTGAAGTCAGCTCAGACTACACAGGAAGACCCTGCCTGAAGGAGCCGGGGCTTAGTGTGCTTGGGTAACTTTCTTAGGGTCACATTTGCTCAGGGAGTTTGTGGGAGAGCCCAGGTTTATGCAGCCTTAGGCAAGGCATAGACACACCAAGTCTCAAAGAAGAATCAGAAAGAGGGTGAGGATACTAAAGGGGGCAGAGACAGGCCCCAGTAAGACCGTTGGTCTTAGACTAGGAATCTTGATATCAGTTTTAAAAATGCACTCTTTGTTTGTTTTGTTACTCAAGACAGGATCTCTCTGTGTAGCCCTGGCTGTCCAGAACTTACTCTGTAGACCAGGCTGGCCTCAAACTCAGAGACCTGTCTGTCCCTGCCTCCTGAGTGCTGGGATTCCAGGCTTGTGCCACTACCACTTGACTAGAAAATGCACTCTTAACTTTAGACACATCCACGCCAGGACTTACAGCTTAATTGGAAGAGGAATGGTTGGACTTTGGCCACCATAGTCTAAGGCGGACCCTTGTACGGCGAGCCACCTGCACGGCGGTGCACAGTGGAGTGAGCCAAACAGCAGAAGGATGCTGGCGTAGAGGCTGCTGGGTAGCTGGGGTGTCTGGAGAACAGGAAGCCACTTTGCCGAGACATGTTTGCTTCGGGTAGTTGGAATTCTGAAGTCAATTTTGAGAAACAGGTTGGGGCGGGGGAGAGACTGCTGAAGGCCTGACAGGATGGTGAGAGAGGCTTGGGTGGCTAGGAGAGGTCACGTGATGATGTGACATGGACAGGTTCTGAATGGGAAAGCGATCCTCAGAAAGCTCGTGTCAAAAAGTGTCAACATACAGAGGTCTCTGATCCCTCTGGCCAGAGAGCGGGATGCAGGAAGATGGAAGCCTACCGCAGCCCTCCCAGATGCAAGAAAATTAAACCCAGTGGTTTGCAAAGGCGCACAAGGACAGGGAAACAAAACAGGAGGAGAGAACAGACGAGAAAGCCCATGAGCATCAGCCACTCGGTCTCTCCCCAAGTGTGGCGGGAAGGAGCTGGCTCTATGACAGTATACGTCCAGGGACACGAGTGCCCATGGCACACACAGAAAGGGTCATAGGCATGTCTGCTTGGTCTTTGGTATTAGATTTGCTATTTGTTACAGGCTCTAAAGGAAAAAATAAAAACAAACTTGTAGATGCTTTATCTAGGGGGTGGGGAAGGATGAGGAGGTAGAGGGCTTATCTAACGTGTGTCCTGGGTTCCATCCTCAGCACCACATACCATTGGGTGTGGTCCACAAGAACACAGCCCACAGAATCATCTAAGCAGAGCTCATAGGGGCTCACAGAGCCTGTATGGGTCTGAGCTTCTGTACATGTGTTATGGTGGTGTAGCTTGCTGTTCCTGTGGGACGTCTAAGAATGGGAGTGGGGATTAGCTCGGACTCTTTTGCCTGCTCTTGGGACTATTTTTCTCACTGGGTTGCTTTGTCCAGCCTTGATTTGAGGGTTTGTGTGTCGTCTTATTCAACCTGTTATGCCATGTTCTGTTGATATTCCTGGGAGGCCTGCTCTTTTCTGAAGAGAAACAGGAAGAGTAAGTACATCTGGAGGGATGGGGAGGTTGGGGTCTAGGACGTGTAGAGAGAGGGGATACTGCAGTCAGTAGGTAATGTATGAGAGAAGAATACAATAAAAAAAATTAGACGCTCGGCAGTGGTGGCACATGCCTTTAATCCCAGCACTTGGGAGGCCGAGGCAGGCAGATTCTGAGTTTGAGGCTAGCCTGGTCCACAGAGTGAGTTCCAGGACAGCCAGGGTTACACAGAGAAACCCTGTCTCGAAAAACCAAATAAATAAATAAAGTATGGTAGCACATGGTTCTCAAGTGATAGAGAAAGAAGGATCAGAAGTTCAAGGTTATCCTTGGCTACTCATGAGTTTGAACCCATCCTGGGCTACCTGAGATCCTGTTACAAAGAGAAGAAAGAGAAGGAGAGAAGAAACAAGAGAAATCTTTTTCTATTGTGTTTATACTTGATAGTGAACAATCAACAGAAGGAGGCTGTAGATAAAGTGATGGACTCATTGATAGCCAGTTGACCGAGGTCACACAGCTGGTCAAGGAAGGAGCCAGGACATGAATCCCCCTGTGCCTAGCTCCAAAGGCCATATCCATTGATTATGGGTCATGTCTATTTATTATAGGATAAAGACTCCAATTCCCTTGGTTCACTTAAGAAGAAAGAATAGAGCCTGGGTAAAATGCTTACCTTGCAAGCACAAGGACGTAAGTTTGAGCCCCAGGACCTGCATTTAAAAGTCAAGTGTGGTGGCGTGTGCCTGTAATCACAGTATAGGGGAATTAGATAGATAGAACCTTGGCCTCGCTGGTCATACAGCCTACCTAACAGGTGTGCTCTGGCCCAGTGAAAGGCTATCTCATAAAATGATGTGTAAGGAAGAAAAGGAAGAGGAGAAGGAAGAGAAGTCAAAATGCCTGCAGGCCAACTGGACTGGCACTTGGCCAAAGGAAGAGAGACAAACAACATAAAATGTTAAGGGCCACATGAAGCTCTGTGTTGTGGTTCAAAACTCCCACATTAGAAGTGGCCTAGCATCGCCGTCTTCCTGTCTAACACACCTGCGTCCTTAGAGTATTTTAGCTCCCGAACAGCCAGCAGCAACGTATAACACAATTACCAAATGCTAGCAGCAGAGAAAGTAATTGGATCATCCTATGCTGCACAACCCTGCTCAGGCCACATCCTGAATATTAAGCTCAAGTCCAGTGATGTGTTCTAGAGCTAGAGGAGGACCGAGGTGAGGCCTTCGGGCCTTGACTGGACAAGTGATGAGGGACTCTGGAATGGTCACATTTAGGAACAAGAATCTGGGATTTATGGTGGTCTGTTTTCTTTTCTTCTTCTTCTTCTTCTTCTTCTTCTTCTTCTTCTTCTTCTTCTTCTTCTTCTTCTTCTTCTTCTTCTTCTTCTTCTTCGAGCAATGTCTGGGATAAGGAGAGAGGTTTTTGTTCAGTGTAACAGACATGCCAAGCCGTTAGCTTACACTTCACAAGCAGGCTGCTTCCCCTGCACCACATGCCCTCTGAGGAAAAGACCCAATTGCTTTGTGAACTGCTTCCAACTTGGTGAGCCCAAAATGGGGCACTTTCCTTGATCAAAATTGCCAAGAAAAATGAAAGAGAGACCAGCTGGCTATGGTGCTTACCTGTAATCTCGCTACTGGGGAAATAAAGGCAGAGAATCAGGAGTTTGAGGCCAGCCTTGACTATGTATCCAGCATGAGACCCTGAATGGAGGGAGATAGACAGACAGATAGATAGATAGATAGATAGATAGATAGATAGATAGATAGATAGATGCAAATGTAGGTATCGCTTTCTTTAACCAAACTCATTCAAGGAAGGCCTACATTTTCCTAAACTGAGAGAAAATTCTAGTTATTTACTTGACAGCAAAATTCAAAATAGTATCCCTTTGACTGAGTTTTTTGCTTGTCTTGTTTTCTGATTTTTTTTTTGAGACAGAGACTCACCATGTATCCCAAAAAAGTATCAAATTTGTGATTCTCCTGCCTCAACCTCCAAAGTGTTGAGAATTACAAGCATGTCCCCACACCATGCCCAGTTAATACCATCCCTTTGATTGTCAGCTTTTAGTGCTTTTACGGGGTGACTTGCTCTATGAAGCTGTCAGCACCTCTAGATTTTCAGGGATAGACTTATGGACTGAAGGCAGGTAAGTGACTGTCTGAGTTAATGTTCACGTTTGCAAGCTCGGAAACCAGTGAGCTGAAAAATGGCCAGTGTTCCGATGATAAACGGGGATTTGATGACACAAGGAAAAATGACAAAAAGATTAAGGTAGCTGTGATCACAGAGTCTTCTGGGCTACACGTTTGTTCGCTGGTCAAATAAGAGTGACGAGAACCGAGAACCTCGGGCACAGATAGCAAGGGAAGAAAGAGGAGAGACCGGGCATGCGTTTGATATGTGTATGAACAATGCTACAGCCCCAGCAACCACAGAGCAAAAAGATGGGGGGTTTTCAAACACATGATAAATACAGCCAATGTTCAGAGCCCAGATCAATTAAAAAACAAACAAACAAACAAACCTGAACTGGGCAGAAGGGCAGAGGAGGAGGAACGTGAGGGCCCCATAAAGTCCTAATGATTGATTTGAAGGGGAACCGTCCCGTGACTAGGAAAAGGGAAGGAGGGAAAAGACTGGCTTCTGCAGAAATCTGTCCGACTGTCCCTTTCTTGTCCTTTACTTTCATCTACTTCAGCCGTCCCAAACCCCAAACCCCCTCCCCACGCCCTTCTGACAGGGTTCACAAAATGCTTACTGAGTCAGGGAGGCATTTGTAATACTTCATTTCCATTCCGCTTTGCCCGCAGCATGGTGTGTCTGTAGACAATCGCAATGGCTCTAGGAAACCGGAAGAATAACGGAGCAGTCAGCCAGAGACGCATCAGCCTTTCTACTGGTTGCCTTTGAGCACTAGATTGCTGGGTCAGAAGCCAGCTTGACGGCCAGTGGAGCTGTCAGGGACTTCTCTAGCCTGGCTGGTGGGTGAGATCTTGGCATTTTTATGCTGTTGTTTCAGGGTTTTCATGGTGTTGTTTTAATAAAAACAACAGGAGAATTTTAAAACATACATTCTAAATACAGCCGTGGTAAGTTACTAGTGTTTGAAGGAGAAAGTGAACTTGAAAACCCTTTGAATGTGTTGTAGGGGGTGGGTGGGAGAGAGGGGGAGGGGGAGGGGGCAGGAAGAGGGAGGGTGGGGGGAGGGAACTGCAGCTTGTGTGAAGTGACACGGTTCCCATTTCTAAAATTGCCTTTGAGCCCACGATTGCCCACTCTGGGGTCAGCCAGTTTATTGCAGTCATTGCCTCTTTGACCAAGAAGTAATGGGCTTGCATTTCCATGGTATGTGGGAATTGCTGCTGTCAATTTCTTAGCTGACAGCCAGCCACCCAGGAAGGTTCAGCAGGCCTAAGCTAGTTAGCAATTATCCTGACCTGGTGGGAGGAAGGCCCGTGATTTTGCTAGTACCAATGGAGGCCAAGAAACCAAGCAGAGAGAGCACACAGCCTTAGCAACCATCAGACACGCACTCTAATATCTTGCTTCCTTCTCCCATGTCTAGTCACTAACAACAGTAATAAATGTTGAGCTGTGGATGTAGCCCCGTGGTAGAGAGCTTGCCTAGCATGCTTGTGAAACAGCAGGTTCAATTCCCAGTTCTGCTCCTCCCACTGGTAAAACCCTTGCCCATCCTAGACCACAGCACTCAAGGGCAGCTTGGTCTTTGCCAGCTCTTGTCTCTAGGCGTTGGTGAAACTTAGGTGGTATGTTCCCTCCCAGGCTGCCCCCAGCTTCCTGTTCTAAGCCAGCCACCCCATGATCTCACCCTGGGTGTTTGGGCAGAGTGTAGAAGCCAAATCGGGTTTCCTCCTTTCCCCTTGGCTAGTCAACCTTCTCCTCCTACCTAGTGAGTGGTCTCCACCCCACGCCACGGCTGTGTCTTTGGCTAACACCACCGCCAGGGCTCATGGCCAGGAGAAAGGAGTTAGCACCTGCCCAGGGGAAGTGAGGGGAAAAGGAGGCTTCAAACGAGAAAAAAGGAGCATATGTTTGGTGGATTTACACTTTTAAAAGCAGTTTTGACATTTGTTTTTCTCTACAAGAAATGTTGGTAGAATACTCCGATGCCAAAACGCTTTGGGGAAAAGACACTATGCAGGCAAATGCCAGGGCTGAGCGGAGCTTTCTGCACTCGCTCTCCCTGGAAGGTGACGGGCAAGGATGTCATCTGAATCCTCAGAGGGGAAACTGAGGCACAGAGAACTAAGATCCCTCGGCCTCCAAGTGAGCAGGGGGGGGGGTTAAAGGCAGGTCTGTCCAACCCCTCCCCAGAGACCCCCTCCCCATCCGTCCTCTGCAAGCTTTCCTTCTGAGGCAGCCTCGCCTGACAGTTTGACAGGTTATAAAAACGGGGTGGGAGTTGTCTGGGTTTAATAGAACATGTGTGTTAGAGTTAAGGGAAAAAAAGAAAAGGGTATTTTTCTTCGACAAAGTTTGGGGGTGAACGAGACAGTATGTGATAAGCATTAAAAAAAATAGTTGATTATATAAGCCAGGCAGAGGGGATTACAGAGAGGGCGTGTGATGAGAGAGCTAAGGATGAAACTGGGGTATGGGCAGAGGGGAGGGGATCTGCCTGGGGACGGCGTCCTCACATCTCTCTTCCTTTCTACTTCCTCTCTTCCCACTCCTTCCTACAAAAAAAAAGAAAAAAAAATCAAGGGAATTTAAAAAAGAGACATGCAGGAGCCCAGAGAGGAATGCAGTCCCTATAATCACAGTGACAGGGCCTGCAGAGCAGTGGTGCGATTAAACAAGGATATCACGGATTTTAGGGGCTCCCCCCATGTGTACGTTTGTCTGTAGGTCTGAAAAACACCCTGCTTATTTGTGTCCCACAACCAAGTGCCTCCAAACCCATAGAGAAGCTTTCCATTTGGAAGTTAGAAACGCTTAAGAGAGAGCCAACAGATGCCAGGCTGGCAACAGTCTCTAGGATGGGCCTGGTAATAGGGCTTAGTGCAATGTAAGGTAAAGCCTGGAATGACCTGCTGCCCGCCCCCCAACCCCCCCACCGCCACACGTCATGGCGATGATGGACAGAGCCCCAGGCTCCTCCAGATGAGGAGGAGAAAAGGATCATCTTCCCTGCCTGCCCACTCAGCACCTTGCTGCCAAACCAGCTGCCCCTTTGTCGCCTGTCATTAGAGACAGCTCTGTTGGTGGCTTCCTGCAGGAGAGAAGCAGCAAGAAGATGAACTGTTATCCAGGGAACACACCTGCGCACAGGACAGAAATGGATGGGAGCTGGGGGTGGGGCCCAGAGGCTTCTATTCAAAAGCCACTTCCTCTCAGTCTCCAAAGACTAGCACCAGCAGCCTGGGGCTGAAGAATTATTGTTCTCAGACAAGCGTCAGAGGGCCCCCTTGAGTTCCATGTGTTCACCCCTGCCAGTCGTGATGGGGGATTTGTGCTTTCCTGGGGCATAGGAGTGAGAAAATAACGAGGGCAGGAGAAAAATAAGAATTGTCCTGTATGCCCAGAGCCACTTCAGAGGGGACAGAAATCTCAGCATCCTGGACATAAGTGATTGGGTGGGCTATGACAGTGAAATCAGAAATGTGCATCTATTTTGTGGAGGGAGATCACTTGTCTCCACTGAGAAGGCTATTTATTCTCCTAAAAAAAAAAAAAAAAATTCCTAGCCGGGCGTGGTGGCGCACGCCTTTAATCCCAGCACTTGGAAGGCAGAGGCAGGCGGATTTCTGAGTTCAAGGCCAGCCTGGTCTACAGAGTGAGTTCCAGGACAGCCAGGACCACACAGAGAAACCCTGTCTTGAAAAAAAAAAAAAAATCCTAAACCAAAAACAGAAATGATGGAGTCTCTCTCACTTAAGCGGACCAATATCTAGAGGAATCGTTGGCTACAAATCAATGAAGAAGGCCCTGAGGGCCACCCCTAGATGCATGGCCACCTGCAGCCACGATGTGGGGCAGGAGAAGAGTATGGGGTCCATCCCTACACGAACAGGTTATAGCTGCCCCATTCTACTGCCCACTCCACTCTCTGGCCTTAGATTCAAATCTTTGAAGAAACAAAAGTATATTCTTGCTAGAAAGAGATTCTCAGGTCACTGTTTTAAGGGCTCAAAGGATGCATTAGAGACAATTCAAGACGACACAGTAGGGGAACATGTATGTCTTCTTAGACAAGCAGGCAAGCAGGTTAACATTTCTGTTATTCAAGAGCCCGAATCCCACATAAATTGGCTTGTGCCTCTGGTAGAATATTTAAACAGAAGCTGACAGGGAGCTGAGAGGTCATTGTCCATCCAGTAATTATAGATTTTCGGGGCCATTCAGCTATGCCTTTTTGTTCTCCCCTGCTAAGCTAAGTGCCCACTAAGGCAGAAAGATCCCAGACACAGCTATAGCAGTCAGAGTAAAAAAAATGCACACACTCGGAACTGGAAAGATGGCTTAGAAGAGAAGGTGAGGACCCAAGTTTGAATCCCCAAACCCACTTAAAAGCCAGTCAGGCATCGTTGCTGACTATAATCCTAGGAAGCAAGAGAGAGGTGCTCCCTGAGGCAGGCTTGAGGGCCCACAAGACCAAGACTAGCCAGAATTGGTAAGCTCTGGGTTCAGCAAGAGACTCTCTGCCTCAATACATAGAGAGTGATTGAGAAAGACACCCAATTTTGCTTTTTAAACATCCACATTCATGTACACAAATGTGCCTAATTATCTGTGAATGCACACACATGTGTGAACCGCACAGACACAAAAGAAAGAGGGGGAGAGAGGGAGGGAGAGAGGAAAGACACAATGCAGATTTTAACACAAGATCATTAATACGTAATCCAAAGCTCAACAAAAGTCAGGCATGCTAGCATGCACCTGGAACCCCAGCATTCTGGAGACTGCAGCAGGAGGATTTTGCAAATATGAAGCCAGCTTGGGCTACAAAGTGAGATGCTGTTTCTGAAGGGCAGGAGGAAAAAAGAAAAAAAAAAAAAAGGCAGAACCCTGAGATGAAAGGAACCATCTTTCCATGGTATTCAGAAAGAATTTAAACCCGGAAAATGTGTGGGAGAAAATGGTGTCTGATTCTCTACCATCCAAGCAAGGTTCCGTTTCATAGGTGCTAGACTCTGAGATGATTTATAACTCACAAGGGACCATGGGGACAGTCACCAAACCTGCCTGGATAAAGATTATAAGGCCTCAGAGGGAAGGAAAGAAAAAAAGCCGTTACAAAGTAGAAGGCACAGTTTAGGGTGCACCATTGCCCTCTGTTGGACTAAATAAGGCAGGCTTCTTCAGGCAGATGTGCGGTTCACAGTCTCTGGCTGAGTTTGCTGGTTAGTCATGGCACCTTAGAGTAGGAAATTAACTGTTCCTTGTAAACTTAGATACCCAGGTCCTTCCCTCTGATGGAATCAAATGTAACTCTGGTGGTAGGCTGTTAATTGTGCTTTTATGAATGCAACAAACACTTATGAAATATCTACTAAGCATTGCCTGGAGATTGTGGAGTCTCTAATATGTTGACTAGGGTCTACACACGAAAGACCTGTGATTGTCTTGAAGTTTTGTGGATGAGACAACATGACACCCAGGAAGCAAGCAGCCTATTGCAGGTTCCAATTCATGTCTGTGGATTCCTAATCCTCACTTCATTAGCTATAACCTCTTCCTTTAAAAAGTCTACTGCTAAGCCTATTGTGGTAGCACTTGCCTCTAAGTACAGTGAGGGGCAGAAGTGGGAGTTCAAGATCACCTTTGTGTGCCTAGCCAGTTTGAGACCAGCCTGGGATACACGAGACCTTATCTCAAACACAGGAAATGAATTCCAGTGTTCACGAATAAAATATGGCTAGAATGTCATCTGTGACTGACATAGAGGTCATAACAGGACATAACAGAGACCATACCACCCCAAAGCCAAAGGCCCTTTCCAGAAAAAGCCTCCTGACCCCCGGTCTACACTCCAAGATTGAATGTTCTGTCTCTGTAGTTTTGTAAAGCACTTTCGGAGCTGAGCAAGATGGCCAGGTAATGTTTACTTGGCCCCCAAATGTGGGGAGGCTAGAGGTGACACACAGGTGTGTTCTTTTTAAGATTTAATGTGTACAAGCTCAGACTTTCAAATGGATCAATTAAAAAGGTAGTTATTTGCATAACAAAGTTTCCTTTTCATTTCCAAAGGGCTCAGCAGGGCTCCTTTGTAGATCGAGTCTCTCTAATACATGCTAATATGATTCCATTTACAAATACTCTATTCAGAACAACTTTCCAAGAATCTTCCCATTGTGTACAGTGGGACTTAGCTGTGTTCACCGCCCCCCGGCCCCCCCCGCCCCCCGCCCCCCACCCGCAAGCAGTATAAGGTTTCCGACTTCTAAACAACAATTGAGCTGACCTTCGATTGTCTCAAGAGGGACTTCACCTGCTTGCCCCCCAGTCTCACTTGTGTTATCCCAGCCTTTAGAAGGCTGAGGCAGGAGCATTGCTTGAGCCTAGGTGTTCCAAGCCAGTCTGATCAACATAGCAACACTTCAGGTGACCTTATCTCAGCATAATAACGACAATAACAGTATGAAGGCTGGAGCTGCCAAGTGTCTGTATCGTGAAGCATTTGGGGTATAATTTTACCCCTAATAGATGACAGGTACAGACTACTACAGAAAACAAATCAATAAAAACCAATCAATATTTACTGAATTTTTTTCTAGCTCTTCTTTGTACCCAAACCCCCCAAAGTTAAAAAATGGTAAACTCTTCACTATTCTCTTTATATCCTACATAAATAAGCTACTAAAAATTACATTTGTAGCTAATGTTCTGATAAATGTGTGGTCGGCAGTATTCATAAAAGTCATCTCTCTCTCTCTCTCTCTCTCTCTCTCTCTCTCTCTCTCTCTCTCATTGCAAGACATTCTGCTGTAGGAATTACAACCCAAACTGGGGCACGCATTCAAATTAGAGCTGTCCCCAGCAAAATAGGAAGTGGTCTGACTGACTCAATTTAGGACCCGGCTTCCTCTTCTGTTGGGTCCTGAGCCTGAGTCTCACTCAGCTCTGTGTTATGCAATCGCTCCTTTTAGGAGAGCCATAGAATGGAAGCCTCGGCTATTCATAGCCAACTTAGGAGGAGCTGAAATTGTTCAAGAAGTTTCTCGTCTGGTACCATTTTGATGAAAACTAGTTCTTTCAAACAAATCTATTCAATGTGCCTTCTAAACGGAGTCAGTTAAAGAACTGCCCCGTACCTTTTGTTTGTATCTCAAGGCGATGAGGTGTTAAATCCTTGTATATCACTTGAATATTTTCCAGGGTGATCCCCCGCCCCCAATAAAAGCAGCTTACAAGGAAACTCAAGGGCAGAGATGATCGGTGGTGTCACCCTGCCGGGAGGCTGATCTGTGTCTCAGGGCTGCTAATGGATAATGCGTGAGAGAGCTGCAAAGGGCCGGCGGGAAGCAGGCTGGCATTAGAGCCCCCCACTCGTGGCGCATGGCGTCATCTGTGGGGTACGGCGGCTGGCTGTCCCTGGAGGCTGAAGCTTTGCATGCTGTGTGGCAGGTGGCAATTCAGCCATTTCTAAAGCCAGTCCCTGGCAGGGAACTTGCATTGAGTCCTTCTGTGAGGATGAGATCTCTGGAAAGGGGTCTCTCTCTTCATCTCTCCCCGAGGTCAGAGGCACTGCAATGACAGAGAACAGCATGAAGACACTTTTGAATGTAGGCGACGCTCTCCCCACCTCCTTCCCTTCCTTCTTCCCCAATTCCTTTCACCATTACTGCCCATTCTTGAAATCCAGTCATCTCTATATAAATATAGAAATTTGTTTCCCAGATGTAAAATGTAGCGGTGACAGGTGCAGACTATTACAGAAAATAAATAACTAAAAACCAATCAATAGTTACTGAATAAACTATATTGATAGTTCAATTTCCCTCTTCCCTAGTGGTCCTTGTTAAACTTTTCCAAATCAACACTAATGAATATACAAGAATCAAGATCTAAAGGTCCATGCCTTTCAACAGCCAAACTGAAGGTGACATATTACTGTTCTCTTCTCCACAGGGGACGAGAGGGAGTGCAGAGCCCTGCTACCCCAACCAGAGCACCTCCCTCCCGCACCTCGAATCTCTCCCTCCTATAGAACAGCAGCCAAAGAGATTTTATCTCACAAACGGAAACGGGAGCAGATCTCAGGAAGAGAAGGCTTGTTTAATTGGGTTTTCAGAGCCAGGATTAATATTACAAGCTGGGGAGCTGTGTGATGTGTCTGTACCTCTGGCTCTGCCACACTGCCAACCTTCCCTGGGAGAAGACAGAAAAGTGACACTATTCAATAGCAATTTTACTTCTGTCTGGGGCCTCCTCACCCAAATGATTTACAGCCAGGCGCTCAGGCTTGATCTTCCCAAGCTCAAGGTCACGCCCAGAGCACGCTTTTCTCCTCTGTGCTTCGTGTGACTTCTAAATACATTTAGCGTTTGCCTCTCCTTGTTCTCACCTCCATTATTAAGGTAAATTTGTGTGGAAATGGGATCACGGTTTTCAGGACCATTCACCCGACACCTGATCTCTTGAGGTGACCAAGTGTCTACTGTAGATACCATGATGGTGACCCACAGAAGTCACGTCCCCCTGCAAACCAGAGGCAAGGCTTTAATTAGGAAAGGTTCGGCGGAGTGGTAACATAATGGGGTGAATCCATTCAGCAAAAGCATTTAGCCTTAAGGAGGAATGGCAGAGTATTCCTCCCTGCTCAGTGCGTCTGTCGACCAACACGTTAATTTGCCTCAGATGGACAGGTCTTGAAGAAAGTGTACAAAAAGGAAGGTGTCTGTGTTGCCACTGTGGAAATACGTTGTGACTAGAGGAGAGACAGAGAGTCAACGGTGGCATTATATTTGGCTCCTGAGGGATGCTTCACTGGCCTTTGGAGATTGGTAATAGTCACCTCACAAATCGTCTTTGGGAACAGAGCAGACACAGGAAGCCAGCATCCTCAGTCCCTCCACATCACCCCCCCCAACCCCCAGCCCCCCCCCTTCTCTGAGTCGATGGCTCTAATCCTCCAAGAGCTCCCTGCTGCACCCTGCCACCTACTGCTAGCTTCCTGACAGGCCCCAGATCTTGCTGAAAGGGATAGAAGTTCCTGAGGAAACTGTTTGCATCCCCAGCTCCCTGATCACCGAGAGCCCACTAGGTCTGAGGGTTAACTTATTAACTCACCCAGAGGGTGAGAATTAGCAAAACTTTGTAAAACCTAAACGCCGAACCATAACTTTGCAGACACTGCCCTGGCAGTAAGCTGTTTTAGCAGAGGATCAGAGGATGTGACAGTCCTGCTGATTAAGTGCCACAGCCAGGGAGAACAGTTTATAGGAGATGGGCAACATCATCTTTTTTTTTTTTTTTCTGCTTCAGGCTGCCTCAGCTGGGGAGGGATTTATTCCATAAAATTAGTACTGTCATTATTATCTTGATACAGGATGCCATGTAGCCCAGGCTGGCCTCCAACTCACTACTGTAGCTAAGGATGACCTTGAACTTCTCATCCTCTCTGGCTTCTAACTCCTGAGTGCTGGGATTACAGGGGTGTGTGGCCATGCTGGTTTATGTGGTGCTGGATATTGAATTCCTCATGCACACTAGATAAGCACTCTATCAACAGAACTACCTCTTCAGCCCATTAAATTATTTTAAAACATAAATACTCTCCAGCTGTATTCTGTGCAGTCTCTGCAATTGTTACTTAACTCTGTTTCACAACTCGATCCACTGAATATTAAGATTCCCATTCTAAAGATGAGGAAACCGAGATTCCCAAGGGTTTAATTTCTTGGCCAATAGCACACAGCCATTTACACACTCACACACACATACATGTATACACACAAACATACACACACACACACACACATATACACACACCACTTCCATTCAGTTCTGTGGCATTCCCAACAGCTCTTTGAACTGGAACTTTTTCATATTTAATGTAATATTTAATGTATATGGGTAGACACAGTGATCAGTACGTGGGGGTTACTGTGAGACAGGTTAATTCAATTCAGAACTATTGAAATTGAAATTTCTGAAATGTACTTGGGCTACATCATGAGGTTACAATAAGCTATGGGACCAACTATGTTTCCCAGCTCAAAAACCAAAATGCTTCCTACTGTCAAACTGGGCAGAAGGACGCAGAGTTCCCCATCGGCCAATACTGTCTAATTCTCTTAAATGATTCAGATGTAAAAGGGAAAATGGCATCTGTCTAATTAACACTGCCTGGTTAAATATAGCTGCCAAGGGACAGCCCCAGGACAGTGTTTACTGAGCAGTCTTTTCTAGCCCCCTTGGGCCTCAAGTTCCAGTTGATAGCAAGCCTTCTGTTCTTATCAGTGACAAACAGAGATGGCCCCAGAAGCAGTGACAGGCCAGGGGCTGGGGCTGGGGTGGGGGGAGGGAGTTGGAGGGAGAGGGGCTGGGCTGTCACTGGCTGTATTTCCTACTATCTAGAGAGTGATTTTGGGAACCAGATCTGGAAGGCTGCAGCAGCTCTTGTTGCAGACATGAGCTCTGGCCTCGCACGGCCTTCCCGACTGCCTGAGCCTAGCTCTCCAGCCTGCAGGCATCCACTGGGCCACCCTCCTGCCCACTGCTGAGTCTGCCAGGCAGCGCCATCTGCTCTGCAGCCCGTCCCTGGTGGAAAGACACAATGACCACATTGTTTCTCTTCCAGCTTCTCGTCAAGACATGGAAGCTATTGCCAAGTTTGATTTCATGGCCTCGGGTGAGGACGAACTGAGCTTTCACACCGGAGATATTCTGAAGGTAGGTAATGTGGGGGCCCAGGGGAGCAGCGAGGGGCTGAGGTTCCCTGAACCTGGCCCACCAAGGCCACCTAACAACCTATGCCTCTGTCACTGAAAAGGGGTGCAGACTTCTTTTTATTTTTTCAAAACCAGATGTGGGCACATGCCCATAATCCTAGCACTCAGGAGGTAGAGGAAGGAGGATCAAGAGTTCCAGGCCAGCCTTGGCTACATAGTTTGAGGTCAGTCTGGGTTATGTGAGACCCTATCTCACTATCTCAAAGCAAAACAGAGGGGAGGGGCGAGGGAGAGGGAGAGAGCGCCAAAGTTCATTTCTAGGGTAATCTACTGACCATCCTTGTGTAAAAAACTACTGTGACTTTTAGCCAATACTAAGCCTTTATCCTGTTAGTAGTGTGCGCGCACACATGTGTACACAGATGTACATGCACATACATATGTGTACATGTGCACATGTGCACGCATGCCCATGTATGGGTATGCACATAAGTGTAGAGTCCAGAAGTTTATATCAAGTGTCTTCTGTGAGCTCACAGGCAATTCCACTAGGCTCCTCTCAGGGACCTAGCAACAACTTATGTCACCTGCGGTCATTACCTGCTGGACACCACCAGGTGTGCCAAGTGTGTGCAGCTTATAAAAAGACTGAGCACCACCTCAGCTCACTTTCTGCTCTCTCTTCCTTTCTCTCCCTCTCTGCCCTCGACCCCCACCCCCGCCCTCATGGCCGGTTTGCTGCCTCTACTCTTTCCCCGGGGGTCCTCGCTACTCTCCCTTGCCCCAACAAGATCCCTTTATATCAGATCTCTTGCATGGTGTAATCACTCAGGGGCACACTTTGGTATGAGCTCCAGTGATCCGCCTGCCTCTCCCTCCCCTGTGCTGGGATCATAGATGCAGGCCTACGCAACCAGAGATCTGAATTCAAGACCTTGTGCTTGCATGCTGGGCTATTGCCTGCCTGAACCCTCTCCCAGCCCCAGAGGAGCCATCCTTAAAGAAGCCTTCCTTCGAGTGCAGCCCAGTGCAGTTCCATAAAAGAGAAGCCCACATTCCTCCAAATCGGTCCTTCTGAGCACCTATGTGCTAGATACCAGGCTGGGCGACAGAAATTCAGAGTTGACATAAGTCACCCTCCTTCCCATCTCTGGCATGGAGTGGGCAGCCCACGCCGCCTCTGACGGGCCATCAGAGATGCTCTCTGCTCAGTGCTCAGGAGCACGCGTGGGGAACATGGGAGTCCACCTTGAAGGGTGGGCCAAATGAAAGTGTGGCAGTGGGAACGTCGGGAAACAGCAAACTCAAAGACATGCAAGGCCAGGCTTCAAATGGGAAAGGTGCAGATGGAGGTAGCCAGGGAGGGGCAGCAGACCCGAGGTGGCTTGATGGAGGCCATGCATACCCAGCCACTAAGAGGCTCCTTAAAACTTGTTTCCCGGCCCCCACTTGGGTTGTAGTGGCCACTTGTAGAGCCGAAGTGGCCTTGGCCATCTTCCACATTCTGGGTGTCTGTCCACATACTCCAAAAGTTAGCCCTTGTGATTTGCAAAGGAATTCAACCTCCTGTCCACAGGACATTCAGGAGTATGTGGTGGCGGTGTACACCTGTCTGACCACAGGGCACCCGCTAAGAGCGTGCTTCAGCTCTTGTCCTCAGTTGTCCAAGTGGTCCCCTCGCAGGTCTGAGTCACCAAGGCTCCTGATGTATCTTGCCACAGAGAATGGTGTCCGACACAAAGGCCCCTTGTTGGGGTGTCAGAGGGCAACGTGGAAAGTGTCCACAGGCACATGCGTACAGAACAGAATGGCTTCATTTGTCCTTTAAAATGACAAGAGGGAGAGAGAGAGAGAGAGAGAGAGAGAGAGAGAGAGAGAGAGAGAGAGAGAGAGAGAGACTTCCTAACTGCTTTCAGCTTGCTTTGGTTGACCCATTAGTGACCCAAGCTTGATGTTTTAGTCAAGTAGGTTAGGCTCCCAGTTGAAGAAAACATGGCCTAGGTCTTTGCATCTTCAGATCCTTACTGAGGTCCTAGAGACACTTGTCCCGTGATGGATGGTAAGTCTCTCCTCCTTCCTCTTGGGGCACTGTGACCATTCAGATTCCAACACATAGAAACACCCGCTCAGCCTAGCTCCTGCCCCTGCACATCACACAGGGATCTTGCTTAAGCTCCTCTGTTATCTTCTGTTATCCAGAAGGGCAGAAGGGAAAACAAGGGAATGAGCATTCCCTCAGCTCTGTTCCCCAAGCTGGCTCCTTACTGACTTCCTGTCCCTTTCCTCCACGCCGGGTGCGCCATGGACCTTCGAAGTCTGCCTTTTATTTTGTGTCCTGGTTTGTTTCCTGTTGCCGTGATAAACGTACCTAAAAGCAACTTGGGGAGGGGAGGGTTTTATCTGACTTACACTTGCACATCAAAGTCCGTCACTGAGGGAGGTCAGGGCAGGAACTCAAGGCGGGAACCTGGAAGCAGGAACTGAACCAGAGAACTGCTATCGCTGCTTTCAGACTCTTGGCTTACTCAGCTACCTCTGTAACCCACCTGCCTAGGGATGGTACCGCCCACAGTGGGCTGGGCCCTCCCATATCAATCAATTAAGAAAATGTCTCAGACTTGCCTATGGGCCAATCTGATTTCAGTTTACATTCCCTCTTCCTAAATGACTCTAGATTGTGTCAAGTTAACAAAAACTACCCAGCATGTGCTGCAACCTCCTTCATGTGCCTCGAATGTTCTACCGAGACAACCTATGTGCCTTCCTGCTCTCTTGGCCTCTCAGGTGACTGGCTGACAGCAGCCCCTTGGCTGAAGCTGCTGCCTCCTGTCTCTTCCTCCTTCAGTCATTCCACACACTGGTCCAAGAGGGACTTTTCTAGAAGACAAATCAGATACTCTACTGGCCGCCCCTCTCTGGAGCTCTTTCCCTTGCTTGATGGCACTCCTGTCTTGTTCTCTCTCTCCTCTCCTCTCCTCTTCTCCCTCTCCTCCCCTTCCTACCTCCCCTCTCCTGTCCCTCCTTCTCCTACAGGTCTTGTTTGTGAGTGTTCCTGTCCTCTCTCTAATCTGATATATTAACTTCCCTAAAGCTCTGTCCTTGGCCTTCTGATTCTCCTTCTTGTCTGAACCACCTCACCTTCTTCTCTGACTCCGTGCTAAAGATACCCCACTCTGTACCTTTCTCCCTCACTAACCTCCCTCCGCCTTGAGCCCCAGAACCAGTAGCCTGCAGGATATTACCTCCTGCCATCAGGTTCACACGGTCCCCTAGGCCCACCCAACCCAACCTCCATCCAAGTTATTCTTCTGTCTGTAATCAAAGTACCTACAAAGCTCAGTCACTACACACCCCTCTTGCCAAATCCTGGTGGTCAGGACTGAGTCCAGCTGAGTTCCTATTGCAAGCCAAGGCTGGCACAGGGGATACAAGTACCATTGTGACCTCCCATCAAACCCAGGAAGTTGGGAGTACTTTCTCCACTCCATAAATGTGAAACGGAGGCTGAGAAAGTAAACAGCCCGTCAAAATCACACAGGTAGACAGGGACTGGGCCAGGACCCGCATGGAGCTCTCTCTCTGTTCCCTAAGTACTATCTCTGTTCTAAATGCATTTCCTTCCCTAAGTCCCCCCAAGGAAAGACCTTCTCCATTAGAAAAAGAAAAAGTGTGATGCTGGGACATAGGAACACAGGCTTTGCAAGCATATGAATATGGACTCAATGCCCAGCCTGTGAGCTATGTAGCCTGGGCCTAGGCACCTGCCTGTGTGAGCATCAGTGCTTGCCTCCGTGAACAGATGGCCTATCCTTGCAGAGTCTAGGAAAGAATTAAAGGTAACGGCCCTGGTCCAAAGCAGGCACTGAGCAAGCCGTAGCCATATTAGCATGACTACATGCCTTCCTGCTCTCTCGGCTCTCACCAATGGTCACCTGAAGTCTTTGTATCCCATTTCTTCCTCCTCAATCAGAATACACACTGGTAACAGAAGGACTCTCCCCGAAGACAACGCAGATCAGATCATTCTCTTGTTCAAAAGCACTCCTCATTACCAACTCCTTGAGATCTGACCCACTATACAACTCATCACCCTCATAGGCTGGCCCGTGTGTGCATATATACGCACAGCGCACATCTTTGAGGACACTGTTCTCTCCCCCCCCAATGCTTTACATCATCCTATCTCAGCCCTGCCCCTCCAGTTCTCCAAGTGTCCTTCTGAATTTGACCATCTTTCCAGAGACCCCCCCCTTCCTGATCTTCTCCCTTCTTTACCTCCCCTATTCCAAGCAAAACTAACCCCTCTCTGTTATCTGTTTCCCAGCATCTCACACACAGTATTGCCTCAGATAAGCTGTACTGTCAGGACCATCTCTCATGACCACATGTGATCTCATGTTCCCTGTTGGCTACGGGTTACACATACTTCAGCATCTCTAGGAGCAGAAAGTTGCTTCTCATCAACGTTAGATGAATGAATGAATGAATGAATGAATGAATGGTGGGTTCTTCCATTAAGAAACACTCTGAGAGCAGAGAGACTCCAGTTCAGCACTATGCCTTCCCAGCATCTACCACAAGCTACATCCTAAACAGGGACCCAGTACATATGTCCTGACCCGGGGAATGGCATCTATGTGGCCACTTAGAGTCCCATCTGCCCACCTTTTCCAGTTCTGCACGTTGCACCCGGAGTGGTTAAAGAGTAAACCACAGAGAGCCAGAACCAGAGCTCTCATGTCTGAATGGTGGCCATTAGCGATCGTGTCAGTCATGGCCAGCCTGAGAAAACACGCCCCGGGACCGCTGCAGACCATTTCAAGGACAGCTCTTGAGTGCCCTAGAAAGTCACTTGGAGGTGCTCGGGCTGATTGGCCTTCAGCTCGGAACGATTAGGCAGACATTTTCATTAGAGAAGTACAAGGACGCGTTTGGCTGGCTTACCGGCTACTCTCTCCCGCTCCTCCTCTGCCTTCCCAGCTCAAACAGCAGGTGCTTACTAGGTGCTGATGTGCACGGGATGGCAGACAAGATGGTGGACGAGGAACCTCCGCCAAGTGGCTTGCTCCTTGTTCTCCCGGGAAATGAACACTTGGAAAGGACACTGGGGATCACGCTATTCGTGTTCGTACCTGTGGCTACACAGGGCACCGAGCCACACTGGAATCTGCCTGCAGCTTTGGAAAGTGGCTTTTGACCCAGTTTGTTCCTACCTGTTTCTATAATGTGTCCAAGTCGACCCCATTTCTCCCTACCAAGAGAGGCCTAAAAGCACTGACTTAATCCCACACGATTGACTTCCTCCATGCCTCGGCTTTCTGCTGTGCCCCTAAGAGCTGCACGTCCATCCAATTTCACATTTCTTCCCAGCTGTACTTGGGCCTTTCTCTTCCCACATCTAGCTTATTCTCAGGCCATGTAACCCAGAAAAGTATTCTCTTAGGGAACGTTTTAGGAAAGACACAGCAATTTAATTGTAGAACTCCGGGTGTGTCTGGGCTGTATCCCTTACATGAGGGGGTACAAAGAGATAGGGGAACTGAATCGATGGAGAGGTGAGAACAGGAAGCTTTGGGGCTCAGAGCTCACAATGGCAGGAGGAAGCCACCACCCCTCAAAAGGGGGGGAAAAAACACTTCTTTGTAGAAAATGGAAGATTAAAAAAAAAAAACCAAACCTCTATACACCATAAAATGCCTGTAAATTCACCTCTCTGGAAACACAATTTCAGGCAGATCAAGCCCCAGGTGGTAGAGACCAATGGCTGTCTGTCCTGGACAATCTTTAGTTTCTGGAGGAAGTGGATGAGTGCTGGCCATGATTACTTGGATTGCGGCTGGTTTCCGGTCAGAGAGCAGGCTACAGAGTGTGATTCGCACTGTGATAAGCCAATTTCCAAACAACATCTTTCCCCTCACCTCTGCTCCATTAGGATTTGACGTCGTCAGTTACCCTGGCCCACCCCCACCTCCCCCAGGGTCGGCTGTGACAGGAGAAACTAATTCCAAAGCTGTCAATTCCAGAGCAGCGCATGGAGGGGAACGTTCCTGTGCTTTTTAAGTGGATACAAGATGCCGCCGCTGAGTTTCCTCGCCTTCCCTTGACCTAGTTTGTGCCTCCTCCCCGCCCCCTCACTCCCCCAGCACACACAGACCCACACACATCCTCAGCAAAGCTGAGAGACACATTTGATGTTAGAAAGTTTTCAGTTCTCAGCATTTCTCAAGCTCAAATATGGGACATGCTTTTACTGCTTCAGAAACAAATGATCACAGCCTGAACAGTCATGAACAATGCTTGCAAGAATTACAAATCTTTCCATGTCCAATAGAACTGGAGTCCTCCCTCATAAAGATACGTGTGTGTGTGTGTGTGTGTGTGTGTGTGTTGTGTGTCCACGGTGCATATGTGTGTACATATACATACACATACACATATGTGTGTGTGTATATACACACACACACACACACACACACACACACACACATATATATATATATATATATATATATATATATATATATATATGAATGTTTGGCAGCTTGGTGACCCAGGTATTTAATCCTAGCAATTGGGAGGCAGACACAGACAGATCTGAGTTTGAAAAGGCCATCCTGGTCTACAGAGCAAGTTCCAGGGCAGCCAGGGCACCATAGAAAAGCCCTGTCTCAAAGAAAAAAGAAAGACATACATACATCTTCCTGTGCCAGAGCTCCGCCTGTCCTCGCCTCCGCTCTGTAAGGCTCCAGGGAGCTGCTACATTTCAGATGGCTAATTGATCTGTCCTGTGTCACACAGCTAGCGACAGAGCTCAAGCTAGAAACCAGGTTTTCTTGTTCCAAACCTGATGGCACTTTTCTTCCACCTCAGCAGTGATGTTAGAGGCAATGCCAGGCATAACTAATGGCACCCCCTTTTTTAATCCCAGCACTCGGGAGGCAAACGCAAGCTGGTCTCTATGAGTTCAAGGCCAGCCTGGTCTACATAGTGAGTTCTGGGGCAGCCAGGGCCACATAGTGAGGACCTGACTCAGGAGAAAAATAAAAAAAGCAAAGCCTAGGCCCAGGGATGGAGCTTGGCTAGCTGAGAGCTTGTGGCTGTGCAGAGCCCTGGAGACTTTTCCCAGCATAGCATAAAAGAGCTGTGGTGGTGTTTGCCTGTAATCTCAGCACGCAGAAGATGGAGGCAGGTAGATCAGAAATTCAAGACCACCCTCAGCTGCCTAGGGACTTGGTGGCCATATGAAACCTTGTGGGAGGAAGGAAGGAAGGGAGGGAGGGAGGGAGGGAGGGAGGGAGGGAGAAAGGGAGGGAGGAATGGAGGAAGGGAGGAAGAGAAGGGGGGAGGAAGGGATGGATGGAGAGAGGGAGGAAAGGAGGGAGGAAGGGAGGGAGGGAGGGAGGGAGGGAGGGAGGAAAGGATGGTTTTCTCTTGAGGTGGAAGAGAGAAATCCAAGGGATCCAGGACTTCCACTCCTATCCTTTCTGGCGGAGTCTTGGAAACCCCAGCCCCCAGCCCCCGGTCCTCTTCTACGTCCAACACACCCAACACACGCATCCACAGCACCCTCCGCTCACTGGGTGCTTCTCCTCGGTTGAAGGAGTGCAGCCGGAATTCACCGGCTACAGGCTGAAGCCCACGGGTCCTTCCTGCTCCTGCTCCTCTCTATTTCAGTAAAGACATTACCACCCACTCAGTCTCCCAAGCTAGAAACCCAAAGTTTTCCCAGAATCCCTTTCTCCCTCAGCTACCTAAATGGTTACAAAACCCAACCGCGTTTCCTTCTTCGAATCCTCCGAAATAGGTCTTTGCCTCTTCTTAGCTCGAACGCCATTGTCCCTTACCCGGTGGGCTATGCCCATCTCCCCCGTCCTTCCCCTGGCTTTACCCCACCCCCAGCTCCTCCTCAAAGCTCCTCCTTAACTCTCATTCTTACTGTTACTTCCTGGCTTAAAAACCGTTTTATCAATCTGAAGATAAAAATCCAGAATTTTCAACCATGAGCTATACCCCAGACCCGGTTCCTGGAACCTCATAACTGGCCCAGTTAGCTTGCAGTGTTGCCTGGAGAGGTCTCCAGGCAATCTTTCCCATCTGCCCGCTGCTCTTCCTCCTGCCCTAGCATCTCCACCCATGAAAACAGTTTCAGCTACAAGAAAGAGAAGCAAAGAGTTAATATTCCTCCAAACCCAGAAACAGGAGAGGGGTGCTGAGGGGTGGGGTGGGAGGGGAGGGGGCTGCTGGAAAGTGACTCCAGAGGCTTGGTGGTACCATCAAAGGTTTCCCAGTCTCCAGGGCCGCCACCCTTAGGTAGAGTCACTGTCCTAGTCTAAGCCCACATACTTTAGAAGCTTTCTCCTTCTCCTTCTCCTTCTCCTTCTCCTTCTCCTTCTCCTTCTCCTTCTCCTTCTCCTTCTTCTTCTTCTTCTTCTTCTTCTTCTTTTTCTTCTCATTATTATTATTATTATTATCATTATTATTTGTTTTTTTGAGACAGGGTTTTTCTGTGTAGACCTGGCTGTCCTGGAACTCACTCTGAGACCAGGCTGGCCTTGAACTCAGAAATCCACCTGCCTCTGCCTCCCAACTGCTGGGATTAAAGGCATGCGCCACCACGCCCGGCAATGATTTTCTGATATATATAGCCATGTCTGCTGAGTGAGTGAGTGACCCAGGCAGGCAACCACACGTGGGTGTCCGTCAAGGAGGACCCTGTAGTAACGAGATGGAAGAACTCTTGGTTTTGCTCATGATCTGAGGCTAAGTTTATAAAGGGCATGGCAAGTGTCCCTGTAGAGAGCATCCCCCCACCTCAAGTTCTCACTCTTGACCTGGAGCTCAGGCTTGCCTCCCACTGACAGAAATCCTCCTGCCCCACCTTCTTGAGGGTTGAGATACAGGCATGAGACACCATACCTGAACTGTCATCCCAAGTACCCAGAATCCTATTCCCACCATTTTCAAATTTCAAAGTGGGAATATGAAATATGAAGTGTTACAGTTTAGAAGGCTGGTCTCACTTAAGACATCTAAGTTTTAATCTTCTTGTTTAAAAATAAATTTTTGGTCAGACATTGTTTTTATACTTCTATAACCCTAGTACTTGGTAGATAGAAGCAGGAAGATCAAGAGTTCAAAGCCAGCCCGGCAGTGGTGGCGCACGCCTTTAATCCCAGTGCTTGGGAGGCAGAGGCAGAGGCAGGCGGATTTCTGAGTTCAAGGCTAGCCTGGTCTACAGAGTGAGTTCCAGGACAGCCAAGGCTACACAGAGAAATATCTCAAAACAAAAACAAACAAAAAAGAGAGTTCAAAGCTATCCCTCATAGAGAGTTCCAGGCCAGCTCAGACTACACATGGACTTCTCTCCAAAAAAATTAAGGAATGAATTTACCCATTGTTTGCTGATAAGACAGCTCAGTAGGTGACCTTGATCCCTGGGAGCTACAAAGCGAAGGAGAGGACTTACCAGAGGTTGTCCTCTGACCTCCATAGACGCGCTCTGGTGCAGCTGTGCACACAGAGACGAATGCGCGCACATAAAGACACGCGAGGAACTAAACTTATAAGGAGGGATTCAGGGCAGTCTCTGAGCTCTGATGGGGTGCCATGAGTGGGCGGCACAAGTGGAGAAAAATAATGGTGTAAAGGGAAGCCAAATTCTAGAGAAATAAACCATGGTGTTCCCTCCTTCCCACTAAGCCCTGGGGCCGATGTCCCATCCAGGTCCCTAGGCTTATTTTCCTCTCGGCTCTGTAGCCCCTTCCTGCTGCTTGGCGTCCTCTCATCAGAATCCTTTGTTATTTCCATCTAGATACTAAGCAGCCAGGAGGAGTGGCTCAAGGCGGAGCTCGGAAGCCAAGAAGGATATGTGCCTAAGAATTTTATAGATATCGAGTTTCCTGAGTAAGTATTTCCAGCCTGCCAAGATGGGTCTACCCACACACGCTCCCCTTACTTTTTCAGTTGTCACTAAAATTATCTATGCAAACCCGAGGAACTGTCAGAAATGGCTGCCTGTGGAGATCTCCCTCGCCAGCCTCCAGAACCCCGCAGCGGAAGGCCAGGGTGGGAGGAAGATTTATTTGCATGGCATCACATTCCCTTCTGAAGTTTACACCATGTGCATGAATCGCCTATTTAATTATATATACATATATATACACAGAGAGAGGGGTGGGGAGAGGGGAAACCTGTTAAGATCACCTATAATGAACGCAGTTGCAGGATCTCCAAGAATCCCAAAGGGGGCGCTGTTGGACATCACTCGTCAAAAGCCATTCGGGCAAAGTTCTTGACTGCATGATGTGGCTTTCCGCCTTAAACAGGGATCCCAAACTGTATCGCTTGCTCGCCCCAGTCCGGAGGGTGGGTCAAGGGGGGGATTCCCTCCAGAAAGAGGAAGTGAAACACAGATTGGGCTGTGTTTGTCTCAAGAGTTGACCACAAGGGTTAGATAGAAATCTAATCTTGTCTCAGAGCCAGGGACAAGCCCCAAAAGCATAGGCTTTGTAAGAAACTCATAGTAGGATTGGTGACTCAGGCAGTTACTTTCTTGTGACCCAGGAAGAGACCACTGAGACAACAGGTTGACCACTGACCGCTCTCCCCCATCCCCACCCCCCACCCCCGCCATGGGCCCCTAGCACTGCTGTCATCTGCTAGGGGACCACTTGAGGCCAGTCAGTCTCCCACCTACCTCTCAGCTCGGCCACCTTCCTCCCAGGTGTATGGTGGGTGAGGGAACCCACCGGAAGAGACGCACCCTGATCCCCTCCCCCACCCTCAGACCCACTCCCACTGGCCCAGCACCTCCCACAGTCACACTTGCTTGCAGCTGCCAGTGCCTCCAGCAGTAGGAACACCCCCCCCTCCCCGAATCTACTCCCTGTACTCAGCTGACAGACAGGCTCACTGCAGTCACCACCTCCCCAGCCAAAGACACAAAGGAGAAACAAAACCACAAGACTGGCTCCCAGCTCCTTCCAGTTTTTCTTTCATTCCCTCGAAAGCATTCGCTTTTGCTCTTACCAACTCCCATCTGCGCACACACCCATCCTCCGAGGAACCCCCAGACTCCTGTCAGCGAGGTCCCAGCCATCTACAGACTGCAGCCTTACTTCCTCGGTCACCACCTTGGCAGGATGGGACCTTCTTCCCAGGAGAACATACTCTGTGACCTCCACAAGGCCTCTTCTTCCGGGCTCCTCCCCCTGGTCCTCCAGTGCCCTGACTTCTCCTCCCCAGGCTCCTTTGCTAGGTCCTCCTCATCCTGCCACCCTCTATACACACACACACACACACACACACACACACTTCTCCAGTAAATTTCTTTATTACCATTTTATTTTCCCCAGCAGTGGTGTGTATGACTATACCATATGTGGCGACCAGAAGACACCATCATGTGTCACCTGTAGGAATATCATTCACCTCTTTTGTGACAGGGTCTCTGCCTGGTCTATTACTTGCCAATATTCAGCTAGGCCGGCTAGCCAGTGAGCCTCGGGGATCTGCCTGCATTGGTCTCCCCAGTCCTGGTTACAGGCGCCCATCTGTATGGCAGACTTTTAGTGAGTGCTGATGATTGGGCCAGTTCAGGTCCTCATGCTTTCAAAGCCATCTCCCCTGGCCATTATAAATGACTTTCCACCCCCAGCATCCTGTCCACTCCGTTTCCATTTTCTCTCCTGGCTCACAATCCCCTGGCTCGCCGTTTTTTGATTATTCTGTTGTTATTGTGTGTCTCCCGGGCCACTTAGAATGTCAGTTTCTGGAGAGTGAAGTTACTTATCCGGCTCTGCTCACCACTATTTTCCTAGCACCAAGAAAATGGTCCCAGGTGTTCAAAGATGGTCAATAGAAGCTGTCAGACTTGGCCAAGGTGGAATAAAAGGTTATCCCAGCACTCGCAGTCATCAGAAGTTGAATCAGAAGTTCAAAGCCAGCCTCTAACATATAAGAAGCTTAAAGTCAGTCAGGGCTACATGAGACCCTGTCCCCCTAAACAAAAGTAATAGGTTGGGTGTGGTGGTTGGTGCACACCATTGATTCCAGGTGCTTGGGAAGCAGGGGCAACCAGAGCTCTGTGAGTTTGAGGCCAGCCTGGTCTACACAGTGAGTCCCAGGATATCCAGGGTTGTATAGAGATATCCTATTTCAAAGTAATTAGTTAACTAATTCAAACAAAAATAGAAATAAAAGATGTCAAATAAAGTAAAAAAAATAACCTTGGAATGATAAGGAAAATTGAAACCCTGATCTCCTGTGTCTGATACAAAATGTGTTGAAAATTTTGAAAGTCTTTTTTTTTGGGGGGGGGGTTTTTGAAACAGGGTTTCTCTGTGTAGTCCTGGCTGTCCTGGAACTCACTCTGTAGACCAGGCTGGCCTTGAACTCAGAAATCCCCTCCCAAGTGCTAGGATTAAAGGCATGTGCCAACACTACCAGGCTTTGGAAGTCTAAAAAAATATAAATTAAAAAAATTAAAAACAACAACAACAACCCAAAATTTCATACGGTCCTCTAGTCAGAGAAAGTGGCTTTTCTCAATGCCTCTGCCTTTCTAAAGGTCTCTGCCTGTTGCCTCGCTGCACACTTCCCTGTGAGCCATGGCTGCGGTGGTGCACACACCCGCCTATTCCTGTCACTGCTGTGCTTTCTCCATGTGGCAATCCGCTGTTCAGCCCTGCAGAGGTGTGGGACACCAGAAACAACAGGCTCCAGCCTGCTGCTGGGGCCCAGGTCTGGAGGAAGTGTCCCTCCGGTTATCTGAGTCTGAGTCAAGGGTCTCAGATCCCAGGAAGCACAGGGGCCTGCTGTGCCTTTGTCCTAAAGGGACTTGAGCATTAATTAGCCTTCCGATGGCAGCAATTAGAGCAGCCATCTATAAGCAATGTGACAGGGTCCAACCTCTACCAGCTGTGACAGAAATCCTCATTCTAGTGAGAAGTTTGTGTTCTGGCGGAAGCTGCAGCCACTGTGTTTGACTTTTTTGGAAGATCCCAGCCACTGCCGCCCTGACCGTATGTGCTCTGGGAAATTTGGCTTCTCTTCTACATCTCTGTTTCCTCCGTAGAGGATCATTGGATCTGGATTCATCTTTTCTTAAGGCGGATGACCTTGAAGTGCAGGGAATGGCTCACAGAAGAGTTAAAGGAGCTGGCTGCAGAAGTTGCTGTTAGAGCTGCTGAGCTCCAAGTATTTGCAAGATTTCCTGGACACTCAGAAGTCTCTACTGGGCACAACAGTCAAGCCTCCAAGGCTCCCAAGTTAGCCCAAAGAGACTGACCCCCTAGACTGGAACTGTCCTGAATGCTCCAGGGAGAAAGGTGGCCGGCCACCGATGTCTCAGGAAGGGAATGGGTGCCCAGGCCTTGTCTACCAGCCTGGCCTGGCACCCTGCCTCCGTGCCTGCAGCCACTCTTTCGACCCCACGCATTCTCTTCTCCCGGTGGCAGGTGACTCCATCCAGCTGTGAACCAATCCCATATGGCCCCATTTTGGTACAGCAGCAAACTCCCACGATTCAAGTTTCCCCGAGCTAGAGAGAAGCTTCTGGAGGGGCGAGAGCAAAGAGAGCATGTACAGAGCAGCGAGCCATTGCTTCCCCGGAAGCAGCTAACTGCCATTTCTTGGTTTTAGAATGCATGTCCCAAACCCTGACTGGGGGTCCTGGCCTCCACCCTTGAGTCACCCCCTTTCCGTGTTCCCTCGTCCCTCCACACCACCATCACGTGTCTCAAAAAACTCTTTCATCCTGTCTCACAATAGGTGGTTCCATGAGGGCCTCTCTCGACATCAAGCAGAAAACTTACTTATGGGCAAGGAAATCGGGTTCTTCATCATCAGGGCCAGCCAGAGCTCCCCAGGAGACTTCTCCATCTCTGTCAGGTACTGGCTACCCCTAAACACACCTTGATCCTTCTCAGCCGGCTGAAGCTTGGAGATTACCCACTGATGGTGGCATCTCTTTAACTCCTTGACTATTTCTTCCCCAGAGCATGTGTCCTCAACTCCTCCGTACCCTGGTCTCTGTTCAAAATGACCTGTGTAGAGAGTGGTACATACCTTTAGTTCCAGCACTCAAGAAACAGAGCCAGGCCGATTTCTACAAGTTCAAGGCCGGCCTGGTCAACATAGTGAGTTCCAGGACAGTCAGGGCTACATATTAAGAACTTGTTAAAGAAAAAGAAAAGCATGCATTGATCTGCTTCCCCTGTCCTGCCTCCCCTTTCAGAAAGCAAGTTGATCTGTGTTATATGTGTGCTCTGAACAGCACCAGACACCCTGCAGACATCAAGGAGTATCTGTGGAAATAGGAGAGGAAGAAGGAGAAGGAGATCCCACTTGATTGCGGAAGTCTATATCTTAACCTTTTCTGTTTCTGTCACCAGATCTAGGGCTGAAGAAAGGCTAGAGAAAAACAGAAATCCCAAGCTGCTGCTGGACACAGTTTCTCTTCCCCAGCAAGGCCATGGCAAAGCAAAACCGAAAGGTTTTAGATAGAGATGAGGGAGATCCTGGTGAGGGGGATCAGAAAGAACTTTGACCCTGTAACCCTTGTGCCGCACTTTACAGGAAGTGACTCAGTCCAGGCAGGGACATGACACAGACCTAAACTGAGAAACCCCAGCTCTCTGCATGCAGTGTGTATGGTCAATGTGTTAAAGACTGCAGGTCAGACTTGTTGACCATGTAATGCAAGAAATGCAGCTCTTAGCAGTGGAGGCCAGAGCCTGCACAGGACACACACCCCCTGCCTGGTGAATTGACCGGCGACACTACCCTGCCTTAGCTGATAGGTTTCTAAAGGTGTGAGGCTTTATTGCTTCCAGTGCAGAAGTCTAATCTCTGGTGATAAATTGGCGGTTTTGGTATTTAGACAGAGAGGAACTTTTAAAGCTTAGGCAGGAAGGACTAGTAAACCATTTGCCAGTTGGCTAGGCTTGTGCACCTCAGAGTGTGCTTGCAAATAAATACCTTTGTCTCCTTAATGTCACCAACCTTCACATCTTGCTAAAACAAAAAGAACACATATATGTATTTAGTATGTGTGTGTGTGTCTGTGTGTGTGTGTGTGTGTCTGTGTGTGTGTGTCTGTGTGTGTGTGTCTGTGTCTGTGTTACATATGTGGTGGCTGGGGCACATATATGTACATATGGAGGTCAGAAGATATGTTTAGGGAATTGAGGCTCTCCTTCTAAGCATGTGGGTCCCAGAGACTGAACTCAGGGCATTAAGCTTGGTGACAGGCACCTTTACCCACTGTCTCAGTCACTGTTGCTGTGAAAAGACACCATGACCAAGGCAACTCTCATTAATGGAAGCATACAATTGAGGGCTTGCTTCCAGTTTCAGAGAATGAGTCCATTATCGTCCTGATGGGAAGCATGGCCGCAAACGGGCAGACATGGTGCTAAAGAAGTAGTTGAGAACTACATCCTGATCTGCAGGCCATGACAGAGAGGTGGGGGAGATGGAAGGAGAGATACCCCAAGTGGCACACTTCCTCCAATTTTTTTCAAGTAGCGCCATTCACTGGTGACTGAGCATTTAAATACATGAACCTGTTGGGACCATTCTTAGTCAAACCATCACACCCCCTGAGCCATATCACTCAGTTCTCTTAATTCTCCTTAACTAAAACTTCATATCTTGGGCAGTCGTAAATATTAGCTCAAGCCAATATTAATATGTCTCAAATTCTAAACTCCTTGTATCTTTATTAGGGAAATTTTGGTCTATTAATAAACCAACCAACCCCATTTTAATTTTGTTTTCCCCTTTTTTTTTTTTTTTGGTAAAATTCTGTGTGTGTGTGTGTGTGTGTGTGTGTGTGTGTGAATTTTGCACGTATATCTGCATACCATGTATATAAAATGTGTGTGGAAGCCAGAAGAGGGAGTTTGATCTCCTGAAACTGGAATTACAGATGGTTGTCAGCCACCATATGGATGCTGGGAATCCTACCCCAGCTCTCTGGAAGAACAGCCTGTATTCCTAACTCCTACACCAATTCTCCAGCCCCAACCAAACTTGTTTTTAAGGGCCTTATTGACAAACTGCGCCGAGCCATTTGTTAGGCGGAAGTGCATTTTTTGGTGCCTTCAATTTTCAGAACCTTGACCTTGACTTTTTCAGCTAGGAATTATGGGTCGTATTCCTTCACTGACATGAATCGTATACAATGCTTAGCCTAGACTTCTGCCAGAGCCTTGCCTGGTATTGAGACAAGGCAACTTCCTGTGATCATTATAGTACTCTCCACACTACCTTTTGAAAGCATGCACTATACATCCCAAAGCAAAACCACTTTTATATATTCTTACAAATACTGTATGGCATGGACACAAAGGGGTAAGAGCCCGTGATGGCTCTCTTGCCTCGCCTTTGAGATGCTAGCCTTTCAGGTCTGGAGACTTGAGTCACATCCTTTTCTTTACCCTCCTCAATACCAGTAGGTCATCCTACACTGTAGACACAGATGTCAAGCAGCAACGCGATGTCCATTGTGATTGTTGAGAGGGACTGGGTGAATAATTACTATAGACAAGAAATACTTTCTCCTCTGTGAGTTGGGACACTGTATCTTGAAGAAATGCCACTGTTAGTATCCAAACTCCTGGGGAAGACTAGCAGGGATGGCCATGTGTCAGTTTCTACCCCAAATCAGTTGGGCAAGAAGTGACTGTCTAACCTTTGGCTTCTCTAGGCTATGAACAGAACCCAGATTAAAGATGAGAATAAAGGCCAGAATCCCTACTCCCTCCAAACACAAATCCCCTGAAACTCTCCCTAGAAATCCCTACTAACCTTCAGAGGACTCTCTACTCCCAAAGCCCTTTACCTCTTGACCTTCCTGCTGGAACCAGCCATTGACAGCACCTGTGCTCATGCAGCTTCCACATGCAAACACAAAACAAAACTTGGAGAAACAAAACAAAACTTGATAGCCAAGCCGGAATGACTTAGCCATGGAGAAAGACCAGAGCTGAGAGTAAAATCTACCCCCTTATTTCAGATGGATAATCCGATTTCTGCAGACCCCATACAGATTGAGCCTGACCACCTGAGATCCTGACTGGTAGCAAAAGGCATGTATCTAAACGCAGTCAGCATAATTACCCAGCCCAGCAGGAATCAGGCAGGGTGTTCTCCTTCGGTTTGCTGCCTATTGACCTTGACTAAGCCCTTGGGCCTCTCTCAGTCTCCATATCCTCTCCTGCCAACCAGGAAAGGCCAAACTATCCTCAAGGTCTTTTCCAGTTAAAATCTACATCTCTGTATAATGTGTTTCCTCCCAAAGTACAGAACGATTTACAGTCTTATTTATACAAAGCATAAACTAAGACCAGATCAAGACGGCCTCATTGCATAGAGAAAAAAAAAAAGTGATTAATTCCTTAGGGGAAAGGGTAGCTTCTTGCCAACCAGCTCAGCTCTAGACTTAAATGAGATGGGTCAAGCCATTTCTAATAGCAGGGTCTTTAAAAAAAAATTCCTCTTCTGCCAATCCTTAGCAGAGGGCATATATTCACACAGACATACACATAATTTAAAATAAAATAAAATTGTAAAGGTTTTTAGAACATTTTCCTTTACTTGACCTACCTTTTTCTACATTTATTTGTTTATTTAGTGTGTGTGTGTGTGTGTGTGTGTGTGTGTGTGTGTGAGTAGAAGAGAGAGAGAGAGAGAGAGAGAGAGAGAGAGAGAGAGAGAACTTGGAAGAGTTGGTTCTTTCCTTCCACCATGTGGGTTCATAGGTTCTGTGGATTAAACTGAGGTTATTAGATTTAACAAGCGCCTTCTACCGGCTAAGTCATTCCTCAACCCACCTCCCTTTTTAATTTCAAATGTTGGTCCAGCACCCAAGACAGATTCCAGTTCATCTGATCATCTTCTGTTGATGGACCCTCCCACGCACCTGCTACTAGAGCGTGTTTCGGGTTGCCCGTATCTAGATCACCTGCTGCTGTAGAATGAGGAACTCCTCTGTGGCATGAGAGGAAGGACCACGGGCCTCCTGAACTCTCCGCAGCTATGAGTGCCTACACTCGACCTACCCAAGATGGAGTAATCATGGTCCATCATGAAATGGGGACAAGATCATAAGGTTATGAAGGCAGTTGATAGAGGATGAAGGAAAGAAACACTCTCGTCAGTGGCAGAGCTGCTTGTATGTTGTCCGTGGCACCATAAGGATCTCTCATTTAACTCCTTGGTTGACAAAGACAGACTAGAGTGGAATCATCACTTCCTCTGTCATGGGTGCCCTATCTGGGTGGAACAGATCTTTGCTTTTGTCACTCCCCGGCCCCAAGAAACGTTTATACAATGCCTGTCCAAACAGAACTTCACCATCCTTGGGTGCAAACAGAACCCCCAGCAGGGGCAAGGTCACCACGTAACATACGACTTGAGTTTGCTTGATCTCCAGGCACGAAGACGATGTTCAGCACTTCAAAGTCATGCGAGACACCAAGGGCAGTTACTTCCTGTGGACCGAGAAGTTCCCTTCCCTGAATAAGCTGGTGGACTACTACCGGACAACATCCATCTCCAAACAGAAGCAGATCTTCCTTCGGGATGGCACCCAAGATCAGGTATGCCTTTAGGTTCAGATAAACTCCAGGCCAGAGATTTTAGGTAGCCTGAATTCCTGTGTAAAACACACACACACATACACACACACACACACACACACACACACAGGAAAAAGAAAAGAAGAAAGGCATCTTGATCCAGCTGAGAGCTGATCCCAGCAGTCAGATCTCAGGTTTAATCCGAGCTGAACACTTCCTAATACTTCCTAGCTGTGTGGCTTTAGAAAGCTCTCAGATCCTGTTTCCTCGTCCTTTAAGACAGCATAAACAGGGGGTTCAGAGGTTTGTGAGCATAAGAATCTGATGTCTCCCAATCTCTTCCATCACCCCTAAACACATTACAAATGACTGTAAATGTTAGCTCACATTGGAGGTGCTGTCTTTCCTGAGTGTTCTCAGCCCAGGTCTGGGGCTGCTCAAGGGTCAGGACAACAGTAGTGCTAGAGAGTAGCCCAGGGGCCAGGACTAAAGCACCAGGCAGTTTCCTGATGGCCTCGAGGAGTACAGGGACTGCGTAGGTTTAACCCTGACTTCATTCCTAACTACCCGTGTCACCTAATCAAGTTCAGAAAACTGGCCCGCAGAGGTGACTCGAGAACACTTGCTGCTCTCCCAGAGGATCTGAGTTTAATTTCCAGCCTCATGTCCCATGGCTCACAAGCCAAGGCCCCTTCTGGTCTCCTTGGGCGTCGGCACACATATAGGATACATATACAGAGACATGTACCACAAATAAGATAACTTTCTGAAGCTGGGTAGGGTGATACATGACTGTAACCAGCACTTGGAGGGGAGGTGGAAGCAAGCAGATTGCAAGTTCAAGACCAGCCTGGGCTACATATCAAGCTATGGCAAACTAGACACTGCTGATAAATAAAAAATTAAATAAATAAATAAATAAATAATCAATCGATCAATCAATCGATCAATCAAACAGCATACAAACAAACAAAAGGATGCTTTCTGGGTATATGTTTTCTCATCATAGCATGGAAAGCACAATTGCAGTGCTCTCACTGGGCCCTTGTAAAGACTGAAGATGGTGTAGTCACAGGTTCGGCAGCAGAACCTGGGCCACAGCAGGCAGGCACCAAAGAACTTACCACAAGGGAATCCACACGCATATGTGCACATGTGCGCACATACAAAGTACAAACTATTTTTCAAAGAAAAGACCATAGGTGCAACCGAGGAGGAGCATTGGGTGGCCGAGCTGGAATCCCAGGGATAGGTGGCTTGAAAAGGTCACGTGTGCTTTGGGGAACTAAGCACGCCCTTTCCAAGTCGCCAGCTGTTCTCCAGGCTGGGGTGCTAGAGTCATCACAGAAGAGGGTGTTCCCAACCAGAGCACACAGAAGTTCAGGAAAGAAAATAAAATAAAGGTCAATGGAGATCTTGTGGGTAATCGTAACCAGGAAACAGACAGAAGTATTAACTCAGTAGGATGCGGCGCTCAGAGATAAGAAAGGCAGTAGAAAGTTTTCGTGAAACTGGATTAAATGAGTTAAATATTTGCACAGTGCTAGCATTTATGGAGAGCAAGGCTCCGTGTAATTGTTTGTTAAATAAAAATAACAAAATAAAGTATTTCTGACCCAGGAGCTGTGACGGTACGAAGCAGAGAGCCCTCATTCCTTCCTGGCACAGGAGGCACCAGGTCTGGTTTCCATGGCTCTGCCAGAATGTTGTTCTCTAGGGCCACTGTCAACAGGCTGCAAACGACAGGTCCAGATGATGCAGAGTAGAGATATCCGGAGGGTAGGATGTCCAGCAGTTTGGCAACAGGTGACGACATATGGATTGTTTGTCACATGATCTTGGTTGGCCTTTGCTTTCTCTTCTGAACAACTGTGTGTGCTCTCTCTCTCCTCTCCTGATTGTGACATGCCAGTCTTGAAAACAGCCAATGGCCCGGGAGAGGGGGTTTGCTTCCCCAAAGCACACGTGTCCTTTTCAAGCCACCTAGTTCTGTCTGCCACATCGAATATGTAAGCTTGATTACGGAAAGAAAAACAAACCCAGTAGGAATGAATTGATCAGACACTGCATGGAAACAGATTGTCAACCAGAGGCCTGAACTGAACTGGGGAAGGCTTCGGTATTCGGAGACCATTTTTGATAGCTTGGAGGTCTAAACCTTTGATTTTCTTTAAGCCCTACCACACAACCACACGGTTACCGCTAGAAGAGAGACAGGAACGGGAAATCTAGGAGAAGGATGAATCTGGATCTCCTGTCTTCCCTAGGGTCACCGGGGCAACAGCCTGGACAGGAGGTCCCAGGGAGGACCTCACCCAAGTGGAACCGTAGAAGAAATCCGACCTTTGGTGAACCGGAAGCTGTCAGACCACCTCCCTCTGGGCCCCCAGCAGTACCACCCGCACCAACAGCCGCCCCCCCAGTTCCCACCAGGGCCGCAGCCCCCTCCACAGCAGCGCTATCTGCAGCATTTCCACCAGGTATTTGAGGAGCCGGAAGGGAGGAGGGCAAAGAGTGAAGGTTGAAACAGTGAGCTCCACGTTCATGAAGAGACGCTGCCTCAAAACACGAGGCAGGTGGGGAGAGAGAAAGAGACTGACTTCTGGTGCCCAGACTCCCCACCACACACACACACACACACACACACACACACACACACACACACACACACACACACACGCACACGCACACGCACACGCACACGCACACGCACACGCACACGCACATGCACGCACGCGCGCGCGCATACACACACACACACACACACACACACACACACACACACACTCACACACATACCCCGAAGACTAATTCTCCCGTCAGCAGAATTTCAATTCCTGCCCCTTAACCTGTAAAAAGAAAAAACGGATTAACACCTGCGGCAGCCCTGATTGTTTATCTACCCCTGCCTGCTCCAGAAGGGAATTGCAAGAGGCTTATGGAGATGGACACTACAATAAAGACAACACTGGTCTACATTCCTCCACAGGGCACACAGTCCTTTGTGAGCTGCCCGACTCTGCTTTCCCAGGCCCATATCCTGCTACCAGCCCCCACTGCTGTGCAAACCCGCAGTCCAGCAAACGGCACCACACCTTGTCGTCGGCGTGGCTCAGAGCGCTTTGTCCCTTTACTGGCTTTTTAAAAGTTGTTCTGTCTGATTCTTTCCTGGCTCGTCCTGCTTCCACCTTCAAGCTGAAGCCCAGGCACACCTCTTCCCGGATGCCTTCCATGATCTACCCAGGCACACCTGGACACTTTCCCACCACATCACTGTATATGGTTCTTCCACTAAACCAGTAAATGTTCCTGATTTTCTCATTTGTAAATGGGAAAAGAACCATATAAGCTAGGGATGGCAACACATGCCTGTAATCCTAGCCTTTAGGAGACTGAGGAAGAAGGATTAAAAGCCCAACTCTAGCCTTTGGCTACATAGTGAGTGCAAGATCCACCTGAGCTACACAGCAAGACCCTGTCTTATGATTAAAAGAAAAAAATAGGGCTGGAGAGATGGCTTAATCTATAAAGAGTTTGCTAGGTAAACAAGAGGGCTGGAAATCAGCTTTGCTAGCATGGGGAGCGCATTCTTAACCTCACTGCTGAGGTGAAAGGCAGGGCCCAGGAGCTCACTGGCCAACCAGTCTAGCTGAATCAGTGAGTTCCAGGTTCAGAAACATTCCTTCAAGTGGATATCTCTACGTGGCAGAGGATACCCCATGTTACTCTCAGGCCTTTACACTCACACATATACATACACAAATGATGAAGATGATGACGATGGTGGTGATAATTGATTACAATCCTGAGGCCTGGCTACGTAAGACTCTCCAAATTACTGCTACTTCATTGAATAAGTGGAGGCCATCGCCTTCGCCTTCAGAGTCTAAGAGCCCTTCAGATCCCCTCCCGTGCGTTTTCCAAGATGAAGGGTGATGATGGCCAGCAGGTCTTCTCGGGCGTTATTTCTGTAGACTGCACCCCAAGCAAGGCACAGGGTTGGGGTGTGAGAGTCACCCCTACTGGTCATGCAGCGGCCCTCTCTTACATGTCTCTAGGACCGTCGTGGAGGCAGCCTGGACATAAACGACGGGCACTGTGGCATTAGCAGTGAGGTGAACGCCACCCTGATGCACCGGAGACACACTGACCCCGTACAGCTCCAGGCGGCAGGGGTGAGTGAGCAGAGAGTGAGAGGAGGTGTCTCCAGAGAGGGAGAGGGCTCAGCCTGGCTGCTCCAGGTCCTAGCTGGTGCTGGCTGGTGCTGGCTGGTCCTGGCTGCCCCAGGCTGCTGTTTTCAAACTATTGAGCTTTCACCCAGTTCTTTCTCCATCTTCTGGCTGCAGGGGATGGGTGAGGTTCATCCATGCGATCTGGGTCACATGGTTTTGGGACCTGCTCAGAGGTGGGGCACTTACCTAACATATATGCGGTCCCAGCTTCCATTCCCTGTACCACAATAGCAGAACAAAACCATAACCAGAGCAAAGGGTGTATGTTCCAGGAACTTAGTGCCCTGGGGCTGTGCATGCGAGGTCTGCTTTAGGTTGCTGCAAGGTCAGCCTTTTGCAAGGGCTCGGAGGACTCAGAATAGAAGCTCACAGTTCCTCTGTGTAACAGTTGTGCCACAGACCAGTCTGCTGAGCTCATCAGTGTCTCTTGTCTCCCGACAGCGAGTGCGCTGGGCCAGGGCACTCTATGACTTTGAGGCTCTGGAGGAGGACGAGCTGGGATTCCGAAGCGGAGAGGTGGTTGAAGTCCTGGACAGCTCCAACCCATCTTGGTGGACCGGCCGCCTGCACAACAAACTGGGTCTCTTCCCCGCCAACTATGTGGCCCCCATGATGCGATGAGTTGATGATTCGCACTGGGAGGCTTAGGGGCTTTTTCCTCTGAAGCCACCTGCAAAACAGGGAGGGGCAAGGGGGAAAAGCTGAACTTTATAACTACACATACATGCATACACATGCATGTGTGCCCCTGTGTACACAAAACATGTATGTGTATGCCTATGGCTACACACAACAGTTTATAATAGTAATTTATTGGCAGGCAGGTTGGCTTGTTGACCGGCATGAGAAGGCACTCGGGTGGAGAGGGGGCATGTTTTTGCCGGCTCTTCTCTGTGTGAGAGGGCAGTGGGGAGCCGGGAGCAGGGCAGGGAAACTTTTCCTGGCCCTTGGAGGCTTCTTTCCTGGCTTGGGACTTTCCTAAGAAAGCAAACAGCTAAGCAGAGATCACACCCCAGGGATTGATGTACAGGACCTGGCTGGGCCTGACGAGGCGTGTCAGGCTTGACAGTCGTTTACCTGGCCCTGTCCCCTAACAGAGTGGCTCCCCTCTTCTGCACAGAGCAGGCGCTGCGCCCCGAGAATTAAGGTGCAGCAGATACAGGGCTCCAGGCACCAAGCAAGTCTGAGCAGGGAGCCGGCAAGGGCGTGGTCGGGAGGCTCCCCTTGGTGTGGGAGAGCCGTGCACGCTCAGGCCTAGTTGATGTCTTGGCTGGGACTTTTACTTTCCATCAGAGACTGTCCCTTGGGTAATCCTCTTCCCCTATGGCTGACAGGAGAGTTTAGAACACTGGACTCTGCAGAGCCGAGCGCTAGGGAGCACTCAGCGGTTCTCCATGGGCCCTCGTGGCTTACTTGAAGGTAACTTCTGTTTCCGCAGCTGCAAAGAAAGCCGCAGCCTAGATTCTTGGAAGTGCTCGGAGAAGCCCTGGTGGAGAATGTGGGATGTGTCAGCAGCCTCACTCTGTGGTTACAAGAGTCTCTGTGCAGCTCAGTTGGGTTTTGCTCCTGATTTTCTGTGGTTGAGAACATCTTTGCCAAGAGCGCTGACTGCAGATGGATCGATAGATTGACGGACTGACTCTAACCCTGATGGGCGCTTCGTGGAAATGGGTTTCCTCCCAGAGCCTCCCTCCACCTGGGAAGAGGAACCCCCACTGCCGCTGTCCCTCTTTGTCACCTCAAACTAGAATTGTGTGTCCTGGTGCCCGACCTGGAGAATAAATCAGAGAAGCCTGGCTGGGCAGGAAGGGACACTGGAGAGGAAGCTGGGTGCTTTTGTGGAGCCCGGGAGTAAAGATGTCAGAACAGAAGGCACTTACACTTCCGAGAGTTTGATATAGTCGTGTGTGTGTGTGTGTGTGTGTGTGTGTGTGTGTGTGTGTTCTGAGATAGGAAAGGAAGAACTGGGGTGAAAAGAGATGGTGAGCATATGTGACAGAGGTGGGGGGGCTGTCTCCGAGTCCCCTCCTGCTTTAGGGAGGGGCTAGAGGGCATCCGTTACTGAGGGAAACAAAAGAACAGTCTGTGACTCACCAGTCACTGCAGCGTGGCATACACTCCGTCCCTTGTGACTCTGATTCAACCATCCTCTTATCCCTGGGTTCCTTTAAGAGAGAAGGAGAGGGACCAGGAGGGAAGAGAACATAGCCCGGAGGTTCAGGGAAGCAGAGCAGGAGTGAGGAGCCCCTGGAGCCCTGGGACAGGAAAGCAGGGACAGTGTCAGAAGATGGGTGGCAGATGGGAGACAGGGAGACCAGTGTGTGTGTGTGTGTGGGGGGAGGCGGTGTCAAGCAGGGCATCAAGAGGAAGCATGGGCAGCTGGTGTAGAAAGGACTCTTTCCCCCCTCCATCCCCCGGGGCAGGTAGGAGCCCCCCTCCATACCCCCAGTGCAGGTGAGGAAAGAGTGCATCAGAAGGAGGTGAAGAGCAGAGAAGGCGCCAAGGAGGAAACAAGAGACCGGAAGCTGAGGCGAAGTGGGCCTGACCAGCAAGCCTGGTAGTAGGTGATGTGAGACATTACAGTAAATAAAAGCCAAAAGCGGCGTTTGGCTTTACAGTATTTGCAAACCATATGCTTTCGGCAGCCCACAAACTTCATCCATTTGGCTGATTCTGTGGGAGGAGCAGCCCTGGCTGAGGCAGAGATGACTAGCTTGGTTCTGGTCTAGTTACTATGCCTTGAAACACCCTGTGAGAATACAGTCAAACAGTTTTGCCAGCCTGTACCTGATGTCCATGTGGCACAGCTCTAGGAGCGGGTGGGGGTGGGGGTGGGGGTGGTACTCTCCACCTTGGGGCAGCAGGGGGTCTAGTCCTGGAGAGACAGAGCTCCTAAAAGCCCTGGAACGGGCATCCTGTTTTAGCAAGAACCCTGGTGGAAGAAGGTAGGAGGAATTCTTATTGAGGTATCCTCATTAGCAGCGCTCAATTCAAAAGCGAACAGGAGAGTCACCCAAACCACTAAGGGAGACCAAGGATTCATAGGGACTGAGCCAAGAGGAGATTTTTGGCCACCACACCCTAGGTGCAACTTTGTGACATCTGAGCAGAGAACTTCCAGAGAAAAGCCAGTTCCTGTTGGACCAGTTAGGGTTTCCTCCCCAGTTGCTGGAAATTACTTCATTTCAAATATCCAGCAGTTACCAGGGCCCACTCACCATCACATGGTCTCAGGCTGATCTAAGGAAATACTTCTCAAAGTCTCAAGTATCTGAGCGTTGTCTGGGGACCGTGTTAAAATGTGGGTTCTGACTCAACCTCACGTCTCTAACAAGCTCCCAGGTGCTTTGATCAGCAAGGGCACCAGCCTCACAAATCTAATTGGATTCTTTTTCTGGGGATATTCAGCCTCTGCTCTTTGTTGCTAGCGAATAAGTCACTTTGGCTTTGGGACAGGCACAGCTCATTACTGTCTTTATGACATCATTCCTGTTTGGCGGCCGGTGACTCCTTTTTGCATCTTCATCAGGAATCAGAAATTTTCCAAGTGACAGGCATTTGGCTGGAGACTCAAACGGGAATTCTCTACTAGAAATCACTTTAACAGGAGCAGAAGCTGTGGAAGGCGCAGAAGCCTTCTCAGGAAATCCTGAAAGAGAAAAATCAATGTCCATCACTTCAGGCTCTGGGCAAGGCAGGGGCCATCACTAGATCTCAGCTCACAGCCCACACAGGGGACAGAGCGGCCTGGTCAAAATAATTGCATGGCACAATCATTTTGTCTAGTTTCAATGTGACTATCTATAAGACAAGAGTGTGAGGGAAAAAAAATCTACCACTGCAATGCTTTAAAACAAATTTATTTTTGTTATTGTTTTTCAAGTCCTTCCACTTCATCTCCCAGTCACGGCATCCTTCCGTCTCCCATAGCAACGCACTGCCCTCTGTGCTTGTTGCCCTGCATTCCTTCCTGTGCCTGGTACACTCTCCACTCAGACACCAAGGCGATCTGTGCACAGACAAACCCAAGCAATCACTTTTCTTCACAGGCACTTAGCCTTGAACTTAAAACCCCAACCCAGTCCTGCGAGGTCTTGGCCCCGTGGGGATCTTTCCTCCAACCTCCTCTTGCTTTCATACCCCTTCCCCACTGTCCTTCCTTCAGCCTCCAGATGGCTAAGAACCTTCCCGAGTGTTTTCATAATTGTGGGTCCCTCCAGGATGCACATCCTGTGCTTTCCAGATGACTGCTGTTCAGATCTGGGTTCACATGTCACCTCCTCTCATCACCCCCCCCATGTGAAATAAAATATCTCTTTAGATAACCTCATGAGTCCCATGCTTTTCCTAAACACCATGCACACAGATGGGAGCACTAGATCGAGTGGTGTGACTGTTAGACTGTGTGCTTCTTGGGGTGGAGATCATGTTTTGTAGACACTTGTATGTTCATGGCACATGGGGAAGGCTATCAGTATATATGTGTCTAATGAATGATGTTGTGTTCCTTCAAGGTAAAAACTTTCATCTTAGAGGGAAACTCAGACATAAAATGAGAAAGTGTGTGTGTGGGGGGAGACAAGATGCTCTAAGGGGAAGGTAAAACACTCTATCTTATAAGGAAACTCATTAAGATAGGCAGTTAACAACTCAAAATACTTTCAGGAAGTTCCTGAAACTGACTAGATTAACTAGGCCCCTTTCTCCTCAGTAATATATAAGCAGCAAAGGCAGCTGTAATGCTTAGAAGAGTCCCTGGAAGAGACTCAGACCATTCAAGCCACCAGAAAAGACACTCTCCAACCTGTTGAGCTGCCTGAAGGTTGTGCAGTGAGTTCTCAGTTTCCGGTTCTCAGGAGCTGTCCCCCATGCTGGGGTAGGGTCGGCTACCCATGCCCCTGTAAGTAACCTCAGTAAACTCATTGCTTTAACACACTGGATGTTAGTGGTATCTGTACTTTGGCCTATCACGGGTTCCCTGTCTGGATGAGTAGACATTTGTTCATGTTTTTCCAGGAATAGTCAGACAACAATGAACAAGAAGTAGCTGCCCAATCTTGTTCATTCACCCCAAGTGCCTGCAGCTTTCCAGACCTACAGGTGCAAACAAGGGGGTTTTCCAGGTGACGTTCATGTGGCTGAAGCTTTTACAACAACCCTCAGATTCTCCTCTGGGTACTTCTAGAGTCCTTGGTACTTACAGAGTCCTGGTCCATCTGCTCCTGTCCATTGCTCCACAAATCCTCCACTGCCTATGTTTTGGATTGCCCCGATTACCTGTACCTGCTGGTGAAATGGTCTGATCCTCCAGGCTATGGGATCAAGTCCCAGGGATTCATGTGGCCTGGAGAATGGCCCATGCCCAGTTCTAAAAGTATACCACAGCTGTGCCCAGGGTCCCTCACTATCTCCTATGAGCTGGTTGTGCGTCTTACCTGAGCCCTCTCTATTAGATGGAACAGGAATGCCAACCTTTCTCTCTCCGTCTGTGTGCTCTTCCTCCTTGGTGCACATTGCTTTCTTCAGATGAAGAGTAAATAGCACACAGGGGCCAATGCATAGCACACAGTTCTGTGTTGGAGCTTGGCCACAATTAGGTCATTAAATCAAGTATTTACATAGCACCTCTTAGGGGCCTGATAAGGTCACCCCCCACGGTTTCTTGCTCCCATCTTCCCGCTCTGTCTGATCCATGGCTCCACCACAGTTACCTCATTTTTCACTTTACTCCCAGTGTCTACGCCGGTCTCTGGTCTGGCCCCCGTGCTTCCTACCTGACCTCGGCCCCCTCTGATCTAGCCTCCAACGGCTGCCAGACAGAGCTTATGAGCACGTAAAGCAGATGACATTAGGCTCTTGTTCAGATCCTTCGGGGGGCTCCCGTAGCTCTCAGTCTCAAGTCCTTAGCATTCCACCCAAGGCATTTGTCATCTGCCTGCTGCATATTTGTTCAGTCACGTCGTCCCCAGCTTTCCTCTCCTGAGCCTTCTCAGTCAGCCCCACTGTGGCCCCAGGATGAGTCACCCTGTCCTCAGCCTCTGACTTCCCAACCTTCTGACCGCCCCTTTTGCTTGGAATGACTTTTTCCCACTTTGTCGTTACTGTTTTTGCTTTGCAAACTAAAATGATGATAAATTAGTTCTGTGACTGTTCTGCTCAGCGTGGTGGCCACGCACCGTGTGCAGCTATTAGATACTTAGCTATTTACATTGTTTCTAAAGATTTATGTATATATGTAAATGAGCGCTCTATTTGCATGTATGCCTGCACGACAGAAGAGAGCATCAGGTCCCATTACAGATGGTTGTGAGACACCATATGGTTGCTGGGAATTGAACTCAGGACCGCTGGAAGAGCAGCCAGAGCTCTTAACTGCCGAGCCATCTCTCCAGCCCTCTGTTATTGCGCTTTAAATTTTTTATTTAGTTCGTTTGTCTGAAAGAGGGTCTCGTGTAGCCTTGGTTTGGATATGCAGCAGAGGATGACCTTAAAATTCTGATCCTCCATTTCTCAAGTGCTGGGATTATACCCATGTGCCACCACATCCAGCTTACAACTGATACTTTAAAACAAGGGAATGCAATAGACCTGCGTGGCAAGTGGCTACCTTACTGGGATGCATGGGTCCAGATGCTAATTCTTAGTTCAGAATTCAAGTCGCCCATTGCTGTGGTAGATGTGCATGTCCCTCCTTTAACTCCCTGAGCCTCGTCGCTCGGCTTCTGTCCCAGGACTCAAACACTGAGCTACAGCAATGATTTGTTGACCTGCCTCCACACCCAGATTGGATAGCTCAAGGCAAACAGATCACACAGATCAGCGAGTGGTTGATACATGAATACAGGCTCTGCTGGTGAGGGCTTAGCAAGCGGCTCCAAGAGAAAAGCGCTGATTAGCGTTCTTTCCCAATTCTGTGATGTAGACTCTGCGTGTCAAAAGAACAGGAAGAAAGCTGCAGCCTTCAAGAAAACATTTGCCTGAAGACAGCTTAGGGGAGGGAGAAAGCAGAAAAGGCAGTAATGTATCTACAATGTTACACAAAGTATCTTATTTAAATTTTAATATAGTTATATGAAGGAAGGCTAAAGGGGGAACTGTGTGTCAGGGGGCAGATGAGCAGCAGGAGGGGCAGAGAGGGAAAGGGGAGGAGTGCAGGAAAAGGAATAAGAATTCAGTGTAATGATATGTATGAATGAAGATGTCACAATAAAACTAAAACATTATTTAAGAGAGAGAGAGAGAGAGAGAGAGAGAGAGAGAGAGAGAGAGAGAGAGAGAGAGAGAGAGAACCCTAGGCTGGGACTGAGGTTAAGTAGGTAGAGTGCTTGCCTAGCATGCATGAAGCCCTGGGTGTTCAAATCCCCAGGACCACACAAGCCAAGTGTGGTGGTGCATGGCTGTAATCCTAGCTTTGGGGAAGTGGAGGCAGGAGGATGGGTCATTCAGAGTTCTCTTCAACTATGGTCAGTTAGAGACTAGACCAGGGTCATGTGAGGCCCTCCCTTGAAGGAGAAAGAGACAGAGAGAGAGAGAGAGACAGACAGACAGAGAGAGATCCATGTGGCTTTACTACACAAACTTTACAAACAGGGAGCTCAGTGCAGACACATAATTGCCACTTCTAATATTCTAAAAAATATTTTATTTTCTTATTTCTAATATTTCTAATAAAAATCATTTTATTACGAATGTTTTGCCTGCATGTCCGCCTGTGTACCATGTGCATGCCTGGTGTTCGTGGAGGTCAGAAAGAAGCACTGGAGCTGGTGTTCCAGGCAGTCCGTTGACAGTTATCACGTGGGTACTGGCAATCTGACCAGGGTGCTTGGGAAAAACAGCCAGTGTTCTTAACCACCGAGTACTCTCTCCGGTCCCCGGGTTGTCACTTTTGAAACTCAATTAGAAGAAATCCACAGTTTATATTAAAAAAAAAAAAAAAAGTCGAAAGACCTGAACAGACCTCACTGAGGACAAGGTACAAAAGGCAGCAAGCATCCTTCCAAGATGCCTGAGATCATACACCATTAGGATGTTACAGATTAAAACAGCAATGAGCAGCCGGGCATGGTGGCATACGCCGTTAATCCCAGCACTTGGGAGGCAGAGGCAAGCGAATTTCTGAGTTCAAGGCCAGCCTGGTCTATAGAGTGATTTCCAGGACAGCCAGGACTACACAGAGAAACACTGTCTCGGAAAAAAAACAAAAAACAAAAACAAAAACAAACAAACAAAAAACAACAACCAACCAAACAAACAAACAAAAAAAACCAAACAAAAAAACAACAGCAGTGAGCTAGCACTACCCAGCTATTAGCATGCCTGGATCCAAAACACTGCAGACAGTAGTTGCCGATAAAGATGTGAAATCGGGAGATACTTGGGCACTCAGTGCTCTAGGAATGCAACATGCAAGGCCACAGTCAAAGGCAGACCAGCTGCATCTAGTCAGGTGACCCAGCACCACCTTTGCTGGTCATTTACCCAAAGGAGCTGAAAATTGTGAACACAAGGTCTACACGCTGACATTTTAGCCACTGTATTTAGAATTTTCAAAATGAAAGTAAGCACGAGGCCCTTTGGTAAGTAGAAGTGGGTGTGGCAAATACACACCATTCAGTGCTTTTCAAAATGAGGTATTGCTAAGGGAGGAGCTCATACGTGCAATCCCAGTCTTCAGGAGTAAGTTGCAGGCCAGACTGGATAGCATGAGACCCTGCCTTAAAACAAACAAACATAATCACATGCATGTTTCAGAGAGAAAAAAACTTCTTTGAGCTGCTACCTACGGTCAGATTCCAGCCTTAACTCTTCTTTGAGAAGATAACACTATAAAGATCAGAGTCATAGCCAGGTATGGTGCTACACATGTAATTCCAGAACTTGGGAGGCAGAAGGATCATGAATTCAAGGTTAGCTAGAGAGAGCTACAGAGTATGGCTGTATCACAGAAACAAGTTTTCATTGTTGTTTTGTTTGAGAAAGGGTCTGTGCTACCGGTTGGTCTCCAACTTGTGGTTAGAGGAGGACTTGACTATCTGATCCTCCTGCGTCCACCTCCAGAGCACTGGGACTGCAGGGTTTAATCACTACATTCCGTTTACAGGATGCTGGGCACAGAACCCAGGGTTTGAACACACTGTGCAAGCCCTCCGCAAAGTTAGACACATACCATTCCCCCCCAAAAAAGAGTTGTTGTTTTGGTTGGTTGGTTGGTTTAGGTAGTGTTTTTGTTTGTTTGTTTGTTTGTTTGTTTTTTTCGGGGGCGGGGGGAGTGTTTTGTTATTGTTGCTTTGGTTTGGATTGGGTTTTTTGTTTTTAGGTTTTTTGTTTGTTTGTTTGTTTTTCAAGACAGAGTTTTTCTGTGTAGCTTTGGCCATCCTGTAATACATTCTGTAGACCAAGCTGGCCTCAAACTCAAGAGATCCACCTGCCTCTGCTTCCTGAGCTCTGGGATTAAAGGTGCTTTTGTTTTGTTTTGTTTTTTAATAAAATAAAATGACGTTGGAAGCAAGTGGATTGCTACAGGTCTGAGGCCAGCCTGGTGAGCTCTGCATAGTGAGCCCAAGACCATCCAGAACTACGTGGAAAGTGACTTGGTCTTGAGACAACAGCAAAACCTTTTCAAGAGATAAAATAAGAACAAAAGGGTCAGTTTACTAAGGTCTCGGGGAGGTGGGGGTGGGGGGGGGTGGAGGAATGACTGGACCAAACACAGGTACCGTTTAGGACGGGTTAGCTACTCTGTGTAGGCACATGTTTGTTTCGTGAAACCATGGAAACTACAGCGGCATGTGTGACCCCAGACGTAAGCTCAGAACTTCAGGTGACAATGCTTCAGTACAGACCCATCAATTACAGAAAACACACCACTCTGTCCCTGGCTGTTGACATTAGGGAAGGCCGTGCATGCCCTATGGGGAATTCTGTAGCTCCTGTTTTGCTGTGAACCAAAACTTGCTGAAAAGAAAAATCTACTTAAAAATAAATAAATAAATAAATAAATAAATAAATCACCCGACTGTCACCATGTCTGATTTCCCTGAGTTTGCAGTGGGAAAGAGTCATGTGTGGTTGGTTCTAGGGAACAAATGGAGATCCACTCCAGGATGACCTCATTCCAGTACCAACGGAGCGTCCTAGGCGTGGGAAGGTGTGGAAGGGAAGTCAGACCTGCAAGAAGCCGGGCATGCAGCTGCAGGTAGATCATGGTTCCAGCCTGGAGATGAAAGGCTGGGGAGCCAGCTGTATCTTATATTTACTCAGACAGAAGCATGTTCAGGAATTTTTGCTTGGGGATATTTATTTGTTTGTTTGTTTGTTTGTTTGTATGGAGACCTGCCCCAGGCATCTTCTGAGAACCCCACTCAGCCTGAACCTGGCATGTGCTCATGGAGCCTGGACCGGAAGTACCTTAAACACAGGCTGCCACGATCGGCCTGAACAGTCAGTCTACAAGTGGGCAATGCCTAGCTTGCTTGCTCACGGGGACAACAGTGCCATCCCCTGATCCCTTGAACATCAGCGTCATTTCCTCTCAGTGGCTGCTGCAATTCCCAATATGACACGTAGACATGGCAACCTCTGGTGAAGAAGAGCACCTCCCCCCGCTCCAAGTGTAACTAGTGAAATCAACCTACCCAGAAGTTCTCAGCAGCCACCCTTCCAGATTCCACGGGCAAAGCCGGATGCCACTCCCCAACCTGCCACATCCAAAATTATGAGCCGATCATCACTGGCTTAGCCTTTAAGGGGAGATGCTACAGAAGGCAGAACCTGGGAGCCCCAGTGGGGCCCTGACCACAAGGAGGAGATGCAGGTGGGTGGGGCGGAAAATGACTGTTGAGATCAGGTATATGGGGGATATTAGAGGAAGAACCAGCTGGTTTATGACCATCAGACCATCCCATAAACATCTCTTGGCATAATAAAGGCATGAGGAGGAGGGTGAATGAACAACCCTCAGCTTCCCTGAAAATGAAGTGTCTACACAGATGTCTATAGCTGCCCACCAGCCTTTCTTGATGGACTCCTTCATTCGACTAAGCCAACAGGTCAATGGAGACGGGCCCCGTGCTATTTGAAGGACTCAGCACTGCCCATAGAGAGGAGGTTCTGTGTCTGCTCTGTGGACAAGGCCCAGGTTAGCCTGGACCATGCCGTCATCCCAGCGTCTTGCTGATCCTGATGTGAAATTCCTTTACCTAGGTGCTCCCAGTTAGCCCTTTATGCAGGTCATCCGTGGCCATCCCATTTCTCTACATCTCAGTTCCCCAGGGTAAGCAGCAAGTGGTGTGTCTCATTCCCCAGCTCTGACCTGGTTATGGGGAGTTGCTAGGAAACTGCTTCCCACGCTCGAGGAGGCTTAGTTACCATGGTAAGTCCAGATGGGGTGGGGAAGGGTGTAGAGAAAAGGGAGGGGGTATGCACAGCAGCCTTGACTGTCCTCACTCTCTCCAGAGCTACTGGAGTTTAAGGAAGTGCTTTAATCTCTCTGAACCTCAATTTCTTCACCCGTAAACAGAAGGGGTAGCTGGCTCTCTTCTTGCTCTAAACCCTTAGTGTGTGTAAACAGCATATGTTCAGTGAAGAACTGGTCCACAGACCCCTCTTAGGCAAGGTACACCTCAGGATGGGTGCAGACGAGGAATGAAGTAAGTGTATCTTTTTAAAAAAGCAATAGAGAAATTAGTAAGTACATATTTCCAATGAGGACAAAGAACTTGTGGAAATTCTGCCTTCTGTTGGTGAAAACGTAACTTCTTGAATTTATGTTTTTTAGGTTTTGTTTTGTTTTTGTTTTTGTTTTTGTTTTTGTTTTTGTTTTGAGACAGGATCTCATCATGTAGTCCTGATTGGCTTGGAACTCTTCATGTAGACCAGGCTGCCCTCAAACTCAGAGATCCACACCTCTACCTCTCCAGTTCTGGGATTTAAAGGAGTGAGCTACCAAGCTCTGCTAACTTCAAGGATTTGTATTTGTAAGACCTTGGGGCTCTCTAGCTCCATGTCTGACCTGGAATTTGGTTTTTTCCTTCTTTCTTTACGTCTTTTTCTGTCTCTCCACCTACTGGGTATGAAAGTTAGGGCTCATGCACAGGAGGCCAGTGCTCTACCTCATCACCACACCCTCAGCTGCCCTGTTTGCTTCTCTGTGTAGCCCTGGCTGTCCTGGAAATCACTTTGTAGAGCAGGCTGGCCTTGATCTCACAGAGATCCTCCTGCCCCTGTTTCCAGAGTTAAACTCTGGAAAGTTTAGTTTCTGTTAAAGGCTCCTTCACTGATTCTTACACTCACCCCAGGACAGCTTCCTCAGTTCCACATCAGTGTATCAGGGTGCCCATCAGGCCTGTCTCATTGAGATATCCCATGGTACAGTCAATATTGCGTGTTCTAGAGGGATCTACTGGTCCCTTTTCCCCCACATCCAAAATGCTCTTTTCCCATCATCTTCCTATTCTCACAGTCACTAGACAAAAAAAAAGAAAAAAAAAAAGCTTCGTCTGTCTTGTCCCCATAGTCCCATCCATCCCCGATTCCACCCCCTTCCCCACCATTGCCATTCTGCATTGTTTCAAGAGCTTCTCCACCAGCCTCTTGTTCTAATCCCCACCTCTGTGGCTCATTCTGCTGGATAATGTTCCCCATTATCCTTGCTCGGGGCTCCTACTGAGAAAACACATTTCTTGCTTGTCTACTGGAGCCTCCCCAGGTCCTCTGTCCTCACCTAGTTGTCACATTCTCCCAAGTATCTTTCTTGAACTGGGCTTGGTCCCTTCCTGCACAGGTACACTGTGTCAGTGCTCAGACTCAGGGGCTTGAAGGTCTGTGTCCCCAGCAGCAAGGTGTAAGGTCCCTGATAGTCCTGGGGACCAGGATGTAGCTTGGCACTAGAGTGCACGCCCACCTCAGTAAAAAGGTGCAAGGCAAAGGACTCCACTGAACATGTGTCTTTTCAGCCATTCAGATGAACAATGAGCCTGTGTATCTGTGTGTGGGGGTTGGGTGCACATGCACATGTGCATTTATGAAGGCTGTGTTGTCAGAAATATGACATGGTGCACATTTTCAATCATTTTTTAAATAGAAAACAAGAATGCTGAGCAGATGGCTCACATCTGTAATCTCAGTACTTGGGAGAAAGAGGAAGAAGGGCGTTGTGAGTTTAAGCCCGGCCAGATAAACCGAAACACAAAACAAAGAAAAAGAAAGGCAGCAAGCATTTGGAAGGCCCAGACTAAATGAGGCCCTTTTTTCAACAGACAGAGGAGGAGCAGGATCAGAAAAGGACATGGTGCTGCCTTTCCATAACTCCCCTGCCTCTGCCCCTCTCCCAGCTCAGCTCCAATCACCTGTGAGAGTCAGCTCACCATGAACTCTTGTATGAAGGACCCTAACTGAGGTCTCACTAAAAGGAGATAAGCTATCTACCTGAGATTCACCCCCTGGGCTTCTGGGGTTCTTTCCTGGGTACTGCTGCTGGCTGGGCATGGGGGTGGGGTGGGAGGGTACCATAATGTGAATGAGTGAATTGTCATAGTAAGTTCTTTCAGAGAGCATTGGTTGTTACAGAACTCATAAGAAGAAGAGCTACCAGAGGCCTGGACATTTGGAAGTCTTTTCCAAGAAGGGGAACCTCAAGCTAATTGGTTAGTTAGTTAGTTAGTTATAGTTAGTTAGTTAGTTAGTTAGTTAAATTGTTTTGAGACAGGGTTTCTCTGTGAAGCTCTGGCTGTCCTTGGAATTCAATTTCTAGATCAGGCTGGCCTTGAACTCAGAGATCTGCTTGCCTCTACCTCCCAAGTGCTGGGATTAAAGGTGTGAGTTACCACCACTCCCTAGCACCCATACATCCACCCCCAAAACCCTGCCCCCATCTCAAGCTAGTTCTTGAAGGGCTTAGAGACTTGGAAGATATAAGTGTTGGGGCATTCTAGAGGGAGCTGAAGCTGAGGACGAAGAACATTCTGCCCAGCTACGGAACAGACTAAATCCTGAGAGGGTATTGAACAGATGAATGTGTAAATCAATGCAACTGTACTCTACACCATCTAGTGCCATTCGTGATGTGCATGCATGTTTGTGTGTGTATGTGTGTGTAAAGGTAAATTTGTGTGTTTGTAAGCACATGTGTTTGAATAGGTAAATTGTGTATCTCAGGCACGGGGAATAACTGGAAAACAAAACAAAACAAAACAGAGAGTGTCTCCTTTTCTAAGATTAGGAGATCCTGGTTAGGAGGGAACCCTTAAGCAAAAGAGTCTTTTCTTCCCTCCTATAGGCAGGAACACAAAAAAGGTTCAGTGCAGAGCACTCTCATAAGCAGAGAGCAGCCTTACCCCAATCGGGTAGAAAGCCACTACAGTGGCCACAGGGACATTTGGAGACAATTTCTAAAACAGCTCTGATCCCAGCTGTATTGGTTACTTATCTTGTCAGCATGACCAAACACCTGGTAAAAGCAACTTAAGGACGGAGGGTTTAACTCTGACTCATAGCTCCAGGGTAGAGTCCATCATGACAGGGAGATCCATCATGGCGGCCGAAGAATGCGGCAGCCAGTCACAATACATTTATACTCAGGAAGCAAAGAGAAATGAATGCTTCTGTTTCTCTCTCTCCCTTTTCTTTTTTGTATTGTTTTCTCTTTTTTCCTTTCCTTTCTTTTCTCCTTCTTTCTTTCTTTCTTTCTTTCTTTCTTTCTTTCTTTCTTTCTAGTCTATGACAGCAGCCTATTGGATGGTGTCACACACATTCATGATGGGTTTTCCCTCCTCTTTGAAACTTCCTAGGTACAGTGAAGAGTAACAGTCACCACACCAACTGAAGGACCTCTGCCAGAATGATTACTTCCTGAGTGCTTGTTGATCCCTGTCCTGGTGACCTAGAACCTGGATGTCACATGCTAGAGACCCTGTAGGTTAGGACCAGCAGAGTACACTCTGGAAGAAGGGTCAGGCGGGACGGTGAGGGTAGAGGCAGAGGTGACTTTAGGAAGCCTTGGGAGCTGGCTAGGATGTAGATTAGCAGCTCTCGACCTGTGGGTCACGACCCCTTTGGGGGCTGCCTATCAAATATCCTGTACATCGGATATTTACCTCACGATTCATAACAGTGGCAAAAGTATAGTTATAAAGAAGAAATGAAGATAATTTTATGGTTGGGGAGATGGAGAACCGCTAGTGTTGATGGAGGTAAATAGAAAGGAAGGTCACCTCCAAGTGGGGCGACCTGCTCACCACAATCAGAAGAGCAAGTCCTGGCAAAGGTCAGGGGGTCAAGCAAGAGTCATCCTGATGACCTATCTCAACCCAAACTAGTCTCTATAAGGAGGCCTAAAACTTAAGGGAGTGACAGAGGTAAGGTTGTCTAGGCAACACAGTTCTTGATCTGGTGAGTGCTCTGTAAAATAATAGAGACCCAGGGGGAAGTTACCAGTGCCCCAGGACGGTGCTGTCTCTTTGAGAGCATTTTCTTCACTTGGCTGGTATCTGTTAAAGCATCATTTGCAGATGCTAGGTAAAGCCTGGTGAGGGAGAACGCATTCACAGAGGAAGCAAGGATAAACACTGGGGTAGAGGGACTGGGCTGAACTTTAAACAGACTGTGAAGGTGGGCACCTATAGAAAAGGACTAGTGTATGGGGGTGGGCGGGCACAGAAACAGTGAGGAGGAAATGATTTAGTGGTATGTGTGTAGGGTGAGGGTGTCCTGGAGAAAAACAGCCTGACAGGATTGTTGGTAAATGCAGACCAAGGTCATCACCAGAGGATTGGTGAAGGGTAAGGAGATATCTAGTATGTGGGATTCTGGTTGCATGGGTTTATGTATACCTACACATAAAACGTCATTTCCCCCTCAAATGGATAGCCAAAAGTTTTAGGGGCATGTGAGAGGCCTCCATGTATTTGTTCCTTGGAGCTGCAGAAAGGGTGAGGGGAGACGGTTATTCCACTGTGGTTCCGGGATCTGTGTTCCTCCCGATGCAAAAGAACCTCTTCCCCTCACTCTCTCACCTTCTCTGGGAACAGCAGCGAGGGAAAAAAAAATTTTTTTTACCAAGGTGTGAGTGAGTCCCCAAAGTTTTATAACAGGCGTTCGTGACACAAATTGCTACAGAGGAAAAAAGTCACCCCTGGGAAACTTATCTAAGAATATATCATGAGATGGGTTATTTTGGGACTCAAATTACACAGGAGGGCCTAGGAAAATAGACATGCATGGGGCTGAACACAGCTACAATTAATGTTAACTATAAGGTGTCATATCTTTACAAAATGCAGAAGGCGCAGCCCGCAGCGAGTGCTGTGGAGGGCGAGAGGAAGGTGACTTGGAGCCAAGTATCTAGGGGGAAGGGATAGTCCTCCAGCAACGGAGGAGGAGGGAGACAGCAGGAAGGGACTTGTTAGGGGAGGCAGCACAGTTCTCAGAAGGCAGCAGTCACCTTGGCCAAGGTGGCCTGTGGAGCTGGAAATGCCACCAGGGTGGATCCCACCTAACCCAGGGAAACTCCAGACTCAGAACTAGAGGGACCAATAAGGTATCAGGGGTTTTCCCAGGGCATCCCAGGGCCTAGGGGGACCCAAATTATATAGCTATTAAGATTACTACAGGTACCTAAAGGAGAGCAGGGTGTTTGTTTGTTTGTTTGTTTGTTTTCTTTTCTTTTCTTTTATCTACACAGTAATCTACAGTGTTTAGCTACAGGTTAGGGTGAAAGTCTGGGGGTGAAGCCACATGACTAAGTATCCCAACATTTCCAGTTGACAGCATTGACCTCAAAGGACACATCTCACTTCTAAAAGCCTCAGTGTATCCACCTGTAGCATCTCACTACAATCCCTTTCAGAGCCAGCTTTAACAGACTCAGGGAGAGGGGGCCAGATGCAATGTCATAATGGCACATTCTGCCTCCCTACGCACAGCCCCTCTGCCACTATGTCCCCTCACCACCTGCCTTATGAAGATCAGGGCTGGGGATAGAACTCAGGGCCTCACGCACGCTGGGCAAGTGATCTACTCTGAGCTACAACCCTAGGTTCTTGTGACTGTGAATATTTACCGTCTATCTGAACTACATACGGGAGGCACAAGAGAAGCCACCGTGATGTCCCAGTCTTCTCTCTTATTTCTACTGCCAAGCATGTTGCCTGGTACTTATTAACCTCTCAAAAATGTTGAGCATATAAAATGTCGAGCATATACGTACATCTCTGGAATGTAAAAGTGAGTGTTACTAAATAACCAGTGTGTTTCCCATCAGATATAGAAAGATCTTTTCCAATGTGAGCTGTTTCTAAAATATTGTAACTTTCTGTCCAAATCCAAGTCCTGTCACATAATATTTTGTGGCCCTTGAATCGGGGGAAACATGTTTTAATCCTTCTACTTCAAGGTAGGCCTGGAATGAGCTGGGTGTGGCTCATAGCTGCTTCCTCATTCTACAGGGCCTGATGCTCAGTCAGGGTCAATAAAGAGTAGGAGAGCTGGTGGGCTGACCAGTTCAGTTACTAAGCAGGCCCAGATCCAGGGCTTTGGGTTGGTCCGCCCTAACACCATCCCATCTACGAACTATTGGAGTGAATGAAGGGACTGACCCAAAGCTGTAGGATCCAGGACGAGAACAGGATACCCATGAGGAGTCCCAGGGAGGATCCAGTATTGACAGCGTAGCAGAAGCCAGAGGCCTCAAACCCCCCAAGGACTCAGGAACATTTGCAGGTGAAGACATGTAGTCCAAAGGGTGTACTAAGGGACACACTGTGACACACCACAGCTTCCATGACAGGATTTATTTTTATTCCTTTTTTTTTTTTTTTTTTTGAAAGGGAGTGGAGGAGGTTGCAAGGGTGAAGGGATGATGTGAAGGGACTGGGGGATGGGCGTGATCAGGGTGCATGGTGTGAAAGTCACAAAGAACCAATAAGAAGAAAAAGTAAGAGAGCTGGTAATTAGAAACACAATGCTCAGCTCTTTGCAAGTGTCTACTGAAGGGGTAAATTGCCAGACAAAGCAAACACTTTTTCTATTCTCCTGTTCTCATATCTTTGACTGAGGCAGCCTTGGAAGTGAGCCAGTCTAGCTCTGAACTCTGGCTCCCCTCCTTACTAGGTGGGTGAGCTAAAGTGAGCTCTAACCTTCTCCGTGTTCCCTTAACCAGCGTGGAAAACAAGGACGGGAGATTTTCTAATGGGACTTACAGTTCATTTGAAGAAAACATCAAATGCTTAGCATGGTGCCTGGCACAGCAGTTGCTGCCCTATTGTTAACAGTCCTATCCGTCTCTGGACCCTCAGGGGCTCCACTGTAGCTATAGCATAGAGACTTAGGTCAGGTCCCAGACAGAGGTGGCTCACCTGTAATGCACCCAATCAGTCTGCAGGATCTTGGGTTCAAGGCCAGCTATGGCCACACACCAAAGTCCTGACTCAAATCAATAAGTAAACAAAGCTGAGGTGCCTATAGTTTGTCCCTCTCTATTTACTCTTCTCTTCCCAGGCTCTCAAATGAACTTCCATGACAGCTACTGTGCACCCCAGACCTTCTGCAAAGCACTGACTGCATTTCCACACACTCGCTTGCCTTCTCTAAGAATCCTTCCCACTAGGACTTCTTCTTGCCTGTATTTAACTAGTGATGAGACCAAGGCTCAGCCAGGAGAACTCACTTTCCCAGGGGCACACAGCAGCTATCAGGAAAGCTGGATTCCATTCCTATTCTTATTCATCCACCCCTGAAACACAACCCATGAGAAATTCCACCTGTCCATCAGTCTGGAACTTCTTAGAAATACAGAACCTCAGGCCTCATTCAGATTTACTGAATCCAAACCTTTTAACCAGACACTCCTTGCCTAGGTGATTGTGGGGCACTCTAAAGTCTTGGAGCATCACTATAAATCATTTTCTGGCAGTCAAAGTACTACTTTCATCAAATATGTGGTCTCGTTTAATCCCTAGGTCAAGAAAGGTCGCGTCATTCCCCTGCTGTTGCAGTGCAGAGCAGACCTCTCATCATGCCGCTGGACTCCTTAACAATTGCAGCCTCTCTTCTAACATGCCCCATGGCCGTAACTCCAAGCTTCCTGTGCTCCTTTTACCTCTGAACTGCATTTTGTATTTCTTTCTGCCCTTTGCTTTTTGTCATTATAAACTTGTATAAGTCTTATCAGTAACAAGCATTCCACAGTCTTGAAATTTCTTCTACCACACACTGGAGAGATGGCTCAGTAGGTAAGAGCACTGATTGCCCGTCCAGAGATATGAATCTAACCCCCACATGGAAGCTCACAACTGTCTGTAACTCTAGTCACAGGGTCCAATACATTCTCCTGGCCTCCAAGGGTTCTGCCTATACATGGTACACATACATACATGGTACACACATACTACACATACACACATGGTACACACATGGTACAAAACACCCATATACCCACAAAGTAATAAAATAATTTTTAAAATATTTCAAAGAAATTTCCTGTGACAAATACATTAATCAATCCATTGCTTTAAAATTTAGGATCAGGCAAATTCTTAGGACATGGGCAGAAGGTAGCCAGACTCTCTATAGCTCACTGCTAATGTTGTTCCCATCTGAAATCTCTTGAGCCAACTTTCTGCCATCCTTATTACTATCCACCCTGCTATCTTCCAGGCTTCTATGAGAGAAGACCTTACAGCATTCAACTGCTATTCTTGTCCAAAGTTCCAGAGTCTTCCACATTTCTCCAACATGGCCAGGTTCTTTCCAGCAACAACCCACTCTCAGTACCAACTTCTGTATTCATTATTTTTCTGGTTTGTTTTGTTCTTTTGTCTACAAATTGCCACGATGAAGGCAACTTATAGAAGAAAGGGTTTATTTGGGCTTACCAGCCCAGAGGGATAAGAGTCCATTGTGGCAGAGACCCATGGCAGCAAGTAGCAGGCCTGGCAGCCAGATTAGGAAACTGAGAGATCAGCTCTTAGCCACAACCACAAAGCAGGGAAGGCCAGCTGGAAGTAGAAAGAGGCTGTGAGTTCTCAAATCCCACCCCCAGGCCTCCAGCAAGGCTCTATGTGGTAGTTAGAATGAGTTATCCCCATAGTCTTGGGCATTTGAAGGCTTGGTTCCTAGTTGGCAGTGCTGCTGGGGAGGCTTAGGAGGTGTGGCCTTGCTGGAGGAGGTGTGTAATTGTGGGCAGGCTCTGAAAGTTTAAAGATGACTGGCATTATTTCTAGCTTGATCTCTGTATCATGATTTCAGTTAAAGATGAGCCCTCAGCTTCCCACTCCTGTTGCCAAGCCTTTGCTCTGCCATCACGGACACTAACCCTCTGAAACCGCTTTTTCAAACAAACTCTTCTATAACTTGTCTTGGTCATGGTGTTTTATCACAGCAAAATATAAATAGAAAACAACACTATATCACACCTTCTAAAGGTTTTATAACCTCCCGAAACGGTGCCACCAATTGAGGACCAAGTGTTTGAATACACATATTGGGGACATTTCTTAGTCAAACAGCCCCAGTAGCCCAATGTTTTTCAATTCATAGCAATCCTCCTGCCTCGGTCCCTCAAGTGCTAAGAATACAGGCATGAGCCACCATGCCCAGATCCTTGGTTCATTCTCTTAGGAAATACACTGAACTTGGGAGGGTGACAGATACTTGTGATCCTAATATTTAGGAGGTTAAGGCAGGAGGATCGGGAATTCAAGACAAGTCTCTTCTACTTACAATGTGTTTGAGGTCCCAGGCTGAGACTTTCTCTCTCTCAAAAGATAAAATAATAAAATAAAAGAAAATGCTGAGCATGAATTGTGCTAGGTGCACAGTAAGCACCAAGTAGGTGCTCATTAAATCAGTTTCCCCTCTAAGCATATGATTGTCTTTTGTGGCAGTAGGGGTTCAGTTTTTGAAACAGGGTCTTGTGGCGTTGCCCCGGGTTGGCTTCTAAGTCACCACCCTCCTACCTCAGCTCCTCTGGGGCTGGGTGACAGTTGCGTGGCATCTGGCTTGCCCACAGTTACTAAAGCACATTCGCCACACGTGTGCTGCCCTCCTCAGCCTTGGCTGTCTCTCTCTCCCCCTCTACTGCTCCGAGCTCCTCCGTATCCTCAAAGCAGAGAGCCCGGCCTCTCGCAGGGCCTCCAGAGCAGGCGAACGCTCTCCTAACTAATGGAAGACTACGCCTACAGTACTTTCAGAGTGGAGTGTTCCCAGGGATGAGACCTTCTGATTCTCATGAGTGGAGAAGAACATCTGAGGGAACAGGTACCTTTGCTGCTGCTCCCTGTCCTCAGCGCCAGCTTTGACTATTGTCACGGACCCTGCAGTTTATTTTTTTTATTAATTTTTAAAATTTTTATGTGATGGGTTTTTTTGTTTTGTTTTGTTTTGTTTTGTTTGCATTTATGCCTGTGTACCATATGCACACTGAGTGCCTGCAGAGGACACAAGAGAGTGTCAGACATGCTCTGGGACTTGAGTTATTAATGGTTGTGTGCCACCATGTAGGCCCAGGTCCTCTGGGTAAGCATCCAGTGCTCTTAACTGTCTCTCCAGTCCCTGCAGACAAGCTAAACACTCCTTTCTCCAGACTGTCAATGGGACTGTGGGGGTATAGATCAATGAAAGATTGCTTTCCTAACTTGTCAAAGCCCTGAGTTTTATCCCAAGCACAGAGGAGGGAGGAGGGGACAAGGAAGGGAGGGAGGAGAGAGACAGAGACAGAGAGATACAGAAAGAGGGAGGGAAGAACGGAGTGAGAGAGAGCGAGCTCTAGAAATGTCCATTGACTCCTTCACACACACACCCAATAAGCCCCCAATAACCTCTGTTTCTTCGTAAGAACAAGCGAAGGAGGCCACATGTAGGGAAAGGCCCTCCTTCACCGCAGAGAGTGTAGCAGTTCCTCCGCTTAGCCTCTCCTTTCTCGGGAGATATAGAAAAGCATTTATTCCTAAGCCTCAATTTCCTCGTTTGTGAAATGAGGGGGTTGGACTCATTTCTAAAGCTCCTTCCAGCTCCAAGTCGCTGTTCTACAAAATGAGAGAAATGTGAACCTTTGGTTGCTATGATCTGAAAATATTTTGAATGTGGAGAATCAAAATTGTACAGCAGCACACGAACAAAATAATATGTTAATGACTAAGAAGATTGTATCTAATCCAATGGGAAACAGCAGCTCCTCTGGTGGTGGTGGTGGTGGTGTGCACGCGCGTGTCTGTGCTATGCTTCCTTCCTTGGGCTCAAACATGTATTTTGAATCGCTAATATAGTAATCAGGCCTCTGGCAGCCTATCAGGCCCAAACACACGAACACACCACTTCAAATTAAAATGAGGGGCAAATTCACTGCCGCTTGCTTACATCTATTCTATTTGGGTGATTCTTTTAGGAGAAAAAAAAAATTGTAGTGACGCTGTTGAATTGACAGCCCCTGGAGGCCTCTGATCTCAGAACTGGGACGTGTGGGCGGGAGAACTAGGGATTTCATTAGCATCTTTGCTTTCCCACATTGACTGCCCACTACACAGTCCGCACATACACACTTGAACCCTGAACGCCGGAGGGGGTCAGGATGCTACTAAACCCCGCAGACGTCCGGACTAGAACTCGTGCTCTGGGCCCTGCCTGCGGGAAGATGAGGCTGGACCCTCCGGGGCTGGGTATAGAGGATGTTGGATGCGTAAAGGGTCAGGTCGCCGACCTTGTCTGCACCGATGGGTCGCAGCTGGAAGGCGGGCGTGGCTCAAAGGCTGCACGTGCCTCTGACTACAGCCGGGCCCCAAGTTCACTTCCACGCCGGGGACTCCGCACCCCAGCCGGGCTAGGTAGGCCAGAGACGCACTGCGTTGGCTGGGCCGCCAGTGAGGTCCCCGCAAACCCTGCAGAGGCTGCGATCCCTCTCCGCCCGACGGCCGCGCCCGCACCGGGGCCCGCGCCGATTGGCCGGCTGGGCGATCGCTGGGCGGGCCGGGGCGGACCTCGCGGCCAGGTGAGGCGCCCCGCCCCTCGAGCGCTCCAGGTGCAGCGGTGGGGACGGCGGGGTCCGGGGCTGGGGCGTCATGGCCGAGTCCCAGCTGAGCTGCCTGGACGAGGCGCACGTGAACGAGAGGGTGACCGAGGCACATGCCTTCTTCTACTACTGCGAGAGGCGGCGGGCCGCGCTGGAGGCGCTGCTGGGTGGAGGCGAGCAGGCCTACCGCGAATGTGTCAAGAAGGAGCGGCTGCGGGACTTCCTCTCCAGCCAGGAGCGCCAGGCCCTCTGCGCCGCCTGGAGCCCCTACGAGGAGGCGGTCTCCAACACCCGTGCCAAGGCCAAGGCCAAGGCCAAGGCCCCGGCCCCGGCCGAGCCCGCTGAATCCCTGGCCTACTGGCCAGACCGCTCGGACACCGAAGTGCCTCCGCTGGACCTGGGCTGGACAGATTCCAGCTTCTACCGCGGTGTGAGCCGAGTCACGCTCTTCACCCACCCGCCCAAAGAAGAGAAGGCGCCGCACCTGAAGCAGGTGGTCAGGCAGATGATCCAGCAGGCCCAGAAGGTAGGCCTCGGCCCCAATCCTGCACCAGTGGGACCCCCTCCCCCCACACCCCTACCTGGTCTCACTTGCAGGCCACTCTCACCATCCTCTGGGAAATAGACCCCAGCTGGCCCTTGCCTTGTGGAGCTGTGGTGAGACCTTTTGAGAGATGGATGTGAATGTTTGTGGCAAAGTCCACTGTTCTTACTACAGTGTCCCGGTGCGCCAGCCTTGTGTTAGTACACCTCTGTCACATCTTCCTTGGTCAGTGTGACAGTTGCAAAGCCCTGTGCTAAACTAGCCACTAGGCTTGATCATGACCTATGACCAGGGGTTTATTTACAAGGTGTATCCTCGGCTGTTTCTCCATGTGATCTTCACAACCTCATGAAGTAGGTGCTTGGTAAGGGCCTCCCTTACCCTCCGTGCCAGGTGAGCTTTTCTTAGGAGCCTCTCTCCCCAAAACAACCTGGCATTCCCATTATCATCCTCTCCTGGGCCTGGTACTAGAGCCCAAGCAGGCTCAAATGAATGAGGAAAGCTATTCTGAGCTCTAGCAGTGCCTTGGCCCAGTGTTGTTCCCACAAGACACTGGACTCCCGCTCAGGAAGAGGCTCCTACTTTAGCCCATCTGCTCTGCTTGGGTGTTGAAAGAAGATGTTTCCAAGGAGCCTGGTTAGAATACCAGTTAGACAGCTGGCTGTGGGGTAGGTGAAAGACTAATCTTTTCCTCTGTGCCCTTGGGTACTTGGGTAGCTTCCAGGTAAAATGTGGGCTATTGCATTAAATCTGAGCTTCGAATAGGTCTTCTGTATCAGTTTATCCCAAATAAACTGCTTGGAGCGCACTGATGCTAAAAGTGACATTCCATTTACCTAAATTCGGGTTTTATGGGACAGCTATTATTTTCCCTTTTAAACACTGAGAGGTGATAGTCATACTTTTATCACAGGCATCTATCGTGTTTGGGGTGTCCTGGCTCACATGGATGTCAAAGGACATCTTTGGGGAGTCTGTTCCCTCCTGCTACCATGTATGTGGGGTCTAGAAGTTGAATGCAGGTCGTCAGGGTTGAGGGCAAGCATGTCCCACCCGCAGGCATTTAGTCAGCCCACCCCTGGGGTTTATTAAGCAACATCAATAGCCTTTGCTGCCCAGATCAGAAGATGCAACTAGAGGCTCGGGTCCACTGTTCTTACTCAACTTCGTGAGTGTAATTACAGCCATCTTTATCCTGGAGGCCAAACAGAAAAGATGCTAGGAAGGACAGAGAAGGCCTCTTCTTCCTGGGAGGCGGGGCCTAGGCTGTGGGCTAGATGCTTGCCAGGGAAGCTAGCTGTCCTTTCTTCCACTTTCCCTCTGCATGATTGTTCCTTGTGTGACTAAGCTTTCTTTGTGTACTACACTGTGCTGAAGAAAAAGGCAAGGCTGAACACACACACACACACACACACACACACACAAAGAGGAAAAGGAAGTGGGTGGCAGTGGCCTGGAGCTGGAGTCAAGGGTCAGGAATGATGATGTAACATTCACTAAACCAATTTATTTAGTGCTTGTGACATGCCACCCACTGTGTTTTTAGTCATTTGCTTTCAGAAATTGACATTGTATGTATTTGTGTGTGTGTGTGTGTGTGTGTGTGTGTGTGTAGGTAGGTCAGAAGATAGCTTGCAGGAATCCATCTCTCTTTTCTCTCAGTGGGAGGTGAGTTGTAGGTGTGGAATGGCAGATTATAAACAACCTGGGATGGGCAGTTTCTCAGTGGAGTACTGAGCGGGAAATGAGAGCGTTCGTTCCGTCAAAATGCAAGCAGTTTCATTGTTGGGAGCTGAGCCTTGTGTCCAGTGCCCTCTTTTATAGAAAGGAAACTGAGGCCCAGAGCAAACTTAGGTTGTCAGGTTCAGCAGCAAAACCTTCACTGCGTAAGCCCTGTCTCACGATCTGGGTAAGACAGATGTTTTCCTTATATTTGGAATAAAAACAAACAACAAAACGCAGAACGTTTAAGTTACTAGGACAGTTAAGTTACTTGCCTAACTTAGTAAACAGCTGAGCCAGAATCCATACACCAAAGCCTTTGCCCTGAACTGTGCCGCCCTAACCTGCTGGCCTTTGTCACGGTGTGGTGGGATTCTGCATGGAGTTTGAATGAATCTAGTGCAGTCAACAAGCTGTGGTATCTATCCTGTGCCCCGTGAGAAGGCAGACACCAGGCCCCGCTTCACCGTGCCTTCCATGACCTGTGTGGTAGGGTTTTCTTAACTCTCTACATAAATATTTAACAGAATATTTTGCCATTGTGAACCAGTACTATATGTGCAGATTGACCTGATACCATATTTCCAGAAAGTCTACAGTGTGCCAGGCACTAGCCATAAAGATCCGAGCTGTGGACTTTGCCCTTCAAGAATTTGTGTAAATGCTGAGGTGTCTGCTGGAAGGAGAAGGGAGTTTTGAGGCTGTACCTGGGAGGCTGGCCGCCTGTGGCAGGTGCGTTGCAGGTTTGGGAGGAAGACTGAGAAAAAAAAAAAAAAAACTGGGTGGACAGTCTCTCTGTTAGAGACTACTGATCAGGAAGTGGGACGTTGCTCTTGCTTCAAAATGCAAAACAGTTTGATTGGAGGGAGCCGAGGACTTGGTGAGGTGTGTTGGGGGTGTGTACAGGTGAGGAAACTGAGGCGCTGAGCAGGAAGGAAGTTTGCCTAAAGGTCACCTGTGTAGTTATAGGAAGGCCCAGATCTCTACCCTACACATCCCGACCACTGCCTGCCCGACCACTGCCTGGCCCTGCCCCTTGCTCTTCCAACTGGCAAGCTTATTTCCTGGGCAATCAGATCAGATTCTCCTCCCCCTTCACCCCGAGGGAGGGAGTTTCCCTTGTTTTCAGGGAGTGTCTAGCAGCCTCCAGGCTGGGTTAGACTGAGCCATGATGGTTTGTGTGTTGAGATCTCACGGCCTTGGAGGGGAAGGCAGTCCACTTGGGTGCTAGGGATTCAGGGTTTTATTTCATTTAATCCTCAGAATAATCTTAGGAGATGCTATTATTTTTGTTCCCAAAAGAAAGATAAGAAAGAGGGAGTTGCTGTGACTTGGCCACACAAGGAACTCTTCCACTCCAGGAAAGAAAAAGGGAAACAGAAAACGGGGCCTAAGAGGGGCACTTTGAAAACAATTTTGCTTTTATTTTCAGCACTCTCGAGGCAGAGACAGGCGGATTTCTGAGTTCGAGGCCAGCCTGGTTTACAGAGTGAGTTCCAGGACAGCCAGGGCTACACAGAGAAACCCTGTCTTAAAAAAACAAAAACAAAAAACCCACAAATTTGGTCTGGGGAGGCAGGCCGAGGTATGAAACCAGTGAGGGCGTGGGTCAGTACGGAGGTAGTCCCCCCCCCCCGCCTTCCCCCCCCCAGCATGGGAGAAAAGCCTCTGAGGGGTTAAGCTTTAACTAGCTACTCTCTGGACCTCTACAAATGGCAGAAAAGCTTTCCTAAGCTGTGCTGGTACCCAACATTCAAAGATCCAGCTGTGTTTGCTCGTGGGGTGGTTTCTGTTGTTTTTCCACCTTGAGAGATCTGCTTATTCTAGCATCATTATTGATTTCCTTTGTCTACTTAAGCTCCAAGCCTTTTCGAAATGCTGACCTGTGCCATGCTAACGAGGGAGACCGGGGCAAGCTGCTGCTGCTTGGGCAGCTCGGACGTTCAGAACTGCCCGGGAGGATCCTGCACTAAGACCCCTTGGAAAACTGGGAAGCCAGAGTCAGAGGCACAAACAACCTCAATCCGCTGGGCTGGCTGCTTGGAGGCCTTGCAGCCCTTGATCATGAGGTCTGCTGTGTGCTAAACATGCGTTAGCGGGAAAGAGGTGGGCGAGATTGGCCCCTGCTCCTAAATTGCAATAGTCTGCTAATCCATCCTTAATTCTTGAGAGAAGGTGTGGTGGAGAGATGCTAGTCCCACCCCTAAGCCGGGCTAGCAAAGGCTCTTGAAGCTGTTCCTGTCCTGACCGGTGCCATCCGTTTGACTCCTGACTCCTATACTCCCTGGTCCCACATTCTAACTACACCCGCTACCCAACGCTCCACGAACTGCTTGATTTCCTTGGTACTGTAAGGCAGGCATCATTCTCATGTCACAGAGGAACGCTGGGGTACAAAAGACTGAAGTAGACTAAGGCTGAGGAGAGCTGGGGAGAGGCTCCAGGCTCCAAAGGACAAGGCATGGTAGATACAGCAACTTTGGTCAGACGGGTGCTGGGAGGCAAGGGTGAGCGGCTGGGGTGCAGTGCCCAAGGAATATAGCAGAGTCTTGGCCATGTCACCAAGAGACCTGGTTTGTCAGGTGACGGGCTCATCTTCTCCCATGGCCACCAGTCTCCAGCCATACTCAGCAAACGGTACCAAGCTGAGTGCCTTCTCTGCACCAGGTTCTGTGCTAGTGATTGACATACAGAGAAGGAGATGTTGTCACTCTCCGGGGGTGGGGTTAGGGGACAGGCAGGGAGATGACTGTGGTTAAAGTACTTACCAGGCGAGCATGAGGACCAGAGTTCAGACCACCGGAACCCATGTAAATGCGAGTGACTGTAGTGACTTACGTGTAAATTTCAATCAAAGAAGGTAGAGACAGGTGATCCCAGAACAAGCTGGTTAGCAATACTAGTGTTTGACACGCTCTGAGTGCAATTGAGAGACCTTGCCTCAAAGAATAACGTGGAAGAGCTGTCAAGGATGATTCCCGCCATCCACATGCATGTGCACCCACACACGTGTGCTAATATACATGCACACCACATATGTGTGAAAACTGAAAAAGGAAAAAAAGACTTCCGTGATGGTTTATAGGACTGTAGAGTTGGATAAGACGCTCACTTACGCTGTACTCATCGCTGGTGCTATTTCTAGTTCCCCTTGTCTCTTCCTTCTCCCTTTCTACCTCAGCAGGGAGCTGCCCCCTCCCCCAACCGGGTCTTTCCATGTAGCCCAGGTTGTACTGCTACATAGTGCAGGCTGGCACAAAACCTGCAGTGATCCTTCCACATCGGCCCCCTAAGTATAGGCATGTGCTGCCATGCCCCAGTCTGAGCTGCTCTTAGAAGCTAATTTAAGTGCACAGAGCCAAAGGCGGCCTTTCCGAGCAGCCCAGGGTCTGCAGTCCACACTTCCTGTCCCCTCTCTCAGCTCCTCTGCCCTTCCACAAGTGACTACTCAGCACGGGCATTGTCTCACACACTTGGGCAGTTCCGGGGTCCTTGTCCCGTGAGCGCTGATGGGGAGTGGCCCTGCTACAGTACCAGTTCTAGCTCCACAGCCCTTGGTTCTTGCCCTGGCTTGTCTGGGCTTCCCCTGAAATCTCTAGGCACGTTGGCTGTGGAGTTTTAAGTCTGTCTTTGTGCTCAGTCATTGTTTTGGGGAGCTGGGATCTCTGAGTAATGGAGCCCTGACTTCCATGACAGTGACAGAAGCCAGGCTTTGGAGTTGAAGGATCTTATCTTCTGTCTTAATCCAGCCATCTTCTTGGGAGCTGGGCTCCTTTAGACAAATCTTCCCACTTGAGCTATTAACAAATAAAATAGAAGGGACAATGTCTAGGTTTCTAGATACTTCAGAAAAGGAGGAGTTGCCTGTGAAAGCTAAGCTTACCAGCAACAGAAATGGTAATTGTCCTGATAAATAGCAGCTTCTTTCTGTGAGCAAGAGAGGGGAGCTGCATGGAGAGACTCAGGGCCTGAGACTCTGGGGAGATGCATTTTCTGTTTCTGTATAGAAACTCAGCACCTGCTACTCAGGCCCCTTTTCGCGTATCTATTGGCCTTGCTCTGGTGGAGGTAGACGGAGTTGGCTGTCAGCCTGTGGCACCCAAACCCTTAGGCTGGAATCCCTTTGGACTCTGCTCTGAGTAGGGAGTAATGAGACAAATGAGCGTGGAAGCGCTCACCCACCCCCCTAAACTGGGAAGAGATGCTGTACTGAAGTAGTTAGTCCCTGGAAGGGCCTGACCACCCGCATGGGCTCAGCCAGAGTCCAGCAACAGTCCCCAGACCCTGTGACTATAGAGACCTACAGCTTCCGGGGAGAGGAGTCACCAACCAGGAGTGAACTAGGCTGCTAAGCTGATTGTGGCTTGGTCCATTTCCCTCTCTGGGGAGAGTGGAGTAGTCTCTTAAAAATCTTACACTATGGGTTCCTAAAATTCTGACAGAAGTGTGTACCCTTCCATGAGTCCCAGAATAGAACATAGGAAACGGGGCTCTAGTAAGCATATTCACCACCTCTGAGATTCCTGGTTGGAAAGCAGGGTCTGTTGGGCAGAGATCTCAGCTGATCCAAGCCATCACCGAAGAAAGGCGCCTGACGCTGGGAGCCAGGGTTGGGGAGCATCTTCCTCCTCGTTCACTCTAGCTCTCTCTTTTACTTGGTTGTCCCAGGGCAAACTGCTTAACTTAGCTGGGCCTTTATTTCCACATCTGTAACATGTGGGTGATTTTTGCTGTGCTGTTTACAAGATTGTGCTAAGAATCACCAAGGACTGTGTCTTGAGACTGAGTGATACAGGCAGACAAAAGGATTTCTGTGAGGAAAGGCTGAAAGTGTTGAGAAAGGAGAGGGCCTGTTTCCTTTAATCCAGGGGCACAAATCCCACCCAGACGTGTCCTTGGGCAAGTGTACGTTATTCTTGGGAATTGTACTTTGAAACCATCTCTTCCCTCTGAAACTCCCAGAAACATTCAAAATGTATTTGTCATCAGTATGCTTTGCCAGTCCGATGCTGGAGGCTTGTAAACTGGCTTTGGAGACAGACAAGTCCATGACTGTTAGCCGCTCTGATCTGGGGTGAGTCAGGGAAGAGAAGGCAGTGTTGGGGCAGGTAACACAGGCATAGGGGGTGTGGGTAGATCCTCCATGTTGTCCTCTTTGGGGTCATAGCCCCTGGTCTTGCGGGTTTTCCCTAAAAGGCAAGGACCCTTTTAGGAATTCCCATACTAACACCCCTCCCCCTCCACGCTTTCAGCCCTCAGGACGCTGCCTCCTTTCCGCTGGCTGCTGGCCAGCCCTCCCTCACTCATAGAGTACAAAGCAGAGCCTGTTCTGGGGCTAGCCACCAATCTGAGCTGGGAGAAAGCAGAGAAAAGAACAGAAGTCCTGCAGGGCTGACTGCCTGGCCTGGCTCCTGGCACTGACTAGCACACCCTAGGTACCCCCTGCCCCAACTCCCCAGGTGCGCTGAGCGGCCAGCCTTACTCGGAGCACTGGCTTTCTCCAGATTTCCCTTTCCTTCTCTGAACTCCATGGAGTCCACACTTGATAATGTTCCCAGATTCTTAGCCCTGGAAGAGAGCCGATGGCTTTCTAATGATTAGTGTCTCTGGCCCAGCTTCCTGATGATCTGTAATCTCATCCTGAATACTGTTTGTTGGCCGGGCATCATTGTGCTGGGCACGTGGGAGGCTCTGGATAAGCCTCCCCCCTCCTCCTATCCCGCCTCTTTTGTAGTGAGTCAGGGGGTGATGGGTTGGAAGTAGAGACCAGAACTCTTCCTTTCTGTGGCTCCCGGAGGGCAGAGTGGGAAAACCCCAAAGGGTTTTCAGACTGTTCAGAGAGAGAATCCTCCTATTGGTACTGCTACTCAGCGTGTCTTATGTGCCAGCCACCAGAAATTGACAGGTGAATTAAGTGTGAACCTTGCCTAGTTCTAATGGGTGAAGCCAAAAGAAAATACATTTTAGTTCAGTGAGGAGTGGGATATGGTATCAATAGCTATTATTTCCTGGGTACTTAAGCTAGATATTTATTGTTTTTAACCCAGGGTTGTGTATGTGCTGGGGACATGGTTGACTCACCAAACTCCCTCTCCAGCCCAACGGCCTTTTTAGACTGTAATAACAGTCCAGCAGTTTACCATTTGATAAATAGGGGAACTGAGGGTCCGAGAGGATGAGGTCACTGAGGTCAGTGGTGGGGCTGGGTGGTGACCAAGAGGAACCTGAGGCGAGGCTTTCCCATGTCTGCCAAGGTGCCCTGAGGGCTAACTCAGCTGTTTGTGCAGGGCAGGGTAGGCAGTGGGTAGGCTGACATGGCTGAAGGCCTTGAGCACCAAGTTAACAGCTTCCCTCCTCCAATATGGCCTGACTGCCTTCACCCGCCAGCCCCTCCCTGAGTCTACCCCTTTACTCCAGCCAGGAACCTCTCCTTGCACACACCCCACCTCTCTGGGGAAGCCCTCCTACAACCTTAGCACCTGACAGTGGCCTCAGACTGCTCCTGCTGCTTCTCAGAACCTTCCTGGCAAGCTGCCAACCTGTTGACCCACTCTGGTAAGTCCATCAGGAAACACCTAGTCAGGCATTTCTTGAGATGTGCCTTGCTCTGAAGTGCCTTGCATAGGGCCTGGTTGCAAGGACATAACCCAGACTAGTGGATGATCCAAAACCTCGTTTGTGTATCTTCATTGGATTTTTTTTTAGTAGCTGATTTATCTTCCTAATTATGTTTGGCTTTAAGCTAATGTTAAAATGAGCTTGCATGAGAACATTTTCACTAATTAACACCAACTTAGTGCAGGGGAAGTCATCCCAGAAGCATGCCTTGGGGCAGAGAGAAGCTGGCCTAGGATCTTAAGCAGAATCGCTGCACTCACGCCCCAGCAGGTCACGTGTGCTTCACGGTGGGTGGATGAGTTGATCTTGTTCATGTGGGTATATATGTCCTCTTTCTCTGGAGAGCCAGTTTTGGGTCAGGTTTCCTTAGTATGTCCCTTTCATACAGCCTTGTGTCAGTACAGAGGTCATAGGGTTAGATGAGTAGAAAGTGAGTCCCAGCACGCAGCAGTGAGCTCCACCCTGCAGGAGCACAGACAGGGCTCTGAACTGAGGTTGAGGAGTCAGGAGAGGAAGTGGCCTGCCTGGGCACAGTTGGCTTCCTGTGTCTGCCAGTGCAACCAGGGAGCCTCCTTTTTAATGATGCCTAGTTAGTGAGCCCAAAACATTGTAACAAGGCTTCAGACAGCTGGAGAGCTGAGGCTGACAAAGTTCAGAAGTCCCACAGGTGGGGTGATGGCAGCCTTGCAGCCACACAGGGAACAGGACCGTATTGAAAACCTGGCTTTGGTTCTGCCGCCTTGGTGGGTAGAATTCAGGCCCAAACCACATCTTCCGCTCCGGAGGGAATCCCCTGTGTGGAGATCCCCTGCTTAGCAAGTTTGCTGTGTGCACATGGAAATGCCAGCATGGGCCTAACAGGTAAGGCCTGAGCAGACAGACATGCCTCCAAGGGAGGCTACATACTGCACTGGGGACTAGGAGCAGAGAATGATCCTGGAACAGCCTCCGTAAGGGCAAAACAGGGACCACACGGACAGAGTGCCGACAGCCTGAGTTGAGGTGTAAGGCGTCTGGCCTGCATAAGTGTTTGGAATCATCTCTGTGAACTTCTTGTTGGGGAGTGGGGGAGGTAAGAAGAACAGCTTGATTTGGGTCCAGAAAATGTGGAATACCTTCAGTCTGGGGGGCTGTGGCTTGCTTTTGTAGGCAGTTGGGAGCCATGGGGTAGTTGGGTCAAGATAGGGCATACTTGGGTTGTGTTATGAGATCCATATGCAGGAAGGGAGAATGACCAGGACAGGGTAAGCTAGTATGCAGCTAGTCAGTGGTGAGAACTTCATGTGTCAGACGCCATCAAGGAGGAAGGGTGGAGGGAGGCATCTGGGGAAGATAGCATATGCAATTCTGTCCAGATAGTGTTGCATTTCTTTTCTAAGGACCATGGAATCGCCACACTTTCCAGATGGATGTCAGAGAAATTAAGCAGCTTGTCTCTATCTGACAGCCAGTTCCAAAGTCTGTTTTTCCATACTGTACTTTTGGACTATGGAGATTTAGGCCAGGGTGGAAGGAAAACAAAAGAGGTTGTGGTTCAGATCAGGAGTGTTCTTGTGTGAGGTCCTGCAGCCGGAATCCCTTCCTCCTGGAGCTATCCTGGTCTACTTTACCGCCTTTATACCTGGCTGCCCTGGGTTACATAAAGTGCCAAACTCCTCCTCATTCACATGGAGCCTTTTGCAGTGGTGGTGACAAAGAAGGCCCTTGCTTTGTGCCCAGAGTGCTTTCCATTTCCATACTCCAGAAGTTTCTTAACTGTGCAGTGAGCTCTCCAGACTCTGGGCATGCACACACTCATGTGTGTATGCCACGCACATACCAGAAGAGCCCTGTGAAGATGTGCCCTTCCCCTTTAACAATGAGTAAATGGCCCAAAGCCACACAGCAGAGAGGCTTTCTGCCTTGGGGTTATATATTCTCTTCCAAACAACAGCCTGCACTCAAGGTGATCCACCCACTTTGTACTCAGACCACCTAGGGGATGGTAGGAAAGCTGATCTGATGCATTTTTTGGGAGCCAGGTATCATAATCTTTGGGTCATGGAATCCACACTCTGAACGGCACCCTTTCCCAGCCCCTCCCATCCTTGGCATGGCTCCCAGTGACTCTTGACTCGATAAAAGCTGATAACTGAGTGCCGCCCTCTAAACCTTGACTTTTTGAGGGATCACACAGAACAGGATTCCACAGTCAAAGAGGTGTTTGAGTACAGGCTGTTTGATCAGACCCAGCCAGCATGGTCCTCGGCAGTGGGAAGGGAAGGGTTGCTCTCTGAACCCTAGCAAACCAACCCCCCACCCCATGTAGAATAACCAGACTGGTGGCTATTCTGGGAGGCAGCAGCTGGACCTGTTTGCCCAGGTTCTGCCCGTCTTAACCAGAAGGCTAAAGGTGTGGGGAGTTAGCCCGATAGCAAGTGAATTTAATGATGCCTCATAATTGCACAAGTGATCATGGAATTTCAGTCATGACCTTATCCAAACTTGCAACAGTCCTGCAAGGTGGGCATGTGGACTGAAAGTTGGGCCCCAGGCTCAGACAGAGGCTCTTTTTTCTTCCTCCACCAAGAGAAGTGACTTTCACCAGCATACATCTGAGGTCAACAGGCTGGTTGGTTTTCCCTCTGCAGAGAAATGGTGAAGATTGTGATCTTACAGACGGGTACCTGCATCTCTGCTGCCCACAGAGCCTTTAGTTCCATATCACGTGAGCTGGAGAAGCTTGTGTTTTGGGACCCAACTGTGTTATCTGCCTCTACCCACAGTCTCCATTGGCATCCTGGTTTTGTGTTCCCTCAGGAGGTCTAAGGTTCTGTAGCTTATGTCCATGTTGCCTGTGGGTAACAACTCCTGATGCAGAAAAACCCTGAGCCTGGAGTCTGAACCCTGAGCTTTTAAGTCCCAGTTGTCCTAGGACCCCTCTGGATGACTTGAACATCAGAACTGTGCTAATTGCTGAGTCTCTCCCTGACTCTCAGAGAGTCTTGAGTTTGAAGTATTTCTGAACTTAGGGGCCAAATACAATGGCACCCTGCATGTGGACATGGTCAAGTGGCTTTGTGGGGGCTGGCATACAGATGCTCTGTATTCCCTGACCTTGCATGCTGTCTTAGAGAAAAGGCTGCTGTTTGGAGTTGCACAAAGGCACTTGCTGTGTGCTGGGGAAGGCCCTGCCTCCTGGCCTGGTTTTCTTGATGTAGGAGCTCTCCCCCTTGGATAAATATTGTTCTCAGTCAGGGCTGGCTGCTCCTTCAGGATCTGCGGTAAGCAGAGTGAAAACAGAGCCACCAGGCTTGTGAGTGGTTGTTGAGGCTGTAGCATCATTCTCTCTGCCCCGAGGAAGAACTGCAACTAAGCCATCTCACCAAAAATCTTCTCTTCAGTTCCTTGTCATTAATGAAATAAAGAACACTGCAAAGCTGTGGCCATGCACAGCAGATACACACGTCTCCACTAGATATGGAGAATAGCCTGTCGTGAGATATTTTCATTGCCAAGGAGCCCACAGTCCGAGAGCGGATAGAGAGATGACAGACATTACACTGGGGTGCCCAGAGCCTCTGTTGTTTGCTTAGACTACAGATGGGCAGGAAGCAGAGTGTGGTTAACATTTCTGAGAGGAGGGACTCAGGAAATTCTTGTAGTTTTTTTTTTTTTTTTTTTTTTTTTTGGTTTTTCGAGACAGGGTTTCTCTTTGTAGTCCTGGCTGTCCTGGAACTCACTCTGTAGACCAGGCTGGCCTCGAACTCAGAAATCCGCCTGCCTCTGCCTCCCAAGTGCTGGGACTACAGGCGTGCGCCACCACGCCCGGCGAAATTCTTGTAGTTTTAAAGGCTGAATAGATACTTCATTAGGTTATGAAAGGTTCAGAAACAGAAGCTGAGCTGTGTGATATTACATACTCAAGGAGATATTTATTTCTTGTTTTTAGCTAGGAATACTTGGTTTTCGTCCCTGGGGTAATGCTGCTGGTACCAGTGGGTAGACACCAAGGATGCTGTTAAATCCCCTACAGTGTCACAGCAAAGTGCTTCAGCTGTCACTAGTGCAACAGAGAAGTCCGGGGTTAAGGTTCTTGTAGGTCATTCTAAATGACCCAAAACAAATGGCAGAGGTGATAGGTTCTACTAATGCCAGGACTCTTAAAAGTTTGAACCCTTTTAGGGTCATGGGACCAACTGGATTATCAGCCTTGTTTTAGGCTACAGAGGGAATCAGGGCAGAGGGGACAGAAGGGACCAGCCACAAAACTATTCCAAAGTTAAACAAGAGATGGGGGTCCTGTGCTAGGGTGACAGTAGTCACGAGAACAGCAAGAGGCTAGTGACCCAGAGAGGGTTCGTGGAACACTGTGAGGAGTGAGGACTGGTAGGATTTGATTAGTGAGGAGAAAAAGCCAAGACAGCTTTGTCTGTGACTGGAAGGATGTTGAATTTGGAAGTGCCCGTGAAGCAGGCCAGGGATATGTCCCAGCAGCCATCAGCTCTGTGTGTGAGAACATCTGTCAGAGCCTTCTGTAGCCCGGGTCATCTAAACATACGGGACTGCAGGGCAAGGCAGAGCCCTCCTCATCTCTGTCCTCTGATGGCAATTAAGGAAAGAAGCTGGAAAGCCAGAGGAGTCATTAAAGTTGAATGGCAGATAGAAGGGCATCCTAGGGCTCCCTAACGGCCTCCTCCCACTCCCCCGCTCCTGCTGCCTGGGCAGGCTATCAAAGGAGAAGATGATGAGCTATGGAAACACCCCACAAGGAGTCCTGCAGCATCAGAGCCTCCTTGCCAGTATGCCTGCGACAGCTTCTAAACAACTGCCAGCTCGAATTAACCTCTCTCTCTCTGCTGCGTCTCGCCTCAGTAGGTAACCAGGTGAAGGATGCTGGTTGCAGAGCCAGCCAGAAGGGGCTGTGATTTTCTCTCCTGACCAAATCTGTTTCCCCGGATTCTGAGTCTGTTGTAAATATTTTATTTTATTTCTAAATTACATTTATTTATTTGCCTATTTTGTCAACCTCAACCTCCATCTTCACCAGAAGCCTTGAAGTTAGACTTGGCATGGAGAATCACAGGCACGTTTGGTGCTGCAGCGGGTAGGGAGTTGGTTTTCCGGGGCTTGATACTGAGAACAAATGTCAAGCAGTGGCCCTCTGAGACCAGAGCTCAGGGTGATTATCACCCTCCGCAGCTAGATTGCAAGAGGCGGCGCGCAATTGATTTTTTTTTCCTACTCCAGATATTTCATTGTTTAATTGGTAGTGACACAGATGGCTGACTCTCACCGGGGTGTCTGAGACCCAGCCTCCTCTGAGGTGGACATGGGGGACAGTTTAGAAGTGAGAGAGGGCAGTGGACTGTGGCCTCAGACGGCACTGGCATGAGAAGGTCATGGCAGGGATGTGGAGGTCAAACGTCCTCTCTGTCCACCTTTACCTGGGTTCTGGGGTTCAAGCTCATGTCACCCAGACCGTATCCACTCTCTGTAGGACCCTGCCCTTCCTGCACACAGGCCACCCTACCCTTCCTATGCGTACCTACGCTGGACCATGTCAGCCCCACTGGAGGACTTGGACATCTGTTTAGTTCGATTGGTTGGCCTTGTATGCAAAAGAACTGACATATTCCATAGTTCACAGTGCACTGCTGTCATCCGGCCACCTCTCCCATTCCCCTTCCTCACTTCTTCCTCATTCCTTTCTCCTGTGCTGTGTACGTCCTTGGACATGTTTGTATCCTAGAAAAGTATACAGTATCATAAGACTGCTTTATATAGGTAGCATTAGGCTATAGATTTCACTACATTTTCAGTATGTATATTGAGACTGTGCTTCTTGTAGGCTAGGCTGTTCTGGAACTTGTTTTGTAGCCAGGGATGACCTTGAACTCCTGATTCTCCTCTGTGTGCATCCTAAGGCTGGGATTACAGAAATGCAGTATCTGGAGAAGATGGCTCAGTGGGTAAGAGCGCTTGCTGCTCTTACAGAAGACTTGGGTTCTGTTCTCAGCACCCATATCAGGCAATACACAAGCACCTGTAACTCCTGTTCCAAGAGATCCTGTGTTTTCTCTGGCTTCCTCCAGCACTTGTATGGATGTGGTACATATTTAGCTCCAAACAGATACAAATGAAATAAGTCTTAGAAAAGAGCTAAGGTCTGAACGTGGAACTTATTCCCTGCTTCAGTCAGCTATGAAGCACCTACCCTCTGCCTCTTTCTTTACCTTGTCTCCCAGAGAAAGACATTGAAATTGTTGCCAATTCTTCGACTCCCAAGGGGAGCTAGAGAGTATCTGTTTCTTTCTCTCTTTATAGACCTGTATTGAGACCCAAGAGGTTGTCTGGGTGCTTGGCCTGGTAAGGTTCTACTGTCTCATGACACACACTTGAGTCTAGACAGTTCTCCCACCACACCCAGCTCATGTTGTACGATTCCTTAGAGCTCTTCCATATCTGTAATTAATTATTTTCATTCTGCATTTTGTTTGTATCTCTTTTTTCTGTTAGTCTCTCTAGATATTTGTCTGACTTTATTCCTAAGAATAGGTTTTTGTTGTTGTTGTTGTTGTTTTTGTTTTTTTCCAAGACAGGGTTTCTCTGTGTAGCCCTGGTTGAAGAATAGGGTTTTTTGGTTCGGGGTTTCTAAGATATCATGCAGCAGTGAAATGTGATCTTAGGTCAGACGGCCCTGCTTCTTGCTTTGTCTTGTACTAGCTATGTGGCTTTAGGCACATTCTTAGTTCCCGTGCATTTATTTTTCTCACTTGTGAAATGGGAATAATAGTCCTTCCCAATAGAGTGTGAAGAATCAGATTAGAAAAGTTCCCCAAAGTGCATGAGTACTTGGGGAGTATTTTTGTACATGTTCACCCCCATCCTCAGCCTGCATTAGTCAGGGATTTCCAGAGAAACAGAATCAGCAGTATCTTTCTGTCTGTCTGTCTGTCTGTCTTTCTGTCTGTCTGTCTGTCTATGTGTGTGGCTATGCCACCTGATTACAGATATGTACCACCACACCTGGCTACAGAGATTGCTTTTTAGACAAGTCTAAAGCCTCGGGGTGAGCAAGGAGGCTAGAGAGCTAGGGGAGAGCTGTGGTCTATGCTCAAGGCTTGAGGCTTGCAGAATTTCTTCCTGTTCGGGAGAAGACAGACAGTCTTGTCTATGAAGGCCTTGGACTGATTGGAGACGCTTCACACACACACAATAGACGAGTGCCTACTTATTTGAAGCTCAAAACATACCTTCTTAGAAACATCTAGAATGATATTACACTAAATATCTGCACTCTGTGGCCCAGCCGAGTTAATGTAGAATTAAGGACCTTGGTGTTTCGTAGTGTCTTTGCTGGGGTGCTCCTTGCCGGAGCCCAGCTGAGTTCCCTGCTTAGTCCTCACCTGTTCCTTCCTCAGGACATCCCAGTTGCTGTAATGCTTGTTCTATTCTTCCCCTTGCCTGGCTGGGAGCAGAGCTGCCTATCTCTCCCTATGTGTCACATGTCACTTGTGTAACTCTTAAGGCGTTATCTCTTTCACCTTATGCCTTAGTTACTTTGTATAAGTGGCTTATCATCCTTGTGGCAATTGTAACTTATCGGTCTTTAGATCCTTGCTGCGGCTATGGGGGCCCAGTCATCATCCTATGGATGTTAATGATTGGCAAATGAAAGAGCTAGGGAGAGCGGTAAGTGATAATGTAGGAAGTGGGGGAATGAGGAGACCTCAAAGGCTGGACTCATGGTGAACTGGAGTGTCACAGTGCTGACGGGTGGTGACCACGTTGTAGATGATAGAAGCCCAGCATTGCTCCAAGTGTCGATGTGTGTATTGAGTCATCAACACACTGAGGTAGGTGCCATTATTAGCTCCATTTTCCTGCCAGAGTTGGCCCGGAGTTGAAGAGTCTGTATTTAAAACTACTGTTGATTGAGGACTTACTATGTACTAGGGTATGCAGCAGCTCACATGCCTTATCTAATTCTCACGGCAAATGTCCACTTTGCAGATAAGGAAGCGGGCTTACTGAGGTCTAGTGATTGCCCAAGGTCATATGAGTAGAAATGGTGGGTCTAAGGGCCTACAATGTTAGGAGCCCACAAGAAAACCCTTAGGGCTGGGACAGGGGATGGTTTGTGTAGAAAAATGGAAGCAGCTCAAGGTAGAAAATTGGGTCTTCCCTGGGGGGAAAAAATGCCTCTGCTTCCAAGTGAACCTATCAAGGCTGTTTTTTGTATGTGAGAGTTCCTGAGCATTGTTCTTAATTTGATGATGTGTTGGGGGGAGGTGCTGAACATCAGAGGTCAGGGGTACCTGGTCAACCCTAGTTCTACCAGCATCAGCACTGGAGACGTCCAGGACTTCGCACAGCTGCTGGGAGACAGAGTGCCGAGGCCTGCTGCTCACACAGATCTATGGCTGTACCTCTGCCATAGCATCTCCTCACATCTGCTTTTCCCCGGAGCAGGAACGGCAGCTCTTCCAGACTCCCAGTCCTCTTCTAATATGGCTTTTGAAGGGTTCTGGAAATTTCTGGAGCAGGCCGGGGTTTACCCATAATGTAGTGCCTGCAGTAGTACCTGCACCCTCAGGCCCTTTACCTGAATTCAGTATGATCTAAAGTGTGGGTAGAATTTTGGAGAACCCAGGAGTGATGGTGGGTAGGTTTTTTGGCAACTGGCCATCAGTTGTCCCAAAGCAAGGTGGTCCCCTCTGGGCCAGTGTGTCACAGAACATATTATCAGCCACAACATGTCTCAGCAGCACCTTCTCTGCCCAGGTCATTGCTGTGGTCATGGATCTGTTCACTGATGGGGATATATTCCAAGACATTGTGGATGCTGCCTCTAAGCGTCGGGTCCCTGTGTACATCATCCTGGATGAGAGTGGAGTGAAGTTCTTTTTGGAGATGTGTCAGGGCCTAGAGCTTGCAGACTTCCGCATTCGGGTGAGTTCACCGCTGGGACAGGTTGTGGGTCCCCCTCTGGCCTCCTCTTAAGCTCAGGGGCTCAGACTGACGTTCAAGATCCCAATATTTTTCCTTTTATGTGAAGCCAAGACTCAGGAACTTGTAACTGCTTATATATCCTAAATGTTGTCCTAGAGCTGTTGACGGAGGCAGCTGTGACCCAGCCCTGGGGGTCCGTCTGTAGAACCACTGACTTCACTGTCAGCTTCAACACAAGACTATAGTTCTCTGGTGATGAACTTTAAGCAAGAATTCTCTTGTTCAAAGAGAACATGTAAAGCTAAAGCAAGCAGGGAATTTGGGAAAGACTCAGGCAGCAGTAAGGGTCTATGGCCCTCTCCCAAAGCGAGGCCTTGGTTCAGAGCCTTGAGGTCTCCCACAATAGGGCAGTATGTCTTTCTCCTCTTCCCAACAGAACATCCGTGTCCGCTCTGTGACAGGAGTCGGGTTCTACATGCCCATGGGGAAGATCAAGGGGACTCTCTCATCAAAGTTCCTGATGGTCGATGGGGACAAAGCAGCCACCGGATCTTACAGGTATGTTGGGCCGGGTCAGAGGAGGCCCAGGGGACCTGTAGTCATGGGAATTGCTCAGGAAGGTGCTAGCCTGAAGCTTCATGGCTATGTGAAGAGGCAGTGTTTGTGTCCTGATCACAAGCAGCCTCCTGCCCAGTGCCTTTCCTTAGACTTTCTGTTGACAGATTAATTATTCCAGATAGAGGCTCGACTCTTCCTAGGCATTGAGCATGGCCGGCTTGCCTTGGTCCTCTGGCCTCCGGTTGTACTCCAAGGCTGGTTTTCGGGTGGGATGAGCAGGAAGTAGAAAAGACAAGATCTGAGAAAGAGATGTAAAATGTTGTTTTAGTTACTTCTCTATTCCTGTGACCAAACACCATGACCAAGGCGACTTAAAAGAAAGCTTTAGTTTGGGGAATCATGGATCCAGAGGATTAGAGTTTATGATCATTGCAGCAGGGAGCATGGTAGGAGGCAAGCAGGCGTGGTGCTGGAGCCGTAGCCGAGAGCTTACATCTTATCCACACACACACAGTGGCACGCCTCCAACAAGAAGGCCACAGTCCTAACCCTTCCCAAAGGTCCTACCAGCTGGGGACCAAGCACCCAGTCAGATGCATCTGTGGGGACGTTTCATCATTCACACTGCTACAGATGTAGCACAGAGAGATGACTCCAGAATTCCAATAGAAAGACAAAGTACCAGGTACCTGAGAACCTGTATCCGAGTCATCTCTTTCCACTGAAACAGTGAAAATCAAGGTGAGTCTTGAGTACATTGTAGCAATGAGTAAATGATCTGAGTCCTCTTCTGCAGTTAAAGTAGTTTTGCAGACACTGTGCACTCTGGGAAGGATCAGCAACAGACTAGCAACGGTGCAGTTTAGTTTCTATGCATTGCATGCATCTGTACCAGGAATTTAGCTGGCAATTTCATTTGAGCCTCAATGTCTTGAGTTAAGAACTTGCTATGTCCCTGTGGCATGTTCTACCTTAAGTCCTATATGCCACATTGTACAGGACAAGAGTAGATGTGACTCTGGGTCTGACTTCCCAAGCCTCATGGGAAGGAAAGGAAAGGAGAATCTGGCTTGGTGGAAGGAATGTGGTCCAGTGTGAGGGCAAGAGGCACCATTCTCCAGACATCAGGCAGTGTGCCTGCTTAGTCAGGGTTCCTATTCCTGCACAAACATGACCAAGAAACAAGGAAAGGGTTTATTGAGCTTATACTTCCACATTGCTGTTCATCACCAAAGGAAGTCAGAACTGAAACTTAAGCAGGTCAGGAAGCAGGAGCTGATGTAGAGGCCATGGAGGAACGTTACTTACTGGCTTGCTTCCCTTGGGTTGCTCAGCCTGCTCTCTTATAGAACCCAAGTCCACCAGCCCAGGGATGGCACCATCCACAAGGGGCCCTCCCACCTTGATCACTAATTGAGAAAATACCCCACAGCTGGATCTCATGGAGGCACTTCCCCAACTGAAGCTCCTTTCTCTGTGATAACTCCAGCCTGTGTCAAGTTGATACACAAAACCAGCCAGTGCAGTGTCATAGGGCAAGTTGTGGCCGGACAGTGGGGGTGTTGAAGGAATTCTTGGTGGTGGGTCGCTGGAGAGGTCTGGACCATCCATGTCTCTGCTTTTCTACCCCAGCTTTACCTGGAGCTCCTCCTACGTGGACAGGAATCTCCTCCTGCTCCTGACAGGACAGAACGTGGAACCCTTTGACAGAGAGTTCCGAGAGCTGTATGCCATCTCTGAGGAAGTGAACCTGGGCCAGCATCTGGGCCTGGCAGGCAGGATCGGCTTCAACTCCTCCACTGTAGCTCGAAAACTTATCAACCCCAAGTACTCCTTGGTGGCAGGGACCCGCCCTCCTCCAGGAGAGATGATGCGGTGGGCAGCCCGGCAGCAGCGGGAAGCCGGTGGCAACCCAGAGGGGCAGGAGGAGGGCAGTGGCGGTGGTGAGTCTGCCCGGCGTCTGGAGAGCTTTCTGAATGACCTGGTCACAGTAGAGCAGGTGTTGCCCACAGTGGAGCCCATTCCCCCAAGATTGCTGAGACCTAATGACGGCAGGACGGCCTCTCATGCACACACAGACCTGAGGCACAAATCCCGAGAGGCACTTCCCCAGAATGGCAAGGGAGAAGCTGCCAATGGAGAGGCCACTGCAGCCAAGGAGGGCAGACGCTTCAGCAGCAGGTTCTTCAGCCGTCGAGTGAAGAGGCCTGCAGTGCCCAACAACATTTCCAGCTCCCCCTCCACTGAGACTTTTGCTGATGTGGAGTTTCCTCTCGGAAAGAGGCACAACGAGGGTTCCAGTGCCAACATATCAGGTGAGCTCCTGGCCGCACACATGGCCCTTATAGACTGTCTGCCTCCTAGCCACAGGGTACAGTTTGCTGGCAGGAAGCAGGAAGGTGCTCCTGGGTCAGAAGGGTCTCCATTCCTGGTCTGTCTCTGGTCATTGAACCTGGTGACCCTGGGCAAGTCACTGCAGATTGCAGTGTCAGATTTCTGGTCTCAGAGGGAAGAGTGACGTGTGGCTTGCTCAGTGTTGAGCACAGGAGTGGCAGGGCATGGCCTTCGAGGACTCTTACCCTCCATGGTGTCAGATCATTTTCATAGGACCTGGGGGGGGCGGGGAAAGAAGGAAGTGTGACAAGTTTTCCTGTTATAAATAAACAGAGTCTAGGGCTCTTTCTGGTCACCCCGTTCCTTGCTATCATCAGGATCTGACCAAATCAGACATACCCCACCTTTACCTGGTCCCCCAGCCCCATTCCCTGACCCAACTTCCCAGTGTCTGTGGTAATACTTGAACTGTTTTCCCCATGTCTGTTTGAAAAGTGGATTTGCCCTCTGGGAGGGATTAGTGATGTGGTGACATCTTTTCTAACCATCTCTCTGGGATCTCCTTGAAGCCCTGTCTCTTTTTCTCTTTCTCTGGAGCAGTCTCCATTATGATCTTTCAGGGGTCTGGTAGTGACAGCAGACAGAGCAGGGCTGGGAGTTGCTAGGATGTGACACAGGATGAGTACCAGAACACCCCCTTCCCCGACTCCGGTGGGTCCCCACTTTCTGAGCAGCAAGGCAGGCCAGGTCCTGCAGGGGCACTTTCCTTCCCCTCACCCTCGGGATGACTCTGAGTCAAGATGCAGGTGGAAACTGGGGAAGTCCATTCAGTGCAGAACATGGAAAATGACTGTAGGCTGATTCAAAGCCAGGCCTGGACCTCTTCCTGTCAGGGAGCAGTGGTTGGTCCCTCATTCCCATTCCCCTTGGGCTTCCCTGGCTCCCCAGCACCAGATGCTGATGTGCTGTGCCTCTTATTTGGAAGGAGGGTTGCCATGGTGAACACCTGGCAAGAAAGAGGAGGGGGTGAGCCCAACCACAAAGGGGCTGTTTCCAAACTCCTGACTGGAAGTGAGGTGCCTTCTCTTCCCTTGCCCCTCACCCTGAGGTGCTGTTTCCATAGAAACGCAAAGCCCATTGTCTTGTCCCTTCCTGCTTGCTGCCTCTGGCGTCAGATTCCCCTGCTTAGCTGTCTTGGGCAGTTAGTGTTTGCCCCTGCTGCCATCTCTGAGCATCTGTGCCTGGTGCTCTGGAGCCAACAAGCCACTCCATTGTGCACCTTTGGGTGCTCTGGCCCCAGAGCACCCAAGCTAAGTGTGTCCAGCTTCAGCCTTGGGAAGAACACAGAGGTGGTGCCCCTACCCCCTACACACACACCCCTGCCACCCTCATCAAGGCCCTGAAATCCCAGTTCTCTACTAAGGCCTCTGGCCCCTGCTTCATTCTTGCGCAAAGGCAGAGTTGAGAAGCAGTTTCTCCTCCAAAAAGCCCTTCCTACACTTTCTCTACACCCTCACGCCCTAGGCTGAGGGGCCTCCGGTTCCTTTCTTCAAGGTGGCAGCCACAGAGCAGCTGACTACACACCTCACAACACAGCATGGGGCCCCAGTCCTGGGGGAGCTGGAGCTTGAGTAGGATTGGAAACACTTCAGCTTCTTCCTCAGAGAAGGAATTCATCCAGGGAAGGAATCCCCTTCCCACTGGGAGCATTCAAGCGGCACAGATCGCTGCCCTCCCTCTCCCGGGCTGTCTCCTCTTCTAGAGGAGGAGGGTAAGCTGGGAAGGGCTTCTGAGGTCCCTTTGAGTTGATGCTGACTGTCCTATCTGTCTCTGCATCCTCTTGTCAGAGACAACGTGGGTAGATGACAGGGTGGGCGAAAGAGAGGAAGATAGGAAAAGCTGAGAGCTGACAGCCTGTAAAATTGCTTGATAAGAAGTATATAGTTGTCAAACAGCATGCAAATTTTTGCAAACCCAGGTGTGGCTCTGGGGAGAATCTCACAGAATTGCCTCCTTTGGGGCTGGGGGTGGGGGGGTGGGGGGGCGGGGGGAGTGTCATAATGGAATCAACCTGGCAGTTTGAAGACCCAGAGCCCCCTCTAGTGGCTGAAGCTGGGTGTCCTTTGCAGTTTTTCTTTTTCTCTAACTAAACCTCTCCCCCTGTATGCTATTAGCTGCGGCCTTCCTGGCCACTTGCCATCTGCGCCTGCCTATACAGGCTTTCTGGGACAGAGATTTCATAGTCTCAGGGAGGCACAGGCAGGGGCATCCTTATTTAAAAATCCTGCGAATAGAGTCTTCACTGCTGGCCTGTGCTCAGAAATCTACATTAAAAAAAAAAACACTATGAAATAGGATTAAATCAATTAAATCCACCATTCTCAAGGGATGACATTCACTTACAGGTAAAACTAAGAGATTGATGGTGTTCAGCAAATGTGGAACGCTGGTGGTGCTGACAGGAAAAAGCTTTGGAAACCAAAGCTTTTATCATAGCTGTTGCCATGAAGATCCAGTTCATCTTTTAACCAATCCCCACTGCCAAGTATTTAAAATTAAACACTAAATTAAATCAGAAGCATAGCACAGGAATGCTAGTATCAAAGACATTCATGTAACAAAATAGTGGCTTTCAGTGTCTCCAACACTGCTGGAATACTCTCACTGTTGTTAGCGTAGAATATGCTGGCTCCAGGGCTTCAATGGAAGAAGACCTTCCCTGGCTACACCACATGGTAACAGATGCATTAGCAGGCCAGGAAGCACCAAATGGAGAGACCTGCATTTTGGACAAGAGCCTTGATTTTCCCCCCAGAGCTCTCCACCACAAGGGTCTTCAGACCAGCACCAATCAGTTTGTTACAGGAGACTTAGGAAAAGCTCTGTCCTTGGGAGTGGCCCGGTTTAAGGAGGGGGCTCCAGGTGCTGTTCTTGAACCCCTCGGGATCAGTTGGAAATGAACAGTGGTTTTCAAGTGTTAAAGAGACAGTGTGAACTTCTGAACTCAGAACTCGGGTGGTATCTGCAAGTGTTTCCCTGATGGTGGTTCCCCATGAACATGATCCTTGCGCTCCAGAAGGGCCAAGCCCTGTGTCCGCAGACAGGCTGTGAGGGAAGGGCAGCATAGTCTCTGCCTCCTAGACACCCCAAAGCAACTGCTGTTGTCTCCAGAAGATGTCACCAGCTCCCAATGTCTTTAGACACCGGAAGACCTGTGATACCAATTTCTGAGTTTAGAGTTGTAGCTGCTAGGGTCCTGGATTGGGCACTTCAGGCTTTTCTGCATTGCCCTTTGGAGCAAATGGTCTTTGACATCCTTCCTGGAAATCTGAGATCTCATCAGGGTGGTCTGGTGGGGAAGTGCCTCCAGGGCTGAGGATCTGTGGCCACATTCCTGAGAATATCACTCAAGTGTTGCTTCTGAGGATCATGGGTCAGACCTCAGCTGGTGTGTGGAATCTGTAGTCAGATTTGATTATTCTGGGCCCAGAAGGTGCTGGTCACATGGCTGAGGTAACTGCTCCAGAGATGAGGCAGCTGTACTGTTCACATATGTATGATTTGTTTCATTTTATGTGTATGAGTGTTTGGTCTGCACTGCATGCATGCCTGGTGCCTTTATGGTTCACAAGGAACCGCTGTGTCCCCTGTAACTGGAGTTGCAGGTGTTTGTGACCCACCATGTGGTGTTGGGAACTGAATCAGTCCTCTGAAAGAGCAGCCAGTGTTCTTAGCTGCGCAGTTGTCTCTCCAGCTCAGCTGTGCTGTCCTTCCCAGTTCCTCCGAGGAGTCATGGGCCTCCGGTCACTCTCTCAGTAAGGTGCTGGGTAAGCTGGCTTCACTCAGTGCCGTTTGTGTTGGTCTGAACTCCAAATGTCTAGCCACTGCTTACCTGTTTTGAAGCGTTTGCTCTGTGGGACACCATTCTAAATTAAGCAGGGAACGGAATGAGCAAAAGACCTTTCTTGTGTGCCCATTGCCTTAGAGACAGTGGAAAGCAGGGAGTATTGTCACTGTTGTACAGGGTGCCTAGGGGACACCTCATTGGTTAAGGAGCAGAGCAGAGCCTCACGAGGGCATCGGGGGAAGGATGTTCCAGAGAGAAAGAACGGGAAGCCCTAAAAGCCATAAAAAGAGGGCATTACTGTCACCACAGCGCTGTTGTGACTTTCCATATTGCTGCTGCTGCCCCTTCTCCTGAGGTGCCTTCCTGCTAGCTGTCGTCCACATGCCCAGGCTGTGGCGTTCCCAGTCCTCCTGCATGTTGTGCCCCGTCCCATCCCTGGTGCTCCCTACTCCTCTTCCCAGGCTTCAGGCTGATGACCCTCTTTTGTTTTGGGTTGGTTTAGTTTTTTGGTTTGGTTTGTTTGTTTAAGACAGGGTCTCTTCTGTGTTGTCTTGCCTCTGCGTCCCGAGAGCTGGGGCTGAAGGTGTGTGCCACCACTGCTCAGCAGAACTGACCCTCCTTGCCTTTCTCCCATAAGTCTTCTGTGGGCCATTCACTACCCTGCTGACACACTTTATAAGAAGAAATAGTTTGGGTGGTTGGTGTGATTCTTCCACATTATCTGCATGGGTCTGAGGCGCCTGCCCTCAGCAGTTCCCTAGTAAGATGAACACGGAGGGAATGATGGGACACAAATGATTTTCCCTCAAGCCTGTTCAGGCCGGTATCCAACCCCATAAACCGAAGGGTTGGGTCCTGCCAAAGACCAGCTTCTCTGGGAAGGAGCTGGCAGGGCACAGGCTCTGTCAGTGCCCCTGTGTCCTTGGCACACTCCTGCCCCATTTCTGGATCCGGAGATTGATTTTGCCTACCTGCCTCCAAAATGCTACTGCCTCTGGAGAAGTCCTGGGTGTCTGCTTACTGGGCCAAAGCAAACAGAAAAAGCCACTGAGGAGAGGAAGTGGGAACTGTGCATCCGCTGTTGCTGCAGCAGCAAGGGGCTCCAGGGTGGTAGAATTTAATGACTTTCACAGAGCCATACCAGACACAGCCCTCAGCATCACCACAGAAGGCTGTGGGTTTCCTGTTCTACCTCCCCTTGGGCAGTCATCTGCCTGAGTCTAGGGGACACCCAGGAGGGGAGGGCTCAGGCCATTTTTTGCAGTAGGTCCTGAGGTCTGAGTTCATTGTAGCCCCAGTGAGGCAGTATCTAGTGGAGCACAAACAGCAGACCTGGGCAGTGTGGCCTTCAAAAAGGACTCACAAAGGGGCTGAGGCAACCCTGCCTAGCCTAGCCTCTGCCCAGTGCCTCTCCTGCTACTACAACTCACAAGAGGCAGTGTCACCTTAATTAAATTCACAGTTGAAGTGATACAGAAGGTGGTGTGAGCGCCAGGGAGATTGTCTTTATTGTATAAGGGGGAATAGGCAGGAAGTAACACAGTGGCTTCCACTTGGGAAAAGCAGCCAACAGACTTTCTGAGGACTGGACTCGGCCTCCAGGGCCAGCCAGAGGTGTCAGGGCTGCCTCACAGCTCCCCTTCCCCGGAGTTCAGAGCAGGGTTCAACCATGAAAACTGCTGGTGCCTTTTCCTAGGATTATAAAGGCCAGGGGAGGGGAGGAAGGGGCCGTCTAGATAAAGGTGGCCTTCCCAATCTCAGGGCCTAGCCGGGCGGTGGTGGTGCACGCCTGTAATCCCAGCACTTGGGAGGCAGAGGCAGGCAGATTTCTGAGTTCAAGGCCAGCCTGGTCTACAGAGTGAGTTCCAGGACAGCCAGGGCTATACAGAGAAACCCTGTCTCGAAAAACCAAAAAACCAAAAAACCCCCCCAAAAAAAAACAACAAAAAAAATCCAGTCTCAGGGCCTATGCTGTCCCACCCTCTCCCTGGGTCACCCCACAGCAGTGTAACTGCCCTGCCTGCCAAGGCAACTGGCCCTCCCCAGCACTACCTGAGTGGCAGACAGACCTAAGGCTGCACTGGAAGGCCAGGGCCTGGCTCTGATGCTTGCTTCAGCTCTGCCTGTGGTAAGGCAAATAGTTGTGTCCCTCATCCTTGCTGCTCCATTCTCTCCCATGGGATCCCTGTGCGTGCCTTTGATTTTACTTTGAGAGCTTGAAGCTGCCACAACATTTAGCTGCTAGCAACAGGGATCTTTAAGTCACTATGGCTGACTCTAGAGTCCCTGTCTTTTTTGGTCAGGAGACATAGATCACTCGATGTCTCCAGTCCTACTGAGGCCACTGAAGCAGAGAGTAGCTCTGCTCTCCTGGGCTCCCTGTTGACCTGGATTCCAGATCAGCAGCAGAGAGGTCTTAGCCCTGAATGTCAAACTCATAGCATGGATGGTTCAGGTTGGACTTGTTACTAACGCCCTTCATGTCTGTGCCCTGTCTCCACAGCTAAAGGAGTCACCAAGGCCAGCAACTGTGTGATCTCCTGAGCTGCAGGGTATTGGTGGGCTGGACCTGCAGTTGCCCACCCTGTGGTCCTGTGCCGAGGAGAACATGGCCTCTTCCCTGCACTAGGTCACACATCAGACCCTCAGAGGCCTCCTACTCCGTAGCCTCCATTCCAGTCTTAGTGCTGGAATTCCAGACAGCAGGATCTGAATCTCATCTCAGCATTTAAACCATCGCATGCCTGCAGCAGACCGCAGTGGTCTGACAAGGAACACCGCTGCCTTGTTTACATGAAGCCGAAGCCTGACTAGTGTCTACTTTCCTTGTTGCCAACCTGTCCTCCACTGGGTCAGCCCTCCTACAGGTCCTAGAGAGGGACAAGGGGCCATTCTTTCTCCTTAGTAGGACAGGACATCCAGAGCAGTCCCAGCCACATGGCCTTCTCCTTTGACATCTGGTGCTGTCTAGCTCTCCATACCCCAGAGGTTGGTGGGAAAAATCGAAGGTGGGATTCTGAGCCAGTCTTGCTCCAGGTGGAAGATGCAGCTGGAACAGCTGGACTATTGGCTATTATGGCCTTACAGACACTCCTTCTTGATGGCTCCTGAGCTAGTCTGCCACTGGAATTGGGGTGGGGATAGGAATGCTTCTGCCTCCCTCCAGCTAGGGTGGCAGGATCTGACTGTGCTGGCACAGAGTCCCTCTCCTTTCTACACTGTAGCCTGCCTGAGTGCCCTGGGGCTCCCTGGCGGTGCTGTTGAAGACTAGAGCTTGTAGAGTGCCTTTCTCCTGGCCGGCTCCTTTCAGGAGGCTTTTGTTTACAGACCCCGTGGGGGATGGGCATGCAGGGGAGGAGGCTGGGCCCTGAGGACTGGAGCATTAGTGTTCCCCAGTCTTTATCCTCACCCACTGGGGCTTCCTCCATGACACTTCAGCCCAAGACTCGTCTTAGCCTCTTTCAGAACTGCTGGCTGTTCTTAGAAGCCTCAGTTTCTCTAAAATAGGTTGGCTTAATCGCTGGGACAAGCAGCCAGCTCCCCTTACAGTGACCTGCCCAGGCTGAGGGAGAGTGACATAGAGACATCATCTGATGGCGACTCTGGTCAACCCTCCTAACAAGCAGAAGGACCGCACAGAAGCCCCTCCAGCCCTCCAAGCCAAGATCCTGCCCCCTTTCCTTTCTGAAGAGACCTTGGGTACCACAAGTACCAGGGAAGGACAAGGGCATCTGCAGAGGCAGCTGGCAAGAGGGGAGGGGGCACTGTGGACTACAGAGGTGGGCAACACCTGGCAGCCTGTTCCCGTGTCTGGCCTCCCTGCTGGTGGGGAGGGAGAAAGAAAATAATGGATGGCCTCAGTCCAGAGTCCCCTCTGTCTACCCTGAGGTTAGCCCCACCGTGGCTTCCCAAGCCTTTGTGAGGATTAAACACTTCTGGTAAGTGCTTCCTGATACAAAGCTGTCAGTGTGGTGTGTGCTTATTCTGGAGGAATGGCAGGGAGGGCTGGGTGACACGGGAAGAGGGCTGTTACACCTCTCCTGTGGTGGTCACCTTGAAGATGTGGGATATAAGATACTTCAACCGTGGGGAAAGATGTAGAGAGATGTATTGTATGGATGTGTCACCTGCCAATTAAAAAACCTATAGGAAATGGTAGACTAGAAGGCGGGACATCCGGGAGGCAGAAATCTGGGATAGAGCCAGGCGTGGGACACGCACCAGGGAAGACGTGAGGAGACAAACCCTTGGTACCTGAGCATAGGTAACCAGCTACGTGGGAGAAAGTAGGTTAAAATAAATGGGATAATTTATGATGTAATAAGAGTAGAGCCTAAGCAGGGTGGTGGTGGCGCACGCCTTTAATCTCATCACTTGGGAGGCAGAGGCAGCGGATTTCTGAGTTTGAGGCCAGCCTGGCCTACAGAGTCAGTTCCAGGACAGCCAGAGCTACACAGAGAAACCCTGTCTCGGGGAGTGGGGGGGTGGAGTGAAGAGCCTAGGGCTGGAGAGATGGCTCAGAGGTTAGAGTACTGACTGCTCTTCCAAAGGTCCTGAGTTCAATTCCCAGCAACCACATGGTAGCTTACAACCATCTGTCATGGGATCTGATGCCCTCTTCTGGTGTGTCTGAAGTCAGTGACAGTGGACTCACATACATAAATAAATCTTTAAAAAAAATAGAGAAAAAAAAAAGTAACGCCTACTATACAGCCAAGGTATTTACAAATATATTTTGAGTTTGAGTCTTATTTCTGGGAGAATGGGGCTGAGAGGAAGAACCAGACTAAGCAGTTACAAATGGTGCCTCTTTGGGTATCAATTATAAAGATTATTAATATGATATATATATATTAATGCTGGAAATTGATAGACAGCAACTATTCCTTGACCCCCAGCTTTTTCCCAAATAGCCCACAGAGACCTTTCAATGTTTCAAAGCCTTATGCCTTGGCTGGGCAGACTTCCCACTGGCTCATCTAAGCCAGCCTGACCACCTAACCCCATGCAGCCACGTGGCTAGCTGTACCTTACAGGCCTGTGGTCACGTCTGCTGCCGCCCATGTCTCCTGGCTAAATACCTTCCTCCCCTTTTTCCCAGAGTTCCGTTCTCCTTCCCAGGAAGTCCTACCTTCCTGGGATAAATTAGCCATCAAGATTTTTATTAAAGTCAATCCGAGAATGCCTTGGGTAGATGAGGAAGGACAGAGACAGTTTCACACAGCATACCCCAACAGAAAGAAATGCGACTCCATGGAGAGCAGTGGCAGTAGCATGGAGACTAGGGAAGGGCTGCTTCTAAGCTGTTCTGCTGAGGCCATCTTCACCCTCCCCAGGGAGTGAAGCTGCCTCTCTCACCCTGTCCCTGAGTCAGGCCTCCTGGACAGGCAGCTAGAGGGAGAGTTCTTCCCTACCGTGCTGCATTTCTCTCACTGAGCCATATGTTTTACCATGAAACGTTGAAAGCCTAGCTCAGGAGTGAGTTCCAGTGATGGCGCACTGCTAGCCCCAAGTCCTACATCACGAGCATCAGTGGCCAGCAATGCAGAGCCTGTCAGGGAGGGGCCGTGCTGTGTGCAACAGGATGTGGCCCAGGCCCATCTCCAACTGCTGCTCCTGTTCTGAACACTGGGGTTACAGGTACGTGCCACCACACCCAGTTTACCTTGTGTAGCCTTGGCATGGTTCTGTGGCTCTGAGGTTGGCTGGCTTGCCTGAGATTTTTCCATCCTGGACATCTTCCCCCTCTCTCCTAGTTACCTTGGTTAACACTTCACTGCCGCATTCTCCCCAGAACAGGTGTGTTTATGTGCACACATCTGCCTTCTTCCATTTAGCTCTCTGTCAGATTTCCTCCCAATCTGTTCCCCTTTTCTTTCTGTCTCAGCCATGGAAAGCACCATGGGACATAGTTCTGTGTGCCCTGGAGTGTCCCCTCCAAAGAGAGCCAGAGCTGACAGCAAGAGAACCTTCAACCTCAGGCAAGGCAGGGCGGGATTCCTATCCAGCTGTCATGGCCATAATCTGGGTAACCCAGGCAAAGTGCCCCTGCAGCTCATAAGCCCTGCCTGTGCCACGGTTGTGGCTTATGGCCTGGCATTCCCTACACTCAGCTCCTCTTGCCTGCAGGGCCCAGTGGCTGGCATGAATCACCTGTACTGATTTTCCAGAGACACAAGATTTGCTTCAGAATGGTACCCTAGGTTCAAAGAGTGGAGCCTGATCTGGGTGGGAAGAATGCACTCTAGAGAAGAGTTAGAGGCAGTAGGTGCCCAGACACAAGTGTCACACGTGAGGTAATTGCAGGACAGTCCCACTGGCCTCACAGAATTAGCCCCAGACTTCCACCCCTCCCATCGATGCTTCTGCCCGCCTTCCCAGCTGTGAAGCAGGGAAGACGCTGCTTCCAGATAACATGCTCTGCTGGCTGGCATGATGGGTGCCTGTTCTCCCATGGCCAGGCTCTGAGCACAAAGACCACATAAGTCCAGCTCAGTGCCATAACCACAGTATCCTCAATATCTGTTGGCTAAATGGTTGAAAATTGGACAGATGGGGCCAGCAAGAATGGCCAATGGGTAAAGTTACTTGCTGTACAAGAATGGTGACCTGGGTTCAATCCCAGAACTAAGGGTGGAAAAGAACCAACTCCCAAGTTATTCTCTAACCTACACACACACACCCACCCACACACACACACACACACACACACACATACGCACACACACGCATGGTGGTACGTGACATCATCGTTCACATATACATATCTGAGTCCTTTCAAAGGGAAGCTAAGAAGGACCTTGAGATTGGCAGGTTAGTACAAAGTTCCTGTAAAGTCATGGCTGGAGTTCAGTCATAGGGACATTCTAGTTAGTGTACTGTCTCCCTGCCTTTCCACAACAGCCATTTGGACAGAAATTTTTATCCAGGAAAGTGGTTAGAAGCTACAGCAGTGTCTAAAGATACCCAAACGCAGCTTCAGGAACAGGAGCTGTGTCATAGGAAATGAGCTAGGACCTGCCATGGAAGCCAGCAGGCATGTGGGAGCCTGCAGGAGGAAGAACACAAAAGACAAGCAGGGAAGGCATGCCCACAGTGCCCGTGGCTCTAAAGGGAGAAAATCCATTGTATGCCAAGAGTCTTGCTTTATGGTTTAAATTTCCCCACCGGCAGCTTTGACTCCCTGATATGGCTTGGAGCTTAGGAGACGTGACAGGGAAAGGCAGCTCACTGCTTGTCTGCAGTGAATTGTTTAGTAAGTGGATAGTTCCTGGGTGCCAGGCCTGGGGACCCAGAGTGACAGAGGAAGGCAATGTTTGAAAGAAGAGTGGCTGAAGCCAGGTGATGGTGATGAGTACCTTTAATCCCAGTACTTGGGGGCAAAGGGAGGCAGATCTCTGAGTTTGAGGGCAGCCTGGTCCACAGAGTGAGTTCCAGGACAGCCAGGGCTACACAATGAAACCCTGTCTCGAAAACAACAGCAAAAAGAAAAAGAAATGAAAGCCAAGTGGATGTGTGCTGTTTGTGGTGACTTTTGTGGGACATGAAGTAGAATAGGTTGGCCTGCTGGAGAGATGGCTCAGTGGTTAAGAACACTGGCTGCTGTTCCACAGGTCCTGAGTTCAATTCCCAGCAACCACATGGTGGCTCACAACCATGTGTAATGGGTTATGATGCCCTCTTCTGGTGTGTCTGAAGACAGCAACAGTGTACTCCATACATAAAATAAAGACATCTTAAAAAATAAATAAATAAAAGAATAGGTTGGCCCAGGCACTGTGTGCTAAGGACTCAGCAGACCCACTTCTAGAATTTGGGTTTCCTTATATGTCACATGGAGGACACCCACCTGGGACAAAGTATCTAACATGGGAGGCTTGGAGCTTCCAGAAGTATTTTCTGACAGGTTCTCCTGTGCACCTCCCTCCCCTGGGATAGACAGATGGATGGTTCTTGGCTGGCACACTGGACTCAGTACTCACTCACCTGGAGGGAGTTTCAAGGCCCCGGTTCTGAAAGTAGGGAAGAGAAAACCTGCCAATGGCACTCGGTTGGACAGGGACCTATGTTCCCCACTGTGTACCATGCCCCTACCTCCAAAGGCAGCAAACATAGCTGGTCTTCTGAAAATCTCACTTTTCTAGACTGATAGTTTTGGATGAGAGAGACAATTGTAGCTTCTTGTCTGGAGAGAATACTGTAAATACAAAATACAAATAAAGCTTCAGCTATAGCTAGGCTTCTGTACTGTGGAGAAGCAAGCCAGCCCGGCATTCTTCCCCCATAGACTTCAGACTTCCTCGGGTGTGCTCACCTCCTCTCTGCCAGTGGCTGCCTGATTACTCCTCACAGCTACTGTTCTGGGAGGAGCCTCCAGCATGCCCCTCAAGTCTTGGGTGCTTCGGCTCCTAAGGAGCCCGAGTGGGTAGAAGCATTGGTGGAGAACGGCTGACACCTTGTGGCCAGCTGGCAGCTTGCAGCATCCCTCTCTAGCTCAGAAGGCCAGGCTTGGTGTGGGCAAGATCTTTCTACAAAGAGGCAGAGGAGTAAATGCTGTAAGCTTTGACCAAACCTGACCGTGCACACTTCTAATCCCATCTCTCAAGAGGCCAAAGCAGAGAGGATTGTGGCACGTCTGCATAGTGAGACTGTGTTCCACATTTTAAAAAAATGCTTTAGGCTTTTGAGACACGTGGTGCCTGACCTGACCTCAGAGCGACAGTAGAGCAGCCCCTCACGGTACATAAACAAGTGCTGTACACGGCTGAGTTTCTATAAAACTTATGGGTATTGGAGATGTCCGCTCGTACTTGTCAAGGATGACAAGGTGCATCATTTAAAACTGAAATCTCAGCCAGGCGGTGGTAGCGCACACCTGTAATCCCAGCACTCAGGGAGGCAGAGGCAGGTGGGTTTCTAAGTTCGAGGCCAGCCTGGTCTACAGAGTGAGTTCCAGGACAGCCAGGGCTATACAGAGAAACCCTGTCTTGAAACAAAACAAAACAAAACAAAACAAAACAAAACAAAACAAAACAAACAAACAAACAAACAAAAAAGCCGGGCGTGGTGGCGCACGCCTTTAATTCCAGCACTTGGGAGGCAGAGGCAGGCAGATTTCTGAGTTCGAGGCCAGCCTGGTCTACAGTGAGTTCCAGGACAGCCAGGGCTACACAGAGAAACCCTGTCTCGAAAAACCAAACCAAACCAAAACAAACCAAAACAAAACAACAACAACATCAACATCAAAAACTGTGAAATCTCAGGGCTGGGGAAATGGCTTATTGGTTAAGAGCACTCGCTGCTCTTCCAGAACAGTCAAGGCTGATTGCCAGCTCCCTCATCAGGCAACTCCCAGTCACCTATAACTACAGCTCCAGAGGATCGGGGCCCCTTCTCTGGCCACTGTAGGCACATGCATGTATATATATAAAACTAAAACCCAAAACAAAAAGTTCTAAATAAAAATGTAAAAGCTCAAACTGAAGATATAAAACTAAGTTGCAGACTGTGAGCCTAGCATTCTATATATGTCCCCGGTCCAATTTCCTAGCACTAGAAATCTAATTAAAATCTAATTAAAATGGAAAAACCATTCTGGACTCATAGGCTGTAGTGACTGGTGGCAGGCTGGATTGGGACAGCACAGTCCACTTTGCTGGCATCTCACCCAGGACACTCCTTCACACCTGTGTTCCCATAGACTCTCAGTCATCAAGTTTAACATGTGTCACGTTCTACTGTGAGGAGTCCCGACATCTCCTCCCAAAGGAAACTCAGGAGCAGTTGTTGATTTTTCCTTTATTTCATATGTTATCAGATGTCCGATTGGGAGCCCTGTGCTAAAGGGGCGTACAAGAGCCTAGAGCTTTAATATTTACTTGTAGTTGTTCACTTATTGGTTAAAAACAAAACAACTCACTGAGAATTCATTGTATCTGAGGGACTATGTTATGTATGGCCTGTACCCCAAGGACAGAGGGAGACAGGTGTTATGACAGGGACGCTGAAGGAATATAGAAGCCCAGAGAAGACATTTGACCTGGGCATGGAGTCCAAAGGAGAATCCATGAAGGAAGAGGCAGCTCCTGAGATACCCCCCCACACACACACACACACACGGGGGGGGGGCAGGGAGGGGAGGGACCATGAAAAGCCTAGAGAGAAATCTTTTAGAATTGGAAGCATTAAAGATGGAGCAATTAAGGACTCAACTGAAGACTCAGATGCACTGTCCGTAAGACCTCTCTGCTCTTGATTAGCAAGTTGTTTTGGATTTTCGGGGAGCATATGAAGCCATTTTCTTTCAAGCCTTGTGGGATTGCCTATGTGGGCAATGACAGTTGATTGCTTTTTGGGTCTAGCTAACACTTGAGGCCAGCCTGTGCAAGGGGTTGCTTTCAACTCCAGACTACAAAGAATGCAGGGGCAGGGGGCTGGAGTTCGAGGGAGAAGGCTCTCATAAGGGTAGGGGTGGAGGAGTTTAGACAGTGCTTTGAATTAAGTGCAGATTCACAGGACAAGGAGGATGAAGTGTGCTGAGCCGCAGATAAAACAAAACACACACAACACAACAGAGGAAGGGATACCATGGCTAGGCTGAGGGCTTCTGGGGAGGGAGCCACGCTTCACAGGATGTTTTCTTGTGAGTTTCACACAACCTGGACAGGGAGACGTGGTAAATCTCTTTTGTTTTGGGTGAAGACGGTTGTTTTCCAGATTCTTTGATTTAAAACAGTATGTCCCTTGGCAATTACTCCCTCTGCTATCTTACTTTCCTCAAAAGGACAAAGAAACTAATGTATGCTTGGCATGACAGCCAGCTTCATGTCGCACACAGCCACACATCCAGAAAGTGATGTGTCCATACTTAATATTCTGCTAGTACCCCATCTTGAAAATCTTAATAATTTTTAAACAAGAATCCTTGAGTGTTCATTTCGTACCAGCCTTATAAATTACGTAGGTAGCCCTGCCTGGCAAAAATGTTTACTTTAAAATATTACCTTTGGGGCTAGAGCTGAAGCTTGGTAAAGAGCTTGCCTGCCAGGCATGGAGCCTTGGGTTTGACCCCCCTAGCACTTCATAAACTGGGCATGATGGTTTTCACCCATAATCTCAGTACTCAGGCAGTAGACAGGAATATCAGAAGTTCAAGGTCATCCTTAGCCACACAGGGAATCAAGGGCAGCTTGGGATACATGAGGCCCTGTATTTAAAAATAAAAAAAGTTAGGTCGTATCAGTGTCTTAGAGTCAAGAGTAACAGATAATATTTAATATATTTATTCCTGCACAAAGAGGCCGGTGGCCTTAGAGGTGAAGGCAGGCTAAGGACCTAGCCCATGGAAAGCCTGAAGAACATGCAGGTCCTTTTGAAAGGGCCCACAGAAAGAGATGGCAGGGCGAGTTCATGAACAGTTGCGGAGGCAGGAGGGAAGCTGGCTATTTTGGGAAGCAAAGAAAGAGCAAAATCTCAAAGTAAAACGTAGTGGGGAAGTCATGGAAACGGGTCTGGGAATGTTGCTTGGATCTCAAAACAGATTAGAGTTTAGAGAAACCAGCTTCAGTGAGGTTAAGTAAAACCAGGGCTAGAGAAGGAGGGTACAATGACCAAGGTGGAGAGGGCCACAGGCTCTTATCTAAGAAGTTGGGATGAGGGCCCAGAGGGATGGAAGGTTCTTTGAAGAAGAAAACCTGGTCCCAGTTGGAATGCAAGAAAAAGCCACCAGAGGGCGTAACTTAGCCAGGAAGATGCATGCCTTTTTTTTTTTCCCCCCTTAACCGGAGTTTGTAGGGAAACAGCAGGGTGGCTGAGAGTTAGGGCTGCAGTGGTGGTTGGGAGTGGATGGGTAGTCAATTGTTCCAGTAGGGAACTTATCCCTCGGCCCACCATAGTTTTATGAACAAGAGTTTACTTATTTGAGTCTGCTGCCTGGCTTCAGCTACTCCCTGTAGTAACCTGGAACAAGTTGGTTAACCCTCTGGTGCTTCTATTTTTCTATCTAGAAAGTGAAAACTATCATTGTGGGAAATTATAACTGCTGTAATTCAAGCAAAGCCTACAGTACAGTGTCTAATATACTGCATGTGTCAATGATGATGATAATGATGATGATGTGTGTGTGTGTGTGTGTGTGTGTGAATAACCATTTTAAGGTTCTCTGTGAACTGCTACTTCGTGTCTAGAATCGGCTAACACACAAAAGGATCAAATGTCCACTGCTCAGCGGAGTCGCTTTTCAGGAAACACAGTCATAAAAACCTACAGGTGATTTGGAAGTGACACAGCGTCTATCTCAAGGGCTTTTGTTGCATAATAAATGCTACCACACATGTAATAAAAGCCTATGAGCATGTCCTCTGTCATCCACACCCTCTAGCACGGTCCCTTCCCCCATTGCTCCTGGTCATTGGTTACCACCACACCCAAGCTCCAGTCGACAGCATCAGCTGTCAGCTGTCACCTTGACTTATGGATTAGGATCCTTTACAGGGATCACCTCATTGTTATGAGCTTTGAGAATTAAAGAATGCTTTGCGAATCTTGCCAGAAAGTCTCAGAGCATTGAAAGGCCAAAGTATGGAGGGTGTTCACTTGTGCCGCAGACGTCAGAACTGGAATGGATCCAGCTGGCTGTAACTGCCCCAGGCCTGTGGGTCATTGCAGAATCATTTGCAAAAGTTCCTATTGGTTTGGCTCTTCTCCAGGCTAAGGCCAGAGACCACAGCACAGTCTCTCAAGGGAGATAAAGGGAGTCTGTTGCTTGGGATGGCTGGGAAGGCTTTTGGTAGCCATCCAGGGCAACTATCACTGATTCAATCTGCCTTCTCCTCCAGCAGAAAGCCAACTTACAGAACGCCATCTCCAAAGCTCCCAGAATAGTACAGGGCTCCAAGAACTCAGCGCACGTGGCCAGTATACAAATGTGCAGGGGCTGAGGGTTCTTTTTGCTTTCAAATCTGGGTGGGTTTGAGAAAAAAAAAAAAACACAAAACCATTTTCTCCAAGTGGCATTCTGAGAGGAAATGAAGAGACTATGCTAAGCTAGCCTGCCTTTTTGGATTCCAGTTGATTCCACAGCCACCAAAAGCACGCCAGGAAGCCCCCCTGGCAATGACAGTGAGCTCAGGAAATACCTTGGACCAATGCGTTAACTTTACCTTCACACCAGGCTTAGCAAGCTCTATAAATCCTGACATTGATTCCAGCGGGAATTTGAAACCTTTGCCTTCCACCATAAATATTTTATTGATTTATTGGCTTCCTTCCTATCTGTATAGAAAGTGAGGAGAAATTCTGGCCAGAGTTGTAGTTTGGGGGGATGAGGGATCTCAGCACCCAGCCAAGCCTCCATCACATCCCACTGTTTGCTGGAGGATGAAACCCTATGTGGGTCTCTATCCCTGAAAGACCATGGGAAGGCAGGCTCCTCTGTGAGCAGGTGGCTATAGGATAGCATTGTGGGAAGTGTTTATTTCCTACTTTAAAACATTCTGTATTGCTGTATTGAGCACATGTTCCATTTATTCAGTGCTATTTTTTAGATTTTTTTTTTTTTGACACGAGTCTTACTATGTAGCCTAGGCTGGCTCTGAACTCTCTCCCCTTCCCCTGCCGCAGCCTTCTAGATGCTGGGATTACAGGTCTGTGTCCTTATAATTGGGCTTTTCAACATTAATATTGTTGTCAGTAAAGCAGTCCTATGTAGAAACGGCAAAGACATGGATTACAGGAAGAACGGGCTTGGGGGCCACTCCTGGATGCCCCTATGGTTCTCTTTATCCTCTTCCTCTCCTTACCAGGTCCACCACCTGTTACCAATCTCTTCCTGGCTAACCACACATGTCCTGCAGTTCTTGTACATGTCACTTCTACTTGAAAGTCAAGAGCTCTATCCTCCCCAGACTGGGTCCCCAGTCCCTCCCTCCGATGTTCTCCCAGGACACAGTCTCACAGTACTACACCATGATTGTTTTACTTGCTGTCCACTCCACAATGGTGAGATCCTTGGAAACAAAGAAGATTGGTTTTTTTGTTTGTTTGTTTGTTTTTTGTTTTTAATTCTGTGGAGAAACCCTTGGACCTTAGGGAAGTTCTTAATAAACTCATTATGTAATTACTGAACAATTATTTATTGGAGGTTCTTTTATAGACAGACTGATATCAAGGAACACAAAGATGAAAAAGAAAACTATTTCAAAGAACTTGCAACAGGGATTTGCCTGATAAGTCATATAAAACCAATCATTATCTTGAGGGTTAATACTGAGGTATGAGGGATGGAGACAATGGCTCTGTGGTTAAAAAAACATTTGCTGTGTTTCCAGAGAACCTAAGCTTAATTCTCAACACCAGTGTTGGGGGGCAGCTCATAATGACCTCTAACTCCAGGATACCCAGAGTCATCTTCTGGCCTTCATGGACCACACACACACATACACACTACATAGATACAGATGTACATACATGTAAATAAACATTGAAGTAAATTTTTTTTTTGTTTTGTTTTTTCGAGACAGGGTTTCTCTGTGTAGTCCCGGCTGTCCTGGAACTCACTCTGTAGACCAGACTGGCCTCGAACTCAGAAATCCACCTGCCTCTGCCTCCCAAGTGCTGGGATTACAGGCGTGCGCCACCACGCCGGCTTGAAGTAAATATTTTTAAGCAAACAAAAACAATCAACTTTGAAGGCTGGGAAGGTCTGAAGCTTTGACATCTCTCAGTGCGTTTTCTGGTTCCTAATCTCTGTTTTGAATGCTAGTATGAACTTGGTGCTTGGAGTCATCAGGTTTCACCTCTTTGGGTTCTTTATTAGAATCTGACTTTCTATTTTCTTCTTGTCCTTGAATTATCCTAGGAATACCTGGCGTTTGCTCTTAATTAATGCTTGTGAAATACCTTGTCTTCCTCTGCTGAAAGGGTGTAAGTGTTGAGCCGATTGCTGTGCTACAGTGGCTGTTTTATTGTTAAACCAGTGCCGATGAGATTACGCAACAGCTTGGATAGGGAAAGGAACCGGGCTATGAACCCTCTCACCTACAAAGGACAGGGATTGGGGAGGGTAAAACGCTAATATACCCAGATGTCCGGTAGAGTCCAGCAGGAGGTTCCTGGAGATCATTTCAGTCCCAGAGGCTGGAGGCTGGCACTCTGGCAGTGGGTCTTAAGAATCCTGCCCTCCCCTGGCTGAAATGTGGATTCACTTTCATTAAAGCTGTCACAGAGAAAGAATCCAGTGGCCACAAGCCAGGAGTACACAACACACATGGCTTGCTCGACATCAGCGGCTCTGGAAGCTTTCCAGGAGGCAGAGGACTGTTCCTTTGCATGCAGTCAATTATTTCTAATGGGATTGATTCCTTATCTCATGCTAGACTTAATTTTTTCTAATTTCGAAGTCTCGGATTTTCTTCCAAAGGAACAAGCTAAAGATGGTTAGGGGTAGGTATGAGTGCTGCTTGGGCACATAAAGACGGTTAAAAAAAGCCACTTACAAAGAAACAGAATATAGATTTATATGTGCCTCTTGTCAGGAAAAATTTATTGTTTAACTTAGAATGGGGAAGAATGCTTCCTAGGAGAAGAATATCATGATAATCTCTCCAAAGTTAGTCTCCAATAATGTTAATGACAATCTTTCTAATTGCCAGAAACTGAATAAGGAATTTGGGTTCTTAAGGAAACAGTTTTAAGATGCTGGGTTGACTGACAGATACTGTTCAGAGATACTAAGGCATGTAGTATGCAAGAGAGTCAGACAGGCCTAGAAACCACTGTATGCCCCAAAACTTCTAAGTGGGTGACCTTGGGTACCTCTCTTTTGGCTTTGCTTTCTGTAAAATTAGTGTTTAATCAGATAGTTTCTGTAAAGAATTGAGCACCGAATTTGGAATAAAATACAATAAATGATAGTCGTTATCACTGTCAATTTCCAGTGACCAAAGCTGCCCCGCTCCTCCGCCAAACCGTAGGGTGGTGAATCCGGATCTGACGGACAACATCAAAGTGCCCAATAAGATGCCGGGATAGGGAGGTGGGAGAACAGTGGAATCAAACCAATGGCATGGGCCCTTGTTGTTGGCCGCTTACAGGCTGATTCACCAATAGCTTAAGGATGTGACTTGGGAGCGACACCCTGACAGTCCAATGACGCACAACCAACCCACACTCAGCAATTCGGAGGGGATAAATCAAGGAGCCTGCACGTATAGATTCCTTTATTAGTGCAGTCTCGAATGGTGAAAGGAGCTTGGGAGAAACACCACCTGAAAGAGGCATTGACGAGCTAAAAAAGAGGGAAGAGATGATGCCTGCGCTAGGCGAGCTCGGCCGCCATCATGCTCTAGTTTCCCCTTCTCTCTGGGTCTGCAACCGAGGAAGCGGCCTCTGGGATGCTGAGGGGGTGTGTCCCCTCATGATTGGCGCAGGCCGCTCAGCCAATCCCACCTCGGCAAATGGGAAGCACTTAGCCAATGAGGGGAGACGGCAGCAGCGAGGACTTAAGGGAGGAGGAACATCGGCTTGACGGGCACGAAAGCTAACCAGTGAAAGCTAAAGGCATCCTGCCTGCGGCCAATGGAGAGGGGCTGTGGGCGGGCGCCAGAGTGTTTGTGTTGTGGTTTTGGGGAGGGAGGCGGAGGGGAAAGTTTGTTTATTTTGTTTTTAGTTTCTGGGGTCCCCGAGCTTCGGGAAGGTGAAGCGAGCGACAGTGACCCCCCCCTCACCTCTCAGCCTCCCCGCGACGTTGTCTCCACAGCTTGCGGAGAAGCGGAGACCGCGGTCACCGCTGGGCTCCACAGCCGAACGACGCGCACTTGGAGCCGGCGCAGCTCAGCGGTGAGTGAGGACCGTGGGCCGCACGGGCCTTCTCCTTTCTCACGAGTCGCCAGGCGTAGCGGGGCGGCCCAGGGTGGGCAACTGAGTACGCCCTCGGGGGCGCGCGGCACGGCCCGCTGAGGTGCAGCGTGTGCGTGTCCTCGCGAGCGCGCACGACGGGGGCGAGCCGGGCGGGAGGGGCGGGGGAAGCGCGCGCGACCCGAGTGGGCCGCGGCGGGCCGAGGCGCCTGCCCGGGGCGCGCGCTGGGGGATCGCAATGTGCAGACGTGAGGCGGGGGAGGGGCGGGGGAGGGACGCGCGGTCACGTCGGTCGTGAGGGCCCGGGTGTCCCAAGTATTGGGGCCGGGACAAACCGGTGTCACGCGCCTGCAGGTGTGAGCCGAGGAAAGGGCTTCCGGATGGGTCGGCGGTGGTCCGAGCGCTTCGTGTCGCGCTTCGTGTCGCGTAGGGCCCTCGGGGTTGCAGATGCCTGGTGGTGGGGCGCGAGCATCCGGTGTCCCTGCGCGGCGGGCGTGCAGGCATGTGTGTTGGACTTGATGGCGGGGTCCCACGGGCATCCCGCGAGAGCTGCGTGCGGTGGGGGGTGGGGGGAACCGTGGAGAGGTGATGCTCACTTTGGACGAGGAAACAGACGAGGGGCGGAGGGACAACAGAGTTGGAAACAGCCCTACATTCTGCTGGTGCGGTTCCCTTTAATTTAAAACTAACGGAGTTGTTAGTCCATAATGACTAAATAAATATCTGGTCCTGCGAAATCCACTACAGTGGCTATCGCGACACCCAAGAACAGCAGCGTCTCATCCATCCTTAGTCTGGGACGCAGGTCACTGGTCTGAGACTTTTAGCTTCATGCTTTCTCCTGTGTCTTTTGGCTGCTTAGATTCTGAATAAAGAGTACCAATCAAGACTCCGTGAATAAAACATCATTTATACCTCCTTCACAGTTAAACGTAACAGTAAGCTGTACAAAAATCACACATTCTAGCCTTTTGTGAAATGCTTCTCTTCACTTGTGGGAGATTTCAGTTCTTGACTTTAAAATTATGTGTTCACGGTGGTTTGTAAACTCTCCTTAAAGAGCAGAACATGTAGACAGTTGTCTTGCACTTGTATAGTGTGAGTATCCACGTAGTAAATGGGAGAGAGATCAGTATAGTAGTCTCTACAGGTAGGCACATACTGGATAACCAGTATCCAGAATACAGAGCAGACTGGTTTGTCCCACTCGGGATGCAGCGATGAGGGTTATGATACACGCCTTTGTGTGTTTTGTTGTGTTTTGTATTTGAGACAAGGTCTCATCGTGTAGCCCCAGCTGGCCTGGAATTCTTTGTAGAACTTACAGAGATTCACCACCTGTCTCTTTCCAGAATGCTGGGTTAAAGAGGCCCAGCTTAGTTCTTCACTGTTTTGTTGTTTTGTTTTGTTTTTTTTTTCCCGAGACAGGGTTTCTCTGTGTGGTCCTGGCTGTCCTGGAACTCACTCTGTAGACCAGGCTGACCTTGAACTCAGAAATCTGCCTGCCTCTGCCTCCCAAGTGCTAGGATTAAAGGCGTGCGCCACCAACGCCCGGCTTGTTTTGTTTTTTCGAGACAGGGTTTCTCTGTGTAGCCCTGGCAGTCCTGGAACTCACTCTGTAGACCAGGCTGGCCTCAAACTCAGAAATCCGCCTGCCTCTGTCTCCCAAGTGCTGGGATTAAAGGCGTGCGCCACCACCGCCCGGGGGTTCTTCACTGTTTTTAAAGGCTTGTCTTAAACTTGATTTTCTGAGTAGTGTAGTTTCTAATAGTACTTAAAGTAAAAAAACAAAACAACAACAACAACAACAAAAAACAAACAAACAAAAAACCTGTCCATCCTTCATGGCTCTGTTAACCCATCATATCCTTGAAATCTTCCCCACAAATAGAAACTCTTAAATGGTTTTTTGGGTTTTATTTTTTTGTCTTTTGAGACTTTTTTTTTTATGTTTTAGAATCAAAGCAGTACTTTTGTTCCATGTCAGTACTGTTCATTGTGTGCTTACACTATGCATGTCTTCCTCTGTTAGTTCTTAAATCCTTGCTTGAAGTCTGGAGGGCAGAAACTCTCATTGTGGTAGGGATGAGGACAGGGCTCCGCAGAGCCGTGCAGCTAGGCTTAACCTAGGGTGTATATGTATGTGTATCTCACACACACACACACACACACACACACACACACATATTTATCTTTTGCTTGTTTTATTTTTGCCTCCTGAATTTTGCAGAGGGAGAAAAGCATCAAGAACACTGAGAAGCAGAGGAAAGTAGGAAAGGAGAATCCACTGACTTCACTGCTAAGATTTCGTTGCCTGAGCCTGGCTTAAGAATTTAATGTTAAATTGCTACTATTCTTGTTTTAGAACTAAGCACCTTTAATAAAATACGTCCAACCTTTGTTTTTTAATTGACATTTTCATTGTACATAGTACTGCAAAGTTCTGTTTTAGTTTGAATTTTAAATTTCTTTTTTCCTTAGGTCTTGTTATGTGGTCTGCTTGGCTTCATACTCATGATCCTTGTGTCTCGACTTCCCCAGTGGAGGAATTACAGACCTTTGCCACCTTAGAAGAGTCAGTATATGGCCCTCTCCCTTTTTGGTGTTTTGTTTTGTTTTGTTTTGTTCTAAGATCTCACTCTGGACCAGGATACCCTGAAGTTCATTATGTTGCCTAGGCTGGACTTGAATTCTTGCCCTGCCTTAGCCTCTTGAATGCTGGGTTGATTATAGGTGTAAGCCACAGTGTCCAGCTTCTGAAGACTTTTTCTTTCTGTCTCTGTCCACTAATCCCTTATTACCACTCAGGTCCAAAGCTCCTGTTCATTTTTGTAGTTATCAGCTTGTGATTCAGGGCCATGTCTGTTTCGTTTGCCATTAATGCCAGAACCTGCTCAAGTGTCAGGTATTCAGCAGACTCCTGGAAAAATATTCGTTGACTGTTATGAATTTGACTTTTACTCTTATTATTTATTGTTTCTTTTTTTTATTTCTTGTAGCCTTGGCTGCCTATCTCTTCCGGAGAGTATCTGAGATTTGATGCCTCTCTTAAGAGAGCTTTCCATATAAAGATAGGTCTGAAATCACCGTGTTGAGCTTGTAACTGAATGAGCATTGCACCCTGGTTGTTCAGGCTGGGTTAGCACTGCACCTGTTCTTCTTCTCTGTCTCAGCTGCTCTTGCTTTCCTCTCTGCCACGTGTTTATTCTAGAGACCCTGTACAGGTTCCAGCTGAGCAGCCTCCTTGCCCTTTGACATTTGCCGCCTGTGACATTGACAACTGCCTCTAGTGTTTCACCCCTACACATTGCCCCCACACTCATCTTCCTGAAAGATTGCATTATGTTTTCTGCTCCTTCCCAAATCTACCACAGACACTTAGGTTGGAAATCCTCAGTGGTGTTTGATTGCCTAAAAGGTTTAAGTGCTTTTGCCTGTTATTTACAGATCTTTGCACTAGTACTGTCCAACAGAAATAGAACGAAAACCACAAATGTGGACCACATATGTAATTTAAAATTTTCTAGTAGCCACATTAAAAAGTAAAAAGAAAGAGTGAAATTGATTTTTGTAACATTTTACTCACTTCAATACATTCAAAACCCTTAGTATTTAAACATGTAAAAAACAAAACTAGTACTCTAGAGTATTAAAAGTCCTTTTTTCAGCCGGGCGGTGATAGCACGTGCCTTTAATCCCAGCACTTGGGAGGCAGAGGCAGACGTTCTGAGTTCGAGGTCAGCCTGGTCTACAGAGTGAGTTCCAGGACAGCCAGGGCTACACAGAAAAACCAAAAAAAAAAAAAAAAAAAAAAAAGTCCTTTTTTTCATGTTAAGTTTTTGATATCTAGAATATATTTTTCACTTGAAACATTTCAAGCCACACTAATCAGATTTCAGGCATTCTATAGCCATGTGTTGTGTGTGGCTACTTTATATTGGACAGAACAGATCTTAACTATGTCTTCAGCAGAGTGGAAGGACCAGGCCTAGGTAATTCCAGCTGCTGTCCTTCGCATAACTCAGTTTCTCTCACCTAGAAACATCTTTATAATGCAAACATGCTAAATCTCTTTGAGAGAAACACAAGGAAACCTGAGAACTCTAATCCTTAATTATTATTATTTCTGTAACTGTGCATGTGTGCATATGTGCCGACAGAGACCAGAAGAGCATTGAAGTCCCAGAAGCTTGCAGAGGTGGTTGTGAACCACCCACATGGATGCTGGAATCTAGAGCTGGGAAGGCTGCAAAGTGCTCTTAATCTCTTAGCCATCTCTCTAGCCACTTCTCTGGAGATTTTTTTTTTAAACATTATTATTATTATTTTAAAAGATGCACTTCTCTGGAGATTTTTAAACATTATTATTGGTTTTTGTTTTTTTTTTTAAATATGCATTCTTTGTTGTCCAGGCTGGCCTGAAACATCTGGGCTCACCGTTAGCCTGCTGACTAGCTAGGAATACAGGGAACATGACACTATCAGATTTTAATGTCATTTCTTTTTTCTTAATTTTTTAATGTCATTTATTTTAATATCATTTCATAGTGTATCTGTTTACAGTTGATTTGCGTTGTAATCACAGGAGGTAAGGCACAAGCACTGACTAATGATTGATGAACTAGAGCTTCCCTCTTGTCATCAGTGTGTGCCTGCCGAGTAACAGCTTGATTATCCTGGACCGTGTGTGTTGACATCTTCCTCCTTGGATGCTTCGAGAACAGAGCTTTGCCTTCCTCATTTGTGCTCCTCACCTGGCCTGTGCTAGGAAATCTATAGATCTATATATTGATTTTTGTGTGTTTTGTTGTTTTTCAAGACAGGGTTTCTTTGTGTAGCCCTCCCTGGCTGTGTTTGAACTCACTTTGTAGACCAGGCTGGTCTCAAATCCAAAGACCCACCTACCTCTGCCTCGTGAGTGCAGTGATTAAAGGTGTGCACGACTGTGCCTAGTTCACATGTACTTTTTAAATATTTCTAGTTAGTAGTTAACACTGTCCTTTGAAGATAGCAGATCATGAATTGTGAAAGATATATGGCTTGGGGGCGGTGCTGAGGGCTGATTGACTGGGGCTCTGTAAATGCTGAGCACTGACATTTTGCCATTAAACAATCTCTAGCTCTCTGGCATGTTTTTATATTTGTCCTTTTTTTGAGTGTACATTTGTGTCTTTCCCCCTTTATTGAAGTGTTACTGATGTTCAGAAACTTAAGGCTATTTAGTGTATGTAACGGTATATTTGGAGTAGATTTACTTTTTTTAAAAAGATGTATTTATTTATTATATGTAAGTACACTGTAGCTGTCTTGAGTCACTTTTTCTTAGTGCTCTGGCCCTGCTCGCTCGCTGTAGCTGTCTTCAGACACCCCAGAAGATGGCATCAGATCTCATTATGGATGGTTGTAAGCCATCATGTGGTTACTGGGATTTGAACTCACGGCCTTTAGAAGAGCAGTCAGCGCTCTTAACCACTGAACCCTCTATCTATCTCGTAGACTTAACTTCTTAAAACAAAACAAAACTGTTCATATTGGGCATGGCGATGGATACCTTTAATCCCAGCACTCAGAAGACAGGCAAACATATTTATGAATTTGAGGACAGCCTGTTCTACATAGTGAGTTCTAGGATATCTCGACTATACATTAAGACTTTTATCTCAAGAAAAGTTAAAATTAAAAATAACTGTCATGGGCTGGGCATGGTGGCACGCCTGTAATCCCAGCACTTGGGAGGCAGAGGTAGGCGGATTTCTGAGTTCGAGGCCAGCCTGGTCTACAGAGTGAGTTCCAGGACAGCCAGGGCTACACAGAGAAACCCTGTCTCGAAAAGCCAAAAAAACAAAAACAAAAACAAAACAAAACAAACAAACTGTGATGGCCGGCATTAGTGATGCATAACTTTAATCCCAGAATTTGGGGGACAGGCAGTAAGTTGAATCTCTGTGAGTTCGAGGCCAGCCTGGTCTACAGAGTGAGTTCCAGAACAGCCAGGTCTACAAAGAGAACCCTGTCTCAAAACACAAACAAGCAACTGTGCAGGGCTGGGGAGATGACTCATTTCATAAGATGCCTTTACAAGCACGAGGGCCTGAGTTTGGATCCCTAGAACTCATGTAAACAATTGGGCTTGGCTGTGCCTGCCTGTCACTCCAGCCTTGGAGGGAAGTTGAGAAAAAGCATGGCTGAAACCCAGTGGCCAACAGCCAGCTTAGCTGAGTCAGTGAGCTTTAGTGGAGACCGTCAGAAGAAAATAACCGTGGCAGGCAAATGAGGAGAGGTGCCTGATATTGGTCTTAGACCTACACACACACACACACACACACACACACACTACACTACACTACACTACACATATATACTACACATATACACAGTCCCCTCACACAAAATAAAAAATGCAAAAACAACTGTTTAGTTGTTACAGTTTTCAGGTTGGATCAGAAATAAAGTTTGCAATTGGGTGTGGCGGCCCATGTCTTTAATCCCAGCCCTTAATGAAGCAGAGGCAGGAGGATCTCTTGAGTTCTAGGCCAGCTTGGTCTACAGAGCAAGTTCCATTCTAGCCAGAACTGCATAGTGAGACCCTGTCTCAAAATGAACAAACAAACAAATGTACTAATAAATAAAAAAATAAAAAAGCAGTAGTGCTTGTTACTCACGTCCTGGCATGGTGACCACATCTATAATCCTCCTGCTCTGTGGTAGAGGCAGGAGGATTGCAAGTTGCTCTGGGCCTATATAATGAGGCCTTGTCTCAGCTACAATCCCCCCAAAAGATGTTTGACTTTCCTGAGACTTGGTTTCCTTGTGGTTTGTAAACTGACTGTGAAAGCGGCTTTAGAAGCAGAGCTCCAGACTAGCTCCCTGAGCATTGGCACCATGCACATGCCTATGCAGAGCACAGCCAAGACGCAAAGTCTGAGCCAGAAGCCAGAAGTCCTCCGTTTGTTTGTGTTGCTGATACTTGCTTTAGTGCCAGCTGTGTTCAGGCACAGAAATGGCTGAGAATTCAAAAACTACAGTGAAAAAAGTTTTTAAAGCCCTTTTCACAGAGGGCTGAAGTGATTCATTCTTCCTAGGAATATTTCATTTCTCACTGTTCCTTGATACTTGTTTAAACCTTAACATATATCATATTATGTTTCTAGATCTGTCTGTCCTGCTAAATTGTAAGCTTTAAATAAATAAAAAAAATGCTTATCGCTTGTTTATGGATGTGCCTTTGCTATAATGTGTGCATGGAGGTCCGAGGAAGACCTTGTAAATGTAGAGGTGGTTCTTTTCTTCTGTCTTTATGTTGGTTCCAGGGATTGAACTCGTTTATCCACGCTTATACAGCAAACCTCTTTACCCACAGATCCTTCTTGCCAGCCCAGAGTTTAAGCTTCCAAAGACCAAGACTATTTATCCCTGCATTTGGAAGTACACACTGTACTATGCCTGCCATATTTCAGGCATTCAGAATTCTAGTGAATGCTCCCGACACATTACTTAATTCTGTGGCTTACATAGCTTAGTTGTAGGGTGCTTGTTTAGCATACACAAAGCTCTGGATGTGATCCTTAGCACTTCCTTAAACTAAGTGTGGGGAGTGGAGAGATGGTTCAGTGGTTACCCTCCTAAAGAGCTTGGGTTTAATTTCCAGCACCTACATAGTGGCCCACAGCTGTCTTTAATGCCAGTTTCATAGGCTCAAACAAGACCTTCTGGCGTCTGTGGGCAATGCATACATGTGTATAAACCCACACAGACATGCACACAAAATTAAAAAGAACCATATGTAGTGGTTTATATTTGTAATCCCATGCGTCCTGGCATGATGCTTCACATCTCTAATCCCAGCACTCCTAAGGAAGAGGCAGGGGGGGTGGTTTGCAGGTTGCTCTGGTGGAGGCAGAAAGATTAAAGCTCAAGGTCATCCTCAGCTCTGTAGTAAATTGAAGATTGGCCTAGGAAATGTGGAGAGTCTACTTCAAAACCAAAACCAATAACCAAATTACTTAGCTTTATAATGCCTTCATTTATTTTTACACCAGCTAAGGAATTTTGTGCCTAGGAGAACTATATGCAGTTATAGCGAGATTAATCTTTTAAAATTACAGATCTATTCTGTATGTGTTTTACCTCAATAGAAAACATTTACTTAGTAAAGCAAATATACTGAGGAGTGCATGCTTGTGATAGGACTTTTCCTGCGTAGATGTAACACATCTACTCAACCCCAGATAAAGATCCCACCACAGACCAATGTACAGATACCACCCAAATCCAACTTGGTGAACCAGTGAGTTTTATTGGGTTTGTGGGGGCAGAAATGACAAAAGTACAGCTGCATTACCAAGGTTCACCCCAGCATGCGTGACAGCTCACAAAAGCTGGAAACCTGGAGCACACTGCAACCTTCAGGCAGTTGTACAGGTTGGAGAGTGTTCTATCTGACTGCTCTAAACCTCTTCTAGGCAGCTCAGATGGTTTCTGCTGCTTCCAGGCAACTGGAAGGACTTACCACATTACATAGATCGACCCATTCTTCTTCCCTCTCTCCCTCCTTCTCTCCTTCCTTCTTCCCTTCTTTCCTTCCTTCTTTCTTTTTCTCTTTCATTAATTCAACATTTTAATTACTTTTATTTACCTCTTTTCATGTTGAATGCATGTGGAGTCAGAGAACACCCTGCAGGAGTTTGTTTCTCTTCTCCCATGTGGGTCCCAGAGATGAAACTTAGGTCATGAGGTTTGGTAGCAAGGACCTTCAACTGTTGACACATCTCTAACTCCTCATTGTTTTTGAGCAGGGTTTGACTACATAGCCCAAGCTGACTTCAAATCTTTCTGCTTTAGCCTCCTAAATGCTAGGATCGTGGACATGGGCCACCATGCCCAGGTCACAGGCTCTTTTATTATTATTACTTTTAAAACAAAAATGTAAAGACTTATTTATGTGTATGAATGTTTTGCCTACATGTATATTTGTGCACCACATATCTTCCTGATGCTCATGGGGTCGGCAAAGGCATCAGACCTTCTGGAACTTAAGTTATGGATGATGAGCCACAATGTGGGGTCTGGGAATTGAACCTAGTCCTTTGCAAAAACAACAAGTGCTTTTAACTGCTGAACCATCTCTTCAGTTCTTTCATTACTTCTTTAATGCTGGGATCAAACCCAGCATGTTGTATATGCAAAGCAATCATCTACCACTAAGCGCTACTCTGAATCAACTTTTATGTCTGTGTATGTATGAAGGTTGGTACCATGGAGGCCAGAAGATGTGTTAGATCCCTTGGAGCTTGAGTAAAAGCAATTGTGAGCCACCTGATATGGATGCTGGGACCTGAACTCAGGTCCTTCACAGGAGCAACAAGTGCTTTTAACTATCGATCCATCTCTCTAGTCCCCTCCCCCAAAATATTAGAACACTTAAAGACATTCTGAAGTCCTCTTCAGGGAGACAATCTTCTCAAGCCAGAGTGGAGCTTGTCTCTTCTGGTTAATGCACTTGTCTGAGGCAGATTTCTGAGTTCAAGGCCAGCCTGGTCTACAGAGTGAGTTCCAGGACAGCCAGGGCTATATAGAGAAACCCTGTCTCGAAAAAACCAAATCCAAAAAACAAAACAAAACAAAACAAAACAAAAAAAAAAAAAAAAGAAGGAGAAGAAAGAGAAAGAGTTGAACTGGAGTACCTGTAAATTGTGCAAAAGCTGTCAGGTGGAATTAGAAAGTGATGACTCATACCAGCTTATCTGTGAGAGCTGTGCAGCAGAAGTGACCTCTAGGTCACCTGAGTGAGTACTGATGTCATCCTTGAAGGGCCAGACACTGAGCAGTGAAAGGGAGAAAGGTGGAACTGGAGGGACTACCCAGAAGGGCCTCTGGGCACATGTCTCGGGAAAGATGATTCCTATAGCTTGGAAGGCTTTGTATATTTCCTAAGTCTCCCAAGCCAGTGTGAGTTGGGTTTGATTCTCAGGCAGAGGTGGGAAAGGGAGATCACAGTGGAAAGTCATCTGCTTTCTGTCAATTACTCCTCTTTAATTTCAACAGCTCTTTTCTTTCTGTCCTCTTCTGTGTTAGTCTGCTTTAAATTACTGTAACAGTCTTGAGATAAAGCAACTTAAAAAAAAAAAAAGCCGAGCACGCCTGTAATCCCAGCACTCTAGGACGCAGAGGCAGGCAGATTTCTGAGTTCAAGGCCAGCCTGGTTTACAGAGTGAGTTCCAGGACAGCCAGGGCTACACAGAGAAACCCTGTCTCAAAAAAACCAAATCCAAAAAAACCAAAAAGAAAAAAGAAAAAAAGGAAAAAAAAAGAAAAGAAAGAAAGAGTTGAACTGGAGGACACCTACCTAGCAGGCATGAAGTCCTGGGTTAGATGTATAACATTGAAGAAAACTAAAATGTGTTTTATCTCACAATCTCATAGTTTGGGTAGTCTTAGTCCATGATGCTTTTGGTCTGGGGCAAGACTGCACATTATGGAGGGTATATATGGTAGAGGAAGATTTCACCAAGTGAGAAGCAGAACGTAGAGAAAGAAGAGGGGCCGGTACCACAGTGCACCTTCCAGGGAACATTCCCCATGACCTGATTGACTTCCACACCTGTTCATGATGTGAGCTGGGCATGGAGGCACACATCCTTGATCCTAGCACCTAGGAGGCAGAGGCAGGGGACCTCTGTGTTCCTGGCCAGTCTGGACTACAAAGCAAGTTCCAGGACAACCAGGGCTACACAGAGAAACCCTGCCTTGGAGAACAAACCAAACCAAGACAAAAAGCATTCTGTGTTAGAGACCATTCTCAACAGGATTCAGACTGTAGTACTATAGACTGCCTTCCTTTCCTGTACCACTGATTCCCTGGCCATACCATAGTTTGCTTCTTTCATTCTATAATCACTATTTTTTTAAGGAACAACCATGGTGTGGGATGTGGTGCACACAGGTTACAATCTTAGTTTGTGAGATAAGAATTATTTTCATAACGGTAGGTGATTAAACACTGGTGGTACTGATATGATGTTATTTGATTATTATTAGGTAAATTGTGTGTGTGGTCTGTGTACTCACTTTATTGTCCCAAATTAAAAAGGACTGAGAGATACTAGATAGATACAGTGAGTGTATTCAGTAACATGGTTCTGGAATGTCTTATTTTTTAAAAATATGCAATCTGGGAACTCAAAGCTAAGAAGATGGCTCAATAGATAAAGTGCTTGCTGTTGTTATAAGGGCTGGAATTCAGATCATCAGCACCTAAGTAAGAGCCAGGCATGGTAGAACACTCCTAACACTTAAGCCCTGTTGAGGGTGCATCAGGCTAAGGGATAGGCTTTTCATGGGATGTTTTACCCAGGGGTATGTCTCTGTTCTATTATATAAGTCTCTGGTTAGATGAACTGTGAACTACTGATTTTAAAATACTTGTTCACTGTCTACACTTTTGTGTTTTACTCCAAAAATTTTTATTTTTACAACAATATGCTTAACACTTATGATGATATATTTGCATTTTGGCTCAGTCCCATTTTAAAAAAAAAACCCAGCATGTTCATTGTTGCACTTAAACAGTGTGGGGAGCTGGGAGACACAAGTCTCTACAGAGAGGAGGGCTACACGTTCTCCATGCTCCTAATACATGGCCGGCTGACTGGCTGGCCAAGGGGAAAATTTTACTTGTAAAAATACACCCCCCAACACACACACACACACACACACACACACACACACACACAGAGAGAGAGAGAGAGAGAACTCTTTCCCCACTCCCTCCCTTTCCTCCCCCTTTACCCTCCTCCCCACCACCTCCAAATCACAGTGAAAGGCTCTTTGTAAGATTAACAGAAACAAAACTAGAATGAAAATGTGAAAGACATCACATTTTAAAACAGTGAGGGCTGGCTTGAAATGTTTAAACAGGACCCTGTGCTCCCTGCATGGCTTGTAACCCTGCCTCAGCATTTGTGCCAGGGCCTGCGCTGGTGCCCTGTTTGCTTTGGAAGCCAACACACTCAGCTTGTTTACTGCACTGAGGAGTGTGTATGGCACTTTCATGTTTGCCTTTAACCTTCTTCTCATCCTTGAGGCTGAGGACTCATTCAGGTTGCTTCTCAGAGAGGTGACCCCAGAGACTGGAACACATCCTTTGCCGTACTTTCTTGCAAATTGTTGACTTTTGTTTTTTGTTTTTGTTTGTTTGTTTTTTCCAGACAGGGTTTCTCTGTGTAGCCCTGGCTGTCCTGGAACTCACTCTGTAGACCAGGCTGGCCTTGAACTCAGAAATCCGCCTGCCTCTGCTTCCCAAGTGCTGGGATTAAAGGCATGCACCACCACCGCCCTGCTAATTGTTGACTTTTTTGGGTACCCTCACTCGTCACTTCTCACTACCTGGATCCTGAAATCTGTTAATACTGATCTTGAAATGGTGTCCTGTCCTTTAGTTATTTTTGCTGTGGCTTTGGGCTGATTTTGTGTTTGTTCTGCTTTGTTTGTTTGTTTTGTTTGAGACTGGGTTTCACTGTGTTGCCCGGGTTGGCTTTGAACTTGAGGTCTTCCTGCCTCAGCCTCATAGGTGGGTCAGATTATGCACTCCGTACTCTAGCAGCTTTGTGGACTTCTGGTTTCTGTTTCCAAACCACCAGCCTGATTTGAAGTCATCCTTGGGCTGTGTCTAGATTGCTTAAGTAGCTGTCTGTTGGTTGTCCCATTTCTCTTTGCTCAGAAAACATTTCCTACCCACTGTTTTCTTTTCCTTCATTGAAACCATGTGCTTCTCATTCTAGGAAATCAATGTCTTGTCTGAGCCAGGTGCTTTTACTTTTCCAAATCTACCAACTCCCATTCCTAGTTTTCTATCCCTGACTTCTCTGGTACAATCTTTACACCATTTTCCATATGATTTTTTTTTCCTTTTGGCTCTCTCTCTTTTGAAGACTTGATATGTAAAATATTCTCTCTGCATCTGCCCACCAGTTTATTTTTTTCTTACTGTCAGGATTTCCTGGGCTTAGTGGGTAAAGTGCTTGCTCTACAAGCCTGAGGCCCTGAGTTGAGATGTGCAGTGTATGTCTGTAACTCCAGGAATAAGGGGTCAGAGTCAGGCAGGTCCTGAGCTCACTAGCCAACCAGTCTAGGAAGCACAGCAAGCCCCAGGTTCAGTGAGAGGCCATGTCTCAGAAAGGACAGTGGAGAGCAATGGAGGAAGACACCTAGTATTAATGTCTGACACATATTGGCTAGTGCAAACATCTGTACACATATACAAAGTTTCTGTAAACAATATCTTCTTTGAAATATTCCTTGCGCTGGAGAGATGGCTCAGTGGTTTAGAGCACCAACTGCTCTTCCAAAGGTCCTGAGTTCAAATCCCAGCAACCACATGGTGGCTCACAACCATCTGTAATGAGATCTGATGCCGTCTACTGGAGTGTCTGAAGACAGCTACGGTGTGCTTACATATAATAAATAAATCTTTAAGAACCCATCTTCAAAAAAAAAAAAAAGAAAGAAAGAAATACTTCTTAACCTAAGGCCCTCCACATTGTGCATCCAGAGGTGCTTTTTTAGGCAAAATGATAGGTGAAGTTGTTTTTTATTTTTATTTTTATTATTATTATTATTATTATTATTATTATTATTTATTAAATGTGCAAAAATATAATTTTATAAAAGAATCCAAAAGTGATAGCTACTATATATTGAGGTCACTACATTAGACCAATATGAAGAATCTGTTCAATGTCAAGATGAGAAGACAGTTCACAACAAAGAAAAGTGAAAGAAGAAATTAGAATGTGACGAAATAGTTTTGCTCAAAATTGAATATTTGAATTCTAAATTTTCGTGTGGTACAGAGGAGTGAACCCAAGGTCTACCATTTGCTGGCCAGTGACTCTATACTGAGCTGTATCCAGAGGCAGTGGTGGTCCTCCTCCTCTTCCTCCTCCTCTTTCTCCTCTTCCTCCTCTTTCTCCTCTTCCTCTTCTTCCTCCTCCTCTTCCTCCTCCTCTTCTTCCTCTTTCTTCTCTTCCTCTTCCTTTCTTCTTCCTCTTTCTTCCCTCCTCCTCCTTCCTTCTTCCTCCTCCTCCTTCTTCCTTCTTTCTTCTCCTCATCCTCCTCTTCCTCCTCCTTCCTTCTTCTGTTTTCGAGACAGGTTTCTCTTTGTAACCCTGGCTGTCCTGGAACTTTCCAGGCTGGCCTCAAACTCACAGAGATCTGCCTCTCTTGACCTTTCAGTTGCTGGGATTAAAGATATGGAAACCACTCCCAGTTCTAGAGGCTTTTAAAAATACTTTATTTTTTAAGTGTGTGTGTGTGTGTGTGTGTGTGTGTGTGTGTGTACATGAATGGAATGCCTGGTAAAGATCAGAAGAAAGTGTTAGGTCCTCTGGAACTGAAGTTATAGGCAGCTGTGAGTTTCTCCAGTGAATACTCAGAATCAAACTTGGTTCTCTGTAAGAGCATTATGGGTACTTAACTGCTGAGTTATTTCTCCAGTCTGAGTTGTTTATTCTTTTGTTTTTTTAAACTAATATGAGAGTATATTGAACTAGGCAAACTTTGTTAATTTCATTTATTGGTTTTAGTGACATTTTACTATATATATATAATATGTACATTTTACTATATTTTTACTACATAGTATATATATATATATATATATATATACACACACTATATATAGATAGTACAAACACATACAGACAAAACGTATCTTTTAAATATATACTATATACTATATATCTTTTAATATATACGCATATATATACTATATATATATATATTAAAAGATACATTTTATCTGTATTTGTGAGTGCCTGCATGTTTGTGTGCCACATACAAATATGCCCATGGAGGCCAGAAGAGGGAATCCGATCTTCCTGGGACTAGAGTTACAGTTGTTGTGGGCTGTGCCATATGATTTCTGGGGATCAGACACAGGTTATCTAGAAGAGCAATCCATGGTTTTAATCACAAATCCATTTCTGCAGCCCCTACAGATATTTATATTTTTAAATATAAATATTGGAAGCCGGGCGTGGTGGTGCACGCCTGTAATCCCAGCACTTGGGAGGCAGAGGCAGGCAGATTTCTGAGTTCGAGGCCAGCCTGGTCTACAGAGTGAGTTCCAGGACAGCCAGGATTACACAGAGAAACCCTGTATCGAAAAACCAAAAAAAAAAAAAAAAAAAGTGTTTGTGTGTGTGTGTAGAAAGAAAGAAAGAAAGAAAGAAAGAAAGATTGGGTCAGCAAGATGGTAGGTAAAGTCACTTGCTGTCAAGCCTGATGATCTCAGGCAGTCTCTGTTCCATATAGTTGAAGGAGAAAATAGACTCTCACAGGTTGCCCTCCACACAAGTGCCCAACATAATAAATATAATCTTGTTACAGGTGGTTGTGAGCCACCATATGGTTGCTGGGAATTGAACTCAGGACCTCTGAAAAATCAGTCAGTGCTCTTAACCACTGAGCCATCTCTCCAGTCCCCTGGACTTGAACTCTTGATAACCCTGCCAGCACAGTCTGACTGTAGTCTGAATATAGGCACAGGCCTCTATGCCCTAAAGAATTAATTTATCCCTCCCTCTGGGAAAACCCTCTCCTTCTGTCTAACCTTTTTCTATAACTCTCTTTTACCCTTTCACTGTTTTTGAGAGCATCTCTTAAAGCCATCTTGACATGGTGGTTTCTTTATGGGAACATTTTGGTACCAAATTCAGATTATCTAGCAGTTATATTACTGTTCATGTTCTCCATCTTCAGTGAGCCTTGGTGATTCTCTGTTTTACTTAGGTTGTCAACTTTATTGGTACAACACTGCTTATAATTTCCTCTTACCAGTCTTTTTCCCCCTTTGAGATTTATTTTATTTTTAATTGTGTATGGCTTTGTGCATTTGAGTGCAGGTACTCACAGAGGCCAGAAGATGAACTTCAAACTCTTTGGAGCTAGAGTTTCAAGCAGTTGTGAGCCACCCAACCTGAGTGCTAGAAACTGAACTCAGGTCCTCTGCAGTGCAGTATGCACTCTTGGTGCAAAGCCATCTCCAGATCTACCTGTCTTTTAATATATCAGTACAGTTTGCAGAGGTATGGCACCCTTTATCCTTATATTGGTAATTTACATTTCTGTATTTTTTGCCTGTGTTTAACTGGATAGGCATTAATTTTATTGTTCTTCACAAGGAAACAGATTTTGCTTTCATTGATTTAATTTATTAAATGTTTTGTTTATTTCAGTTTTGGTTTATGAAACGGGTTCTTATAGTCCAGACGAGCCTTGAACTCAGCACTCTACTGCCTGTACCCGGGAGTGTACTACCACATTTGTTTAAATTTTTTTATTTAACCAAAGGTTTAATATGAAAATGTACATGACCTGAGTTCCCTGTCATAGTAAAACAGATGCACTGAAGAGGAGACATGTGGAAGCATTTGATCTTTCTGCTGAATGCACCTATTTATTTTCCCATCCAAGATTTCCAGTGTGCTTCTATTTCCTCATCCCATTCCAGCAGTGTTCTGTTGCTCATGGCTGTCATCTCCACGCAGTATAAAGAAATACTCATTGGACATGTCTGCCATCATTTAATTCAATGATAAAGTACTTTTTGTTATTACTTGTTTTGTTTTTATTTGTTGGATTGGTCCTAGAGCTCCAAGTAATATTTCCAGCTATTTTTTAATTAAGATTTTTTTATTTAGTGTGTCTGTTGCCTGTGTAAGTGAATACCATGAAGGTGCGCGCGCGCGTGTGCGCACATACACACACACATAAATTTTTTCATGAGTTTACATGTACTTTGTGCCTGTAGTAGTGGCCATGGAAACCAGAGGGTATTGGATACCCTGGAACTAGAATTACAGGTGTTTGTGAGCCACCTGACATTTATGCTAGGAACTGAACTTGGTCCTCTGCAAGAGCAATACATGCTTCTAACCGCTCATATCTCTATCCCATGTTTAGGGCAGTAAGCCCCTGTTGGAAACTCTAAAATCCCCATATGTTTAGAATTCAGAACTTGTCTTTGGAACACCAATAATCCTCCATTTATGACTGGAGATGCTGCAGCCTGGTGGTAGAACACATGCCTATCCCCTGGGTTTGCTCCCCAGGAAAGGAAATCAAAAGCCTGTACCATATATAATGTGCCCTGCAGGGTCAGGCTAGGTCTTCCCACTCAAATACATTAATATTATGGCAGTCGCAGTATAACTTTTCTTAATAAACTGGATAGATTATAAATAGTCTGTCAGTTAAGGTCAGATTATGCTGCTAATGAAATTCACATTGAGTTTTGCCAACAAGTAAATTTACAGAAAGCGTTCACTTTCCACAAGTTCATACATTTGGAGGTTATGAATAAGGGAGATTATGTGGACTGTGTTCACCTTCTCAGCTCTCATGTTCAATTACATTTGTCACCTTCAGAAAATAAAGCTTGCATTCCTCTTTTTTTTTCTTCAAGAGGACAAGATTAAATCTGTTCTCTACTGTCCCCATAATAGTATTAGGATAGCTCTTCACAAAGCTTGGTACCCTAGGCAGGTACTTGTGACACCTTCCCAGCTCCTTCCTGTCATGACAGGCTCAAGCAAGGTCTGTTGCTGCACTCTTCTGCATCCTCCTCTCAGAGGTTCTCCTCGATAATAAATAGTTGGAAACAAAGATCTTAAATAACCGTGCATCAGCTACTAGATCTCCGTTCTCAAGCAGAATCAGCTGACTTTCTCTGGGCTTACCTTTCCTATTGTTAGTCTATGTAGTAGCTTAAAAATAAATCTTTGTGGGCTCTGGGAGGTAGCTTTCTGGTTCAGTGCTTGCCTAGCATGTAAGAGGCCCAGGACTAACCATAGCCTGTAAATAAACAAATGTTTGTTACAGAAGTATGTAACAGTATGTACAATGTAGAAGTATAATAAAAACCCATACTTTTTTGTTTGTTTTTTCTTTTTTCTTTTTTTTTTTTTCTTTTTTTTCCGAGACAGGGTTTCTTTGTGTAGCCCTGGCTGTCCTGGAACTCACTCTGTAGACCAGGCTGGCCTCGATCTCATAAATCCTCCTGCCTCTGCCTCCCAAGTGCTGGGATTAAAGGTGTGCACCACCAAAGATAGGGTTTCTCTGTGTAGTCCTGGCTGTCCTGGAACTCAGACATCTGCCTGCTTCTGCCTCCCAAGTGAGATTAAGGTCATGTGTCACCACGACTGGCTTTACCCCATTCATTATTGACCACTTGTTTTGTAGCATTTTAGTCTTTCTGTGACTGATTACTTCTTCTTTTGTTCCGATACTGCATGCGATAGTTTGAGGAAAAAAAACTTTTAAAAGATTTAATGATTTAATGGGAGATGATGATGAATGACTTTAATCCCAGCACTTGAGGCAGAGGTAGGCAGATCGAGTTCCAGAACTGCCAGGGCTACAGAAAAACCCTTTCTTGAAAAAATAATTAAAAAAATAATAATTATTTAAGTGTATAACTGTTTTGTCTGCCTGTATGTATGTGTACCAAGTACGCGACTAGTGCCTGTGGAGGTCAGAAAAGTGTGTAAAGTTTCCTGGAGCTGGAGTTAACAGGTGATTGTTGGCCACCATGTCAGTTCTTGGGACCAAACCCAGGTCCACTGTGTGAGCAACAAGTGTCTGAATTGCTAGACTAATGTTCCAGCCCCAAGAAAAATTTTTATTGCTTTTATTTAGTGTATGTGTGTGTGTGAGAGAGAGAGAGACTGGCGGGGGGGGGGGCGGGGGGGGAGGGGGGACTCACATGTGCCACAGGTAACTGGAGTTCAGAGGACAACTTGAGGGAGTGTCCGTTCTCTCCTGCTGCCGCATGGATCCTGTAGACTGAAGGCGGGTACTCAGGCTTAGCAGCAAGTGTTTTTACCTGCTGAGCCATCTTCCCAGCCCAGTACAGTCTGGGTAGTAATCCCCTACATTGATTTTGTGCTTATTTTATAGGTTAAACTATGGAGGTGATCTTTTCCAACACCCAAAATAACCAAAGCTAAAAACCCCTACCTGTTGATGATACACAAAACTTGACCATAATTCTTTTTTTAATTTTTTTAAATTTTGGTGCTATTAAACCCAGGGCCTTACTACATGCTAAACATGTGTTCAACTACTGTGCAACCCTCTCAGCTAAAATTAATTTAGGAGAAATAAGACTATAAAGTGAGACGAGCACAAAAGCAGTGTGTTTGCTTCCTTTCTATTGTTATAGCCAAATAAATACCTTAAGGCTAGTCCAGGAAAAAGAGGAGGGCGGGTGTAGTGCTGCACAGCTGTAATGTCAGCACACTGTGGAGAGGTACTGGTAACAGGCTGGCCTGAGCTGCGGGAGACCTTCCTTAAAACAAAGGTTATTGAGCTCACAGTTTTAGGGGCTGGCAACCCAAGAGTCCAGCACTTTTGATTTATGCTTTCCACTGTGTCCTTGCTGTGTCACATTCTGGCAGATGGTACTGGTGGATGAGAATGTGGGGAGAGAGAATGTGGTGAGACTGAAGGCCAGAGAGGGGGAAGGGCCAGAAAGGACCTCCTACCAAGTCTGCCTCCTTTAGAGTTACATTTTACTTATTTAACAACAACAACAACAACAACAACAACAACAACAATAACAATTGAAGGGGGCCCTTCCAGTGCTGGAATTTCAAGAGTGTGCAACCATGCTCACTTTTAAAACTTAGGTGGAAGACAAGACTCAGTGGTTCTTTTTTTCCCACAACCCAAGCTTGATTCCCATGCACCCACACAGTGGCTCACAACTGTTTGTAACTGCAGTTTCAGGGCAGCTGATGCTTTCTTCTGACCTGCACAGGTATCAGGCATGGATGTGGTGCGCAGATGTATATGCAGACAAAACACCCATGTCCAAAAAATAATAAACGAAAGTAAATTAGACTGGGATGTTTCTAAGTGCCTGCATGTTGTTTTGTATGTACTGTGTCCCTGCATAAACTTCCAAGGCTCAGCTCGAGTGCCTGAGGAGGAGCCTTCCTGTCTTGTCTCAGCAGACCTTCTCTGCTTCTTCCTGCTGTGTGTGAGCACCCACGTTAGTGCGCCCACGTTTTTCACAGTGGCCTGCAGTACAATGTACCTGGAGGTTCAGATGCCTTATAGCTTGGCATTCAAATTGCATTACCTAAGTGCTCATCCTGGCTTTATGTCATTACACTTTGTGACCTGCAACCATTATTTAACATTTTGAAGCTTCCATAGGCACATTTTGGTTTCCATTTGAAGTTTCCATAGGCACAAAATTGGGATAATAATTGTGAGTCCTTCTTTGTAAGTTTATTGTGAGAACTAGATGAGACAGGACCTCTGAAATGTTTATCCCTCTTTCAGCACACAGGGGCCCTCAATAAGTGCTCCCTGTTATATCTGCTGCCACTAGACTTGCTTTTATTTATCTCTGAAATTTAATCCGTCGCCCAGAGTCTGGCAGGGAGTAGACTGATGAATAAATTACCAGTTGTCCTCAAAACTCTCCCCTTCCTGTGTCACTTCTGAGTGGTACCATCCTTGTCTTCGGCGTCATCTTTATGTTTTCTTGGTATCAAAATAAAATTTTACTGTTTATCATGAACCAGGCATTGTGCAAGGTCCTGGCTCTGTGAAGAGAAACATACATTCTCTACCCACTGGAACTTGCAATAGAACAGGGAAAGTCATTTAAAAAAGAAAATAAAAACACCCCTAGCTCTACTTCTTTGCATATTTATAACTTTTCAAAAATATGTTTTAAGTAAATATGTAGAAAATATTGTATGTTGTGAAGAAAGTAAACAGCTCGTGTTTGGAGCTATCAGGAAGCCACATCAGAGAGTGGTCAGGAAAACCTGGGAGTTTACCTTTAAGCTGAGACTGGAAATTGAAAAGAAGCAGCCAGAGGGAGGGGCTTTCTGACAGAAGAGGTAACAAGTACCAAGCCATGGAGGAGCCTTGGCTGAGCCAAGGACCTGGAGCGTGTGGCTTGGGAGTGAAGAAGGTGGAGAGGTGAGAGAAGCTGATGAGCAGGTACATGGCATGTTGCCACCCTGGAAGACCAAGGGAAAGGCCAGTGGGGTGGCTCAGTTTCAGGATGCAGGAAGATTCTTCTTCTTTCTTTGGTTTTGGGAATGGAACCCAGGTACTTGGGCCTATTAAGAGTTTGCTGTACCACAGAACTATACCCCAATTCTGCTGGAGAATTTTAACTAGAGAGTAAGCCAGTCTATGTTGTTTAAAGGTATGTGTCCAAAAGATTGGAGGGATACAAAGGTTTGGAGAAGAGCACTTTAGGGAAGAAACAATAATAGTGAGAGAGGTGGGTGCATTGAGATATGTTTTGGGAATAGACTCAGCGAGACTTACTGATACAGAAAGTAAGAGAAGATGGGATAGGAATCAGGTATCTTGCCTGAGAGTTCTGTAGGGTCAAGTGTGCCTGTATTCCCACTACTTAGTGGTGAAGGCAAGATGCTGATGCTGTAAAGATCATCCTTGATTATACAGTAGATTTGAGACTAGTCTATGTAATAGAAGACTCTGCCTCAGACCCACAAATAATCAAGATTTCTGGTTTGAAAAGCTGTATATTACTTACTGAGATTAGTAAAGCAGATAACTTGTTTGGGATGAAATCAGAGTTAGAATTTGACCATGTGAAGTCTGAGATGCTCTGAGGCACCTGGTGGTAGAAATGTCCAACAAGTAAGTGAACATAAGAGGACTCAAGGTGCAAAGTTCCCATCGACTGACACAGAGGTGAAAGTTTGCATGTGGGAAAAGCACAAGACAACAGGAATGGATGATGCCATTGAATGAGAAAGTCAGTAAAAGGGGCTAGGTACTGAGTTCTGATTACTGCTAAAGTTCAGGGATGGGGTCAGAGGAGAGTGAAAGAAGAGAAATAAAAAACATGAGGACAAATCAGGAGAATGAAGGATCATAGAAGCCACTGAATTCCCAGCCAGTGCCTGGCTAGGACAGTGCCTGGCCAGGGCTGCTGTTAGTACTTTTTGATTGAATGAAATAAAGAGTGATCATTTAAAGAAAATGGAACAATTCACAGAATGTATTGCTACTAGATGAGGGCATGAACTATTCATTGGCTTGACTGCCTGGGTGTTGCTAGAGACGGAGGCAGGAGTCTTGCTAGAATTCATTGAACAGAGTGTGCATGGGCGGTGAGAAGGTGCAGATAGCAGCAGACAGCACTTGACAGTTTGGCTGTGAAGGGAGCAGAGAAACAGAGTGTTAGTTGAAGGTGATGTGGGGTGATAGAGGGCCAAAGAATTTTCCCAAGTAGGCATTCTCACTACTCATATTCGCCCCTGTTTTTTTAATAGACTCTCCCCTTCCTTTCTTTTTCTCTCTATGCCTGCCTCCGTCCTCCCTTTTTTGACAGGATCTCACTTGGTAGCCCAGTTTGACCTCAAGCTCTCAGTCCTGCTTCTGCCTCCATGCTGTTTGGATTCCAGGTATGTGATGCTGTATCGGTCTAGGGGAGACATTCTTGAGCTTCAGAGTTGTGGAGGAGAATGTTCTAAGACAGAGGGAGTTGATGGTTGGTGGCAGAATTGGAGTTTATAAGGAGAAGTCAGGATTATCAGTGCTCTTCAGAAGGACAAGAGTCCCTTTTGTGGTATGGATAAGAAGGAGAGGATGGATGCATATTTGGGTGGGCTTGTAGAACTGGTCAGGAGTAGAAGATGGGGCACTAATTGGGTTATATTATGACTTTTTAGTTCTAAGAAAAGGATCAAGAATATTAGCTGAAAGGCCAAGGAGGTTCAGGGAGGTGCGGAAGAGGGAAGTGTGGAAAAGGGAGGTGTGGCACAGGGAGGTGTGGTGCAGGTTGGGAAATGGATAAGAAGTAGCCCTTTGGGAGAATGAGGAATTGGAAAGCCATCTTGCTAGAGAAATTTGGTAAGACTACAAGTTAAGATTGAGCACCCTCTTAGTAACCTTGAGTATTTAGTAAACACTGAATCATGTAGTAAATTATATAGTAGACATGCTGAATTGAGTGCTCATTACTGCCCTTGGCATGAAGAAAGCAGTGTCCTGCTGGGCGTTAGTGGCGCACGCCTTTAATCCCAGCACTTGGGAGGCAGAGGCAGGTGGATTTCTGAGTTCGAGACCAGCCTGGTCTACAGAGTGAGTTCCAGGACAGCCAGGGCTACACAGAGAAACCCTGTCTCGAAAAACCAAAAAAAAAAAAAAAACCAAAACAAACAAACAAACAAACAAACAAACCCAACCAACCAAAAAAAAAAAAAAAAAAAGAAAAGAAAAGAAAGAAAGCAGTGTCCTGAGACTGGGATTGTGGGGCTGGGGATATAGCATATAGAACAGAACCGTGGAAGAGAGTGGAGAGTTCCTTCATGGGAATGGATATTTGATTAACTGTGACATTTCAGAAAAAGATAAGTGAAGTAAGAGGAAAATGAGGCCCAGCCAGCATCATGGCAATTACAAAGTTGTTTTCAGGGGGCACCTGAGTGAGTGAGTGAGTGAGTGAGTGAGTGAGCAGGCTAAAAGAGCCAAAGAGCAGACTGTTTGCAGGTGAAAGGGAGGCTCAACAGTGACTCCACTTTCATTCTTTTACACTGAATTTAAACTACAACTTCTCTTTTGAGTTAAAATTTCCCAGTCACTGTTACATCAGAAGTCTTTGTAGCATCACAGTGGTAGGAGCTGGAGGTAAGGTACTTGTTGCACAAGCTTCAGGACCCAGGTTCAGATCTCCAGTACCCTGTCCAAGCCAGGTGTGGCCATGTGCATCTGCAGCTTTAGTGCTTGGCTGCATGGGAGAGGCAGGTGGGTTCTGGAGAGGCTCACTATCAGATCAGTCTGGTTAAGCCAGTGAGCTCCAGGATCAGTGAGAGATGTCTTAAAAAATATGGTGGAGAAGGTAAAGACCCAGAGTTGACCTCCAGCGTCTACCCACTTGTACCCCCACATATAACATTTTAAGAAATGGAAAATTAGGGGATGGAGAGATGGTTCAGAGGGTAAGAGCACCAACTGCTCTTCCAAAGGTCACGAGTTCAAATCCCAGCACCCACATGGTGGCTCACAACCATCCGTAAAGAGATCTGACACCTTCTTCTGGTGTCTGAAGACAGCTACAGTGTACTTATATATAATAAATAAATACATCTTTAAAAAAAAAAAGAAATGGAAAATTAACCATTACATTAGAAAGCCAGATGGTGACATGGAACATAGTTGACAAGTCGGAAGTTTAATATGCAGTCAGAATAACTGCCTTCTGCAGGTGCCTTCTGGGATGTTTTCTGTTTCATTTTCACTCAGTTTTGATTACTGCTTCCATGTAGTTAAGAAATTTTTGCTAACTTTATGTGAGCATGGATGTTGATCTGTTTTAGTTGGTCTTATTGCTGATGACACTGAAATATGTGCTAGAGGGTATAAGCATAAACACTCTTTCCAAACATTTGATTTAGTTAGAACATCTTAAATAATTTCTGAGATGCTAACTAAAGTGTTGTCAGGTAATGACTTCATATACTCCAGAAGTCATTACCATTTACACTACCACAAAAGCAGATGACCACTTGTTGTTAGTGAAAAGGAAATACTCTTTGGTTTATTACTGCAGCCTCAGACTCTCACTTTTGTGTACTTTTATCAAGAAGGAATACAATAGACAATTTATAATGAAAATATAACTTTACTTTAGCCAATTGCTTTTCTCTTGCACATCAAAAAACTGAGAAGCAAGTAGTAAAGGAAGATGCAGGAACTGTACAGCGTGTTGCTGCCTCTGTTCTTTTTTTTTTTTGAGACAGGGTTTCTCTGTATTACCCTGGCTGTCCTGGAACTCACTCTGTAGACCAGGCTGGCCTCAAACTCAGAAATCTGCCTGCCTCTGCCTCCCAGAGTGCTGGGATTAAAGGCGTGCACCACCACTGTTCTTTAATTCAACCTTAGATATGCATCTCCTGATGGCGGGAAGGCCATTGTCCTCTTTACTCTCAGTACCACCTCACCTTCTTACTGCCTTGTCAAATATGCATCTCACTGGGTAAGCTGTGACTTGTGGCCATACCTAATAAAAAAGTGAAGTGAGAAAGGTTCTGACTTCATTGAGATGTGATTTATATATTATAAATTTCACCCATTTAGGTGTAAAATTAAAAAGTCGTAGGCCAGGCGTTGTGCCACATGCCTTTAATCCCAGCACTTGGGAGACATAGGTAGGTAGATTTCTGTGAGTCTAAGGCCAGACTGCGCTACAAAACAGTCCAGGGTAGCCAGGGCTACACAGAGAAACCCTGTATTGAAACCCCCCCAATATTTTTGAGATTTTATTTATTGTTGTATATTATGGGTGTCTCCCCTGCATATATGACTGTGCACCTTGTTTGTGCAGTGCCCCAGAGGCCAGAAGAGGGCGTTGGATTTTTGAAACTGGAGTTACAGTCCTGAGCCACATAGTGAGACTGTCTCAACAAAGACAAAGATTCTACCTAAGTCTAGCTTAGTGAATAAGCCAGTTTATGGGCTTGCTTATAAGAACAAAGATGGCTTTCCAGGAGAGCACCATCACCAAAAAGTCTCACCCCAGCATGATGACAGCTTCCCCATATTTGCATAGGAGGAGCCCTTCCTCAATTAACCTTCAACCCACTGTATGCCAGCACCTTCCAAGACTAGATACAAAAGCACAGAATTCCGTACAGTTGGGAACAGGGCAGAGGAACTGGTGGCTGAAGTCTCTGCTGAGGGTCTCTTGTGGTGATCACAGCTGTTCTGGTTAAGATGGCCGTGGCCATTATGCTTGGAGGATAGGGTTCCACAATATCCATGTGCTTTCCTAAAGGGTGTATGCCACTATGCCCTTTACCACAGTCACACAGCTAGAAAATAGCAGATCTGGAATTTGGACAGGGCAGTCTGAATCAGTCCCTGGTACAGCAGTCTCCCATAGGAAAGAGAGCGGCAGGAACGTGATTGCTAGGCCTACATGGTTTTCTATCATGACTGGTAGTGAAGAAAGCACATGAGTGGGAGTGAGTGCACTGACAAGTCTTGAAAAAGGTGAGTGGCACAGGTCTGGGCACCTGAAGGAAGAGCTTGGCCACCAGGAGAATCTGGGCTCTGTGGTTTAATTTGTAGAATTTTATCACGCACACCACTTACCCTCCATTTGTTTGTTTCTTTGTGGAGGCAGTCACCAAAGCTGCCAGGCAGTCTTTAAATTAGTAGATTTTGTTTTGCATTTATTTATTTATTTATTTATTTATTTATTTACTTTTTTATTGTAAAGTATATCATACTATCAGAGATGTGCAAAAGGGCATGGAGTGGCTTAGTGGTAGGCTTTCATGTCATGCAGGAGGCAGCACGTTAATTCCCTCCCCTCCCCTCCCCTCTCCCCTCCCCTTCCCTCCCCTCCCCCTTCCCTTTTTTTGAGAAAAGAATCTCACTATATAGCCCTGGCTGGACAAGAACTCACTGTGTAGAACAAGCTGGCCTGGTGTGAGTGCTGGAATCAAAGGTGTAGACCACATACCTGAACTTGTTGTTGGTAGCTTTTAATGAACTAACAAACTTATAAGTAATTCATACTTTTAACTGTTTGGTATGATATATATTGGTAATTTAATAACATAAAATCACTTTGGAGTCCTCTAATTTTTTTTGGAATGAAATGAGATCCTCAGATTAATAGGTTTGAGAACTACTGTCTTAAATTCTATCATTTTTCAGTTGGAATCCGTTTCTCTTTCTGAAGGAGGCATAGGTTGCCCCTCCACTTTCTGTACATTCTGTGAACTTCTATGTCAAAATAGATACTGATTAGCTTTCTTTATGTATGATGTGAGAGGCAGGCTGTGAATTAGGTGAAATTTGTTCATGATTATTTGCCTCGTTATCATCCATATCAATGTCCAGTTCGCTGGTTTATCTCAAAGGCAGGGTACATTTAAAAACTTGCCAACAGTTGGGCATGGTGGCATATACCTATAATCCAAGTATAATAACAATGAGTTAGAGGCCAGCCTGGGCTGTTTGAGACCTGCCTCTCAAAAAACAAAAGCAAAACAAAAACAAAGGGAGCAGGTTGTAGCCCAGCTGGTAGAGTGCTTACTTATCCTGAATAAAGCATGCAGGTGTACGCGCACACGCACACGCACGCACGCACACACAGAGCCAGGCAGGACAAATAAATGAAACATTCTTACGTGGCCAACAGTTACAGTGAAACCTGACTTCAGGCTCTTGGCTCTGAAAGTGTGATGAGGATGAGCACAGTTACTTGTGTTTAGGTTTTCAGAAGGCAGTCTTATTTCCTCAAATCCTTTGCTTAAGAGGGGACCACCATCCTAGAGGTAGCCTGGAACACATGCAATTGAACAAACAGGCTTAGTAGCCCAAGGTGGGATACCTGTCTTTCTCATCATTCCTGCTTGAGACTACCTCCTTACACCAGGCATCCTTTCCTGATTTCCCCAAATAGTAAGGTAAAATTGAGGCTTTAAAGTCAGAGTTTTAAAACCAGGTGTGAGAGGCAGAGGCAGGTGGATCTTTGTGAGTCTAGGACAGCTTGTTTTACATAGCAGGTTCTAGGCTTCTGCTATGCCAGTCTCAAGGCTTCCTCTACTACTGTGAATACCACAGGGATAGCACATTGCTCTGATATATATTTTTTTTAAGAGATGGGTGAATAGAATCCTTCCATGAGTCAAATCAGAATATTGTATTGAGTTGAGTTTATTTTTCCCTGAAAATGTGTGTCAATCCCACAAGGATTTATTGAGAATGTGCCTTGGGCAGACACTGTATTTAATAATACAGATGAAGTATTAAATGATCCCTCTGATGCAGACGGTCTTAGTTACTGTTCTGTTGCTGTGAAGAGACACCACAACCAAGCCTCACAAAAAGAAAGCATTTAGGTGGGGCTTGCTTACAGATTTAGAGGTTTGGCCCATTATCATCATGTCAAGGAGCATGGTGGCACACAGGTAGACATGGTGTTCGAGAAATGACTGAGAGGTCTACATAGGCATGGGCCTGGCTGGGACATTTGAAACCTCAAAGCCTGTCTCCAGGTGACATATCTACAAGGCCATACCTCCTAATCTTTCTCAAGTAATGCCACTCCCTGATGACTTAAGTATTCAGATATAGGAGCCTATGGGAGACATTCTTATTGAAAGAATGGTACAGACCAGACCTTCAGGAAACTTACAAACAGTAGTCCACACATAAGCAAACGTAGGGAGTAATACCTGTACAGTTTACTAACTCAGAAGAAGGACACATTGAGATTGCCTGTGAGATGAGATGAGATGGTGTCAGAGGTTTCACAGAAAAGATTGCCTAACCAGCATCTGTCTTCAAATTGAGAAGTTTGGCCTGTGAGTACTTCCAAGAGGAAATAGCTTGCACAAAGGCACATGAAACCACTGTGGGCACTCTAGGGAAATTGAATACAGTATACCTTTGTAAGATGAAGCAGGAGAGGTGAGCAGGTACTGGGCCAGGTATAGCATGGAATGGAAATTATATTTTCTTAATCAAGAGTTTGTGCTTTCTCAATATCATTCTAATGTTGAAGGTAGTGAGTATTGAGGCTAAGAAAACCAAATTTTAAAAACAAGTAAAAATGAATGAAGTCAAAGTTAGTGGCAGTAGACGTAGGTAAGAAAAACACACTGGAGTGTTAGAGATTAGAATGGATAGGGTTTGGTGCTAGGAAGAAGCTGATGATATAGTCAGATTTCTGATCTGAGGGGATAATGTTGTTTCAGATGAGGTAGAGGGAGAACACACATTGGGGACAGGCTGTTTGGGTTGTAGTTGCACAGAGTCTTAGGCAGCTGTGGCACAGGAGGTAGAGAAATCTGTTGGCGTAAGCAGTAATGCATCTGATTCTAGAGGTTGGTAAGAAAGCTCAGCACTGGAATTGGGAATCAGCACCGAGTTGGTGGTGACACCCTCATTCAAATTAAAGAGTAGTGACACCCTCATTCAAATTAAAAGAAAAAAAACCTTTTCCCAGCAAATATGATTAGCAGAGAAAAGAGGGACACCAGCACAGATTTTATGATTAAAGGGACATGTGTTTAGGAATCGGTAGACCTGAATGTTTTTACAGACTCTCTAAAGCGTTAAGCTAAACTGGACCTGTCTAAAACTGTGAAGGTAGCATTTCCAAACCTTGGGGCAAAGTGAACACTGAGTTTGGGTGGCTAAACAACAGGCCTGCTCGCACCTGTGGTCCTAGGCTTCCCCTAGTATTTGTGGAACTTAATTCAGCAGGTAACCTTTTAGTTCCACTTGGGCTAGCTGCTCTTTTCCTGAACTGGCCTGGAATGACTGGCCTTTCCAGCCTCCTTGCTGGGGTTTCCCTTATTACATGTATAGCTTCACTTAAGACCTTCATTTAAGCACAAGGTCCTGAGTTCATCTGGGTAATATGCACAAGGTCCTGAGTTCATCTGGGTAATAGTGGCATACCCCTTTAATCCCAGCACTTGAGGGCAAAGGCAGGATAGGGCTGAGTTCAAGGCTAGCATGGTTTACAGAGCAACTTTCAGGACAGCCAGGGCTACACAGAGAAATTCTGTTTCAGAAAACACAAACAAAAATGAAGCCCTGGGTTCAGCCCCCAGCAACTGGGAGGTAGAGGCAAGAGGATCAGAAACTGCAGGGTCTTCTCCCTGATGGAGAGCGGGCCAGACTGGGTTATGTGAAACCCTATCTCAAAAAATAAACCAGGAAAATATGTAGTCACAGAAATGTGTAGTGTTTTCTTTTGCTGTTGTTTTGGTGGTTTTATTTGGCTCCTTTTTGTTTGTTGCTTTTACAGTGCTGGAGTATAGTATATACTTACTTAACAGTCCGCATTCCAAGACTATACTAGATAGATGCTGGTGACAGCAGGGAGAACTAAGAAGGGTTGTGAGGGTAGAGACTGAGTGAGTGATCAAGGGTTTTTCTATGCTGCTTGAATTTTTAAAATGAGAATTAAAATGAATCACACTGAATAGTTAAGTTTGAAAATTAAAACCCTGTCACATCAGAGGTGATACTAGAAAAGTAAGTGTCATTTGTTGAATATATATGCCTTTCAGCTTGCCATATTCTCTAGGAAACACTTAGCTGTAATTATATTGTATGAATTTAGTTAAATACTTGACTGTAGTCTATTTCAGTTTAGCAAGACCTGGATGAGTCGGAGGTCTTCAGAATCTCATTCTAAGTCCCAAGATAACTCTGGTTGTTCCTTAAGAGAGTAGAGGAAACTGCAGTGGTTGCTAGCTTACTACCCTAACAATGCATGACCAGGTGGTAGGATTAGATTACTTCTGATCACTTTATTTTTTTCCCAGTCCAAAGATGTATTTATTATTATAAACAAGTAGATCTTATTTATAATAAGTAGCTGTCATCAGACATATCAGAAGAGGGTGTCAGATCTCATTATGGATGGTTGTGATCTACCATGTGGTTGCTGGTATTTGAACTCAGGACCTTCAGAAGAACAGTCAGTGCTCTTAACCGGTGAACCATTTCTCCAGCCCCCACTTCTGAGCATTTAAAAATAGTTGTTTGAAGGCATTTTCCTGGTATTCATCTCTTAGAAGAAAAATACTGCTATAGATAACTTAAGATTTTACAGTCAGTGTTTATGCTTATCTTCAATATGCCAGTACTTGGATCAGAGCAAGAAAGAAGCTTTTTTGAGAAACCCAGTTTGAGAATACCTGGAAGTACCCAGGTAATCTCAGCTACTTGGGAGGCTGAGGTGGCACAGTCACTTGATCCTAGAAGTGCAAAGATACCCTGTCCCTTATAAGGAAAATATGCACCTGGAAAAAAAATACCTAGTTTCCCTTGCTCATCTGTACTCTGCCGTAGTGTCTTTTTGTCCTCATTAAGTCAGTGAGTGTCTAAGATGACAATGAAACAGGAAAAGGACCCACCTCTTTGGTTACCATCTCCACCTAAAGTTTTCTGTCAGGAGCATATGTAATAATGAGCTACATTATGACATTGGTGTAGAGTTTTGACTGAAGATCAATCTAGAGAGATCAGCCTGGGCAGAAACTCATCAGAATAGAGAACTAAGATTAGGCAGTGTTGTTCTCTTGATAATTGGAGACTGACAACAAATTGAAGAATCTCACTGTTCTCTGAAATGCCAAGGGTCACATGTAACTACGTAGCCCTGAGTCTTCCAGAGGGACCAGATCTGTCTCAAAGGTGCAGTCAGCTCCTTTAACTTTATTCCCAGTGCCATTTGATGGGGGAACTGCCAGCATTATGTATTAAATTCCTAGGATGCAGATGGGGTTTGCTTTAGCATGTTTGTTGGACATCTCATCAAATTCAAATATATGTAAGACTTAATTTTTGCTGTCAAGGAGCTCATGTTACATGCATAAGACAGACCTATGTATATTACCAATATAACATGATATTTCTCAGAGGATGGTCCAGGAAAGTTCATGGAGAGGACATCAGTGGCAGAGCAGTGGAAGGTAATCAGCAAGGATCTTCAGCATAAATCACAGCAGGTGTGGTAAACAGAAACCAAGTCAGAGCGGAGGAGAAATGCATTTAGAGAAAATGCTTTTTGAAAAAACTGCACTAAAGGTAGTAGGTACTTACTGACTCAATTTAAGCCACAACATACACATAGGTCAGATTTGCTTTTGAGATTATTGTAACAACAGTGTGGTATAGCAGAAGGATGAAGAAGTAATGGAGATAGTCCTAATTCTGTTTGCAACATCATTGGTGTATTGATTTCAACAGTTCAGTGCAATAAACAGAGGTAATGGGAATATGGTCATTCAGTAAAGTACCACTTTAACTCTTGTGACATACTGGGGACTTAAAGCTATCCCTTATTCTGCATAGCATGGGAATGGCGTACCCTCTCATATATAGAGCACAAAGTTGGTTGTGAAACCAAGTGGGCAATTTTCAGAGACAGTTTTCTGACAGCCTGGACTGGTGCTTGTTTTGCCCATCTCCAAACACAAAGTAGGTGCATCCTGAGCAGGAGAGAGACTTATCAGAAAATATAAAGTCACCTCTGCATTTACTAACTGCTGGTAATGAACTAAATTTAAGAAATCATGCCAACCGTTATTTGGCAGTGAATTAGGGAGGAGCAAGAGTGGAACTGCACCTTTGAAGGGGAAGTAATGATGACAGTGAAAATGAAGAATTGTGGGTGGATCTGAGATGCAAATTTTGAAAGCATAAATGCTGGCACTCATGGATGGGCTTGTGTAGGGGCTTGGGGGAGGTGAGATTAGTTGAGGTGAATTTAGGATCAGAAATCTGGGCCTTGGTGAAGACAGTGAAGGAGAGGAACAGTCTAGGCAGGGTAAAGGTGGTAGAGTTTGGGTCAAGTTCAATCTGAAATGATTATGAGACATCAAGATAGAGACATTGAAAAGGCAGTTTGGGACTGGAGAGATGACTCAGCGGTTAAGAGCGCTAACTGCTCTTCCGAAGGTCCTGAGTTCAAATCCCAGCAACCACATGATGGCTCACAACTATCTGCCTGTAATCCTAGCACCTGGGAGACTGAAACAAGAGGATTGTGAATTCTTGGCCAGTGTGGCTACATAGAGGGACAGTATCTTTTTTTAAATTTATTTTTTGAAATTATAATTGCATCATTTCCCACCTTTTCTTTTTCTCCAGTCTCTCCTATGCATATTTGTTACTTGTTCACACAAACACATCATGCAGACAATAATAATAAAAAAATTAGATTGTTTAAAAAGAAAGTCATAAAGATTGAATGTAGATTTTAATGTCACTTCAGAAACTTTTCTCTTTTCATGTGTTGCTAGGATGGAACCCAGTGCCTCACACATTAGTCAAGTACTGCACTGGAAAACGTCATCCCCAGCCTTTACTGCACATTTTTTATTATGATCTGACCTTTATTGAATGGGTCTTTGGCACCTTGCATTATATGTGTGTTTTACTCATATTTCATTTAACTTAACCCTTAAGATATTTGCAGAGTTAGGTCACTGGCCCACAAAACTAAATGGAAGAAAGAGTGGATTCAGATAAAACTAACTGCTGCCTGCTCTGCTGCTTCTTTGGGCACCTTACATCATCTTTATGGCTCATTGTGACTTTTTTTCTCTTCAGGGTTTTGACTTTTTGCACTGAATGTAACCTAGACTGATCGTCTCAGTTGCCCCTGGATACTGTCAGAGGTAAGTTTTTTTCATTGGCAGTAAATCAGGAGTCTTCATCCTAAAAAGAAGCAAAGTGTATGGAAGGGCTTCTTTCTTGAATTTCTTTTTTAAAAATTATTTAGGAGATAGAGACATGGTTCACTGATTTACAGTGCTAACTGCTCTTCCAGAGGCCTGGCTTTGATTCCTTGTACCTGTAGCTCACAACTGTCTGTAACTCTAATACGGAGGACCTGATGCTCTCTTCTGAAAATCTGTGGCACCAGGCACACATGTGCACAGATGAACATGTAGGCAGACAGACAGACAGACAGACAGACAGACAGACAGACACACACACACACACACACACACACACACACACACATTCAGGATTAAAAGATTTATTTAATTTTTTAAATTTATGATTTTTTTCAGACAAAGTCTCTTTACTCCACTATGTAGACTGGGCCAGCCAGCTCAAACTTACAAAGATCTGTCTACTTCTGCCTCCTAAGTGCTCAGACTAAAGATACACACTACCACTTCTGGCAATTTATTTTTATAACATGTATATGGGTGTTTTTTACCTGAATATATGTTTGTGTACATGTATGTAGTGCCCATGGAGTTTGTTGAATCCTCTGGAACTGGAGTTACAGATGGTTGTTAGCTGCTATGTGGGTACTGGGAACTGAACCTATGTCTTCTGTAAGAGCAACAAATGCTGTTAACTACTAAGCTACATTTCCAGCCTCAGATTTTCTGCTTCCTTTCAGAAGGTAAACTATGGCCATAACGTCAGCGTTTTGCATTCTTACTTTAGCTGTTTTCTTTAGAATATACTGGTATCAAGACGGGGATATAGCTCAGTTATAGAGTGCTTGCCTGCAATGCCTGATGTCTGGGTTCAGTCCCCAACACCACATTCAGACTCACAAAATGCACTGGCATTCAAATAGATAGTGATTTTGGATGCCTCATCCTATGGTGAGAAGTTAGTGATTAGGATTAGCAATTACATACTTAAGTGAGCAGTCCTTACTGCTCCAGCCCACATTTGCTTTCTGAAAGGAACTTAACAGCCACTCTACTGAATCTGCTCCTGTGACATCTTGGGGCCTATCGAAACGTTCAAAACATAATTTCAGTCTGAGTCTACTTTCTTTTACAGAAGGGGAATTCCTATCTGTAAGTCTTGTCTTTAGTTGGCTTTTCTTTGGTGGTGCTGGCATCAAATTCTAGGCTCTCCTCTTGCTAGACAAACTCTGAGCCACCAACATTGTCCAACCTTTTCTGTAAGACCTTTTGTTGTTATTGTTCCTAGATAAGCAGTGGTTTGTTGTAGTTTTGTGTCTTGGTTGCTGCTGTTTTCTTCTGTGAGTGTTTAGACAATAGAAGAGACATTCTGCTGCTTTAGCTCTCCTGCTGGCCTTCCTCCTGGTTCCTCTGCAGGATCTTTCTCGTCCAGATTGAAAGGCCCTGCTGTTAGTGCACTAGTAGTCATCCATTGTTTTACACTAGTGCTGTTCAGCATCTATAGTCTTGTCTATAAACTCTGAGACTTCTTAAAAACTTGGAAGAGTTGTTTTTTTTTAAAAAACAGATACTTATAAGAGTACATGTGCTGAATTGACACATATATACAATGTGTAATGTTTAAGTTAGAGTAAGCAAACCTGTCTCCTCAAACAGTTTTCATTGTCTTCATGAACACATGGAAATCTTTCTCTCTAGCTTTTTCTTTTCAGATTTGTTTTTATGTTTAATTGTGTGAGAGAGGGGTATATAAGGTTATCACAGGTGCTCATAGCTAGACAAGTGCTAGAGTTACAAGTGCTTGTGAGCTGCACATGGGAGTTGGGAACTTAACTCCTGTCTTCTGTAAGAGCAGTGGACACTCTTGCCTTCTGAGCCATCTTTGAGGCCCCTGTCAAGATTTTAAAACTACAGTGCATTGTCATACTCTGAAGTTCCCTGTTGTACAATAACAAATCAGAGCTAGGAAATAACATTTTAAAACTTTATTTTTATTCTATATGTGTACGTATGTGTAGCTTATAAATATGGAATATGTGTGACTTGTGTCTACAAGGTCCAGAAGAGGGTATCCGTTCCTCTGGAACTAGTTACAGCTGTTTGTGAGTTGCCACATGGGTTCTCTTAACTGCTGAGCCCTATTTCTAGCCCCAAATATTGCATTTTTCATAAAAAGCACTTCCGTTGGTTAATTCATTTATTTCCACATAGAAACTCATTGAATATCCATTATATGGCTGGTGCATATTTTTTGTTGTGTTTGTTTGTTTTTCAAGATGGGATTTTTCTGTGGAACTCTGGCTGTCCTGTAACTCTCTGTAGATGGGGCTGACCTTGAATCTAGAAATCCACCTAGGATCCACCTGCCTCCATCTCGTGAGTGCTGAGATTAATAAAGGTGTATGTCACTATGCCCTGCTACAGGTGCCTAGTTTTAAGTAGACTGAATACAGAGATTAACAAGATCTAATATTTGATATCAAGGGTTCAGGAACATATCTGTTACATAGAGAATCTCTGTAAGCAAATAAATCCAGAAAGGTGTTAAAGGTTCATAATGGAATTCAGACATGCCCCACTGAGGAAACAATCTCTTCCACTTGGAGGCGGGTCAGGGAATTCTTTACACAAGCTGACCTTTGAATGAGAAGTAATGTGTTCCTTGGTGACACCACAGGGGAGAGAGAGATGGAGGGAAGAAGATGAACAGAAATGTGGAAGCCTGAACCAGTCTGGCATATTGGTGAAACAGGAAGTAGTTCAATATATCAGGAACAATGAAATCAAACAGGGTAGGCTGGAGAGAGCAAGGGCTGGAGCCTAGAAGGCTTTGAAAACTCCAGCGTTAGTTCCATTTTATAGAAGAAATTCACAGAATGTGTAAGATCTTATTCACATAGTAATTAACAGTTACTAAGTTGTCCTTTAGTGATAAGCACAGTACCAGGTTAAGATAAAGAAACGTAACACAAAATTGTAGAATGTCCTGCTGAAACCAGCCAAACAAACACTGCACAACGTAGGGCGGCTTTATAATCTCTGGGTACCCTGTTAAAAGACTTTTATGCTTTGCTTTGCTTTGGTTTGGTATGGTTTGGTTTGGTTTGGTTTGGTTTGGTTTGGTTTGGTTTGGTTTGGTATGGTATGGTATGGTTTTGTTTGGTTTGGTATGGTATGGTATGGTTTTGTTTGGTTTGGTTTGGTTTGGTTTGGGTTTTTTTGAGGCAGGGTTTCTCTGTACAGCTCTAGCTGTCCTGGAACTTGCTTTATAGACCAGGTTGGTCTCAAACTCACTGAGATTCACCTGCCTCCCATGAGTTGGGATTAAAGGCATGGCACCACTGCCTGGCTTTCAGTGAATTTTTATATTGACCTTTTCCTCACTTTTCTAGCACGACATCTTACACATTCCTCCACAGTTCCCAAGTAACACCTCTAGTTCACTGTGTATGTCAGTATTGCCTGTTATTCTTTTTTGTCAAAATGACAGTAAAACTGAACTGGATCCTCAGGAGTAATTGTAAGCCATATTTTCAAACAAGAATCTCCTCAAGATTTGCAGACAGATTTTTTCTGAAGACTTATTTTTATTTTTAATTATGAATGTGTTTGTGTGCCAGTGTGTGGATATGTGTATGTGAATACACCTCAGTAGCCAGAGGTGTAGGGTTGCCTGCAGCTGGAGTTACAGGTGGCTATCAGCTACCCAGTTCCAGTGCTGGGAGTCAAACTCGGGTTCTCTGCATGCATTCCTAAACACTGAGCCCAGTGTGCAGATTTTTTAGGGGCAGGGTTTGTTTGGATTCTGGGGATTGAGTACTAAGCACACACTTTACTTTTGAGGTGCACCCCTAGCCTGTCAAGATTGAAAAAGAAACGCTTGATTTTTAGTTTGGTTAGTTTTGGCTTTGGGTTTTGAGGCAGGGTCTCATTCTGTGTAACCCCAGATGGCCTGGAACTAGCTATATAGACTAAGCTAGCCTGGAACTCACAGACATTTGTCTGCCTCTGCCTCTGCATCCTGATAACTGATTAATGGTGTGCACTACTACACCCAACTAAAGGAAACACATTTAAAGCCACTATGATTAATTCCACAGGAACAACATAAGTTGAGAGAGAATAAGGGCAAAGAGGGAAACAGGTTACTGGTGGCTCACAGTAAGCAAGCACACCAGTGGGAAAGTCAGGGATGAGTCTTAGAAATAAAATCAAGCGGATAACAGAAGGAAAAGCTATGGATAATACAGGGGTTCTCGTGGGGTATTGTTAACTGTCTGCCACCATACAATACACACAGTAATTAACATATGACAAAAATGATTTGTTTTGATTCAGGGTTTCCTAGGTGGAAGCCCACAGCTTCTGAGAACAGCAGTATATTGTGACAATAGTGCATGTCAGAACAAAACTGTTTACCTTGTGTTAGTAAAAGAAGGAAGAAACCAGCATCCATCATTATACTCCAAGAGCATGCTCTCAAAGACCCAGAGATGTGTAGGCCTGAATACCTTCCAGGTCAGTCTCTGGGAATGAGCTTCTTACTACCTTGGGGGCATGTAAGATCTCAACTATAGCAGGTGTAGCCTGGGGATGTGCAGAGAGATACTAGCATGTTATGTGGAAGGAATAGAGAAGCTTGCCTGAGTGACTTGCAGAAGAAGACTTATATGGGAAGAAACAAGGTCAGTGAAGAGTTTGGAAAGGAAAGGTTTGCTACTAATACCAAGGTAGTAGACTGTGGGGAATAATACTCTCCCTACCAAGTCCTGAACTAACAGAAGCATAGGACAAAGGGGTGAGACAAGTAGGAATCAGAAATTTCCTTTTTATTATGAATACATTTGGCTCTACAGAGCTGGCTTATATCTGAGGGCAAGTAGGCTTTTATTATGAACTTTAGGAGCTAACAAGTATATTGAGATGGCAGCCCTCATTTGAGGTAAGCCTCCTCTTACAAGAAGGGGAGCAGAGCAGAACAGGTATCAGTGAGGTAAAGGCACAGCGAAGGGGCTGAATTGTGTGAGTCCAGGTTGAGTTTCTTATAGATAAACTAATTGGATAAGCCCTCCACCCTGTCAGGGATTTACATCCCTAATATTAAAACATTGGCACTGTATTGTGAGGAAGGAAACATTAAGAGTGTTGGGGAGGGCCTTTCTTTCTGTAGCATGCCCTTTTTTTGGTCTTTCAGTGTACTAGTCTTAACCAGTAGGTCTGGGTCTGCTAGGGTATGCCCAGACCCTTCCTTCCTTTCTCTCACTAGGTACAGTCAGAAATCTCCTAATTTTCATTTTCTCTTTGAAACACCTACATATTTCTAGCACAAACAGTTTAAACATAGACCTTCACTGGCTTTGTAATACATGTGCTGTTTGAAGTTTAGCTGCCTTGTAGCTTATAGACAGCTAATAGTTGTCCCACTTTCTGATGTCTAAAAGGCCCATGGGAAGGAGTCTCTTCACCATCTAATCTTTGCTTCAGCCATGCCAGCTTAGGAAAAGCTGGGCAGGCATAATTCAAGGTCAAGCAGCAATGTCTGTATGCTGCAGCCACCCAGGCCTGCTAAAGCCCTGCTCTCTGCTGAGGCCAGCACAGCTGGCATTTGCTCTAGGCTAGAGTGGTCAGTCTATGTGAGGCTACCTGCATAGCTGACATTTAGTATACATGAGCTTTCAGTACCACCAACCACTGTGACAAGCTGTGGCTTATTCTTGGTGAGACCTGCAAACCCCTAAGCTCTTGCTAAGGCTTCTGAGTCTAATGCATGCAGCCTTGTCTCTATAGAAACAGCCACTTACCTAACGACAAAGTTGCCATAACTACAGTCACTGCTGAGGTCAAAATGCTGGTTGGCCTATAGTTTATAAGGCTCAGCTAAAAGCTAGTATACAGCTTTTGTCTAATGTATAAGAAAACACTTTGTTCTTCTCTAAAGCCAAGCTTGTAACAGAAATGTCATTTAATCAAGATTTTAGTCTCAGGGTTCAGAAGTTGGCTCAGTGGTTAAAAACATTTGTTGTTCTTGTAGAGGACCCAGGTTTGATTTTCAGCACTCACATGGCAGTTTATTACCATCTGTAACTCCAGTTTCCGTGGATGTAATGCCCTCTCCTGACCTCTGAAGACGCCAGACAAAAAATAAAAATCATAAAAAAATTTTCAGTTCAGTACACCAGAGGTTAGAGTTGTTGAGACACAGAAATGGCACTGTCTTTCTCCTGCTGGAAAATGAGATAAAAAAGGATATCCACAGGGCCATGGTGATTCTGTTATTAAACCTATACCACAATGGCAGTGAATTTCTCAGCACTAGACTTCAGAACTCCCAACTTGGTGGGTATGATAGTGTATGCCTGTAGTCCTAGCACTTGGGAGGTGAAGCCAAGATGATCAGGAGTTCAAGACCAGTCTCAGCTACATAATTTAAAAAACAGGCAACCAGAACTCAGTTGATTTTACCTTCTGTGGGGAATTTTGGAAGATGTCCCTCATTTATGAGGAACCAAGAAGAATGCCTGCTTCCTGGGCAGCTTGAAGAGAAAAGTGTTGAGTGCCATATATGTCTTGTGTTTCTGAGTTCTTGGGCAAGCTGCTCTTACCTGCTCTTGGGCATCTAGAAGAGAAGGAGCAGAAAGATGAAGAAGCCTTCTTCTCAGGTGCATAGTAACAGGGAAAGGGCCAAGAGGTAACTGAGAATGTGAACCTGTAGTAAGCCTCAGGGTAGAGGGGCTACCAGATGGGCCATCAATATTGGGTACCAGGTACAAATGATTGACATTAATCCTCAGAAAAAATTGTTCTTCCCAAGTTTCCTTAAGGACACCAAGCCTGAGAAAAGCAGTAATTTTCTCAAGGTCACACATAAATACAGCATTAGTGATTGAGTCAGTCTATGGTTATAGCTACAGTTCTCTCTGCAGATTTGTTACTGCTCCTTGCTCCTTCATGCTTAGTAACAGTAAGTTTACCTGTTGTTGCCAGCCACTGGGTGGTTCAGTGTTCTCTGTTGGACATTTCTGACATTTATTTAACATTTCTGCTGTTTAAAGCTTTAACCATTTTTCTGCCTTAACAAGACATCAGACTCAATTAGGCCATGATGAATGGGTAAGAATGGGTAAGAAATAATGGATTAAGAAGTGAGTATAGAGGCAAAAGTTGGGGTTAAAGCCTTGAAGGTAGAGAGTAGTAGGAAGATCAGAAGACAGATACGTGTTTATTTCTGGGGACAGGGAAGAGGAGTCACTGAAGGGGAAGAGCAGTGACTGACAGAGAAGGCGGAACTGATAGAGTCAAATAAGTCAGACTAGAACAAGATATTTAATAACAAAAAAGAGGATCAAGTAGGAGAATCTAAAAGGTAAGCTAGTAGCTTTAGTTTACCTCATAAGAACAAGCGTCATAGACTAGCTACTGCTGGTCTTCCTGTCTACTGTCAGTGAGCATCACTGTTAGCTGCGTCAGTGGCCAGCAGGTAAAAGAGGCCATGAACAGGCTAGAGAGATGGCTCGGGGTTAAAAGCATCTGCTCATCCAAAGGACTCATATGATATTTCACAATCATCTGTAACCCCATTTCCAGGGGATACAACAGGCACATACATGCATTCAGGCAAAACATTTATACACATAAAATAAAATAAATCTTTATTTAAGGAGGTAAAGATAATATCTCTTAGATGGGGCTGAAGAGAGATCTCAGCAGTTAAGAGCATTTGTTTCTCTTTCCAGAGTACCAGAGTTCAATTTTCAGCACCTATGTGGCAGCTGACAACCATCTGTAATTCTAAGTCAAGGGAATCTTCTGACTTCCATGGGTACCAGGCATACACACACACGGTGCACAGACACACAGAAGCAAAATACCATACACGTTAAACATTTTTTAAAAGAGAGGCCAGAGATAGAGTCCTTGTGGAGGAAGAAGGGACCTGGAGCTGATGGGAGGTAACTGTCATATGTAAGCACAGAGACCTGGGGGCAGGAAGAAACTGAGGTGTGCCACTGACACATGGTCTATGAAAGTGATCTGCACTTCAACCAAGAGGGGGGCACTTTACATGGGAATCACATCTTTCTGGACAGATTATTAAATATTTCCAATGTTGTCAGGGGGGTTTCTTTCTCTCTTCTCTTTTGCTTTTGAGGCAGGACCTCATTCTGTCTCCTAGGTTGGCTTCAAATTTAAAGCATCCTCCTGCCTCAGTTTTTCAAGTGCTTGGATTATAGGTGTGCATACCACATCTAGTTTTATAAGGTACTGGAGAGCAAACTCAGGGCCTCAAAAATGCTAAACAAGCATTGTACCAACTGATCTGCATCCAAGCCCTACCAACTTAATTTTCATAGAAAGAACGATTCTATTTATGCATAACTGCCATAAAAAGTGAAGGACATGACCAACCCCAAGAAGCTTATTTCACTTATGAGCACAGAGAGATTGAACAATGTTCGTCCATCTGGGCCTGAGTGAATAGAGATTTATAAATACAACTATGCCAATTTTACGTTTCTCAGTACATAAATAAACATTTGTTTCTTGAAAACTGTATTAGTGAGCACAGATATTTTAATACCCTTTGCCACATAACCTGTGGAAATGTAGAAGTCCCTTTTTGGCCTTAGGTTTTATGGCTTGGCTATAGAGAAGCCTGCACCAAAGCAGATCTCCAGGCCTGGGTACATTCCTAAAAAGTTTCTTTGCACATAAGCATGCATTATGAACATCTTTTTAGCTATCACATAGTGGTCGCTGTACTGGTCAGTTGTACTGTCCACTGTGATGGTCATCCGTAATGGTAATGATTATGGGCACTGTGCTGGTGTTCACTTGTAGTGCCCACAGTGGTGTTCAGTTGTAGTGCCCACTATGGTGGTTAGTCATAGTAGATACTGGTGGTCACTGTCATGGACACTGTGGTGGTCAACTCTAGTGTTCACTTTGAGGGTCAGTCAGTGGTCACTGTGGTGGTCACTTGTAGTGTTAGCTGTGATGTTCAGGTGGTCTGAATGAAAATGGCCCCCATAGACTCATGAGAGTGGCATTATTGGTCTTGTTGGAGTAAGTATGGTCTTGTTGGAGGAAATATTTCACTAGGGGATGGATGTTGAGGTTTCAGAAGCTAAGCTAAGTCTAGTAGCTCACTGTCTCTTCCTGCTGTCTGTGGATCCTGATGTAGAACTCTCAGACACTTCTCCAACACACGTCTGCCTCCACACTGCCATCCTTCCTGCCTGAGGAAAGTTGCAATAATGAACTAAACCTCTGAACTGTAAGCCAGCTCCAATTAAATGTTTTTTTGTTTTTTTTTTTAATAAGAGTTGCCATGGTCATGGTGTCTGTTCACAGCAATAAAGCCCTAACTAAAACAGTCAGCCATGATGGTAACTGTTGTGGTTACTGTGGTGGCCATGTTTAGTGTTCACTGTTATGGTCAGTTAGGTGGTCACTGTCATAACTGGTAGTCACTTGTATTGTTCATTGTGATGGTTAGTTGTAGTGCTCCCTGTGATGGTCACTGTGTTGACCATTGATGTCATTGCTGTGGTTGCTGTGGTAGTAGATTGTGTTCACTGTGACTCTCAGTTGTAGTGGTCTCTGTGTGGTCAATGTGGTTGCTTGTAGTATCCACTGTGATGGTCACTCAGAGCAGTTCCTCCCAGTTTGTTTGACTAATTAATAATTACATATTTGAAGTTATTAAAATATAAGCTAGATTTTAAGACAGATATTGCATATATTCTCTTTTTTGGGAAATCTAGGTTAAGGAAAAAAAAAAGACAAATAGAGAAAGAGTAGGGCCAGGATGAATGAGAGAGTTTTGAGGAAAATTGCAAAAATAAAAAGTGTCAAAGGAGGGCTGGAGAGATGGCTCAGCGGTTAAGAGCACTGACTGCTCTTCTGAAGGTCCTGAGTTCAAATCCCAGCAACCACATGGTGGCTCACAACCATCCATAATGAGATCTGACGCCCTCTTCTGGTGTGTCTGAAGACAGCTACAGTGTACTTACATATAATTAATAAATAAATCTTTTTAAAAAAAGTGTCAAAGGAAACTTTAAAAAATTAGCTTTGAGGGGCTTGAGCCATGATTTCGTAGTTAAAAGCACTTACTGCTCTTACAGGGGACCAGGGTTTCATTACCAGTGCATGCATAGCAGCTCATCATGTGCATACATAATGTTCAGAGTCCAGAGCTGCAGATACCCTCTCCAAGCTCTGAAGGCACTAGGAACACATGTGTACACAGACAAACATTCATGCAGGCAAAACACTCATGTGCGTAAAAACATGTAGATAAAGCTTTGCTAAAAATTCTAGTTTTTAAAGTTGAGTACTATTTTTGTTTTGTTTTTTCAATGCTGGTCATAGAACCCAGGGCAAATTGTGTATATCAGCCTCTCTACATAGCTCCAACTGGCCTGGTAGTCACTATGCAAGCCAAAATTCTCCTGTCTTTACCTTCTAAGTGCTAGGATTAAAGGTGTACGCCACCATACCTAGCACCTCCAGCCTTCTTAATATAAGATATTCTAATAGACTTCTTGATGCATACTCTTTAATTTTTTTTCACATTTTATTGATTGTGTGCACATACATGGTATGTGTGTGGAGGTCAGAGCACAATTTTGGAGGATTGTCCTTCCATCATGTGGGTTCCAAGAATTGATCTTAGGTGTTAGGCTTGGAAGCAGTGTCATTGGTCTCAGCTCTTATTATTAGAGGAGACATTGCTACTTTTGTTGTATTATTCTATAAGTAGCCAATTTGTGTGAAAATAAATGAGATGACATTGCGTTTCTTCGGCATATTTTCCTTAAGTATACTTCATAATTAAAGTACCTCAGTTACTGTCTTAGATTGGGTTTTATTGCTGTGAAGAGATACTATGACCAAGGTAACTCTTATAAAAGAAAATGTTTAATTGGGGCTGGGTTACAATTTTAGAGGTTCAGTTCATTATTATCATGGCAGGAAGTATGGCAGCACATAGGCAGACATGGTGCTGGAGCAGCCAAGAGTTCTACATCTTGATCTGAAGACAGTGAGGAGACTGGACACGTTTCACACTGTGTAGCTTAAGCTTTTACGTCCTCAAAGCCCCACTTCCACAGTGACATATTTCCTCTAACAAGGCCATATCTCCTAACAGTGCCATTCCCTATGGACCAGGCATTCAAATACATGAATCTATGGGGACCATACCTATTCAAACAACCAGTTACAAAAGCCAAGGATGTTAAACATAATTATAACCCAAGAAATGCAGTCAGTTCCAAGCAAGACTCACTGTGGTATCACACATCTTTGCTCATTGGCATCCTTTTTGGCAGGTGTCTACTGTCAGAGTCCTTGAAGAGTTCCACTATCACCTTTTTCCAAAAGGCAAACCAATGGGTTGAGAAGTGTAAAGCTATTTAGTACTCCAGTGCCTTGAGCCTTTCCAACGTCCTCCAAGATGGGGACGCTTCCTGCTCCAGCTCTCCTTCTGTTTCCTCTTCTCAGTTGCCTTTTGATACATATATGCACACTGAGAGGTCCACCTAATTAAAGTCATTGCTTCATCCAGGATATCCGTGACAGATTTTCACCTATTTGAAAAAGCAAACTTTTGCCTTGAAGTCCTTAACCTGTGTTTTCTCTTTTTATTTCCCAGGCAGTGTTTGTGTGTGTCTGCAGAGTTTTGCACAGAGTCTGTTCCCATGCAAACCAATGAGGGAGAAGTAGAGGAAGAAAGCAGCTCCCAGGTTAGTACACTGCTCAGCAGAGCAGCAGTTGGAGTAGAAGCTGAGCAGCAGTGGCAGTGGATGACTGAGCAGTGTTCTGATGTAGGTACATTTAGGAATTAGACTGATGAGATCTTTCTTCTCGGTATCTTCTTTATCATGCTACATGTTAACTTAAAAGTTTTACAGGTGTGTGTGTGTGTGTGTGTGTGTGTGTGCGTGTGCGTGTGTGTGTGTGTGTGTGCGCACGCACACACACACACACACACACACACACACACATTCACATGTGTAAGGGGCCTGGCTTAAGCTAGACAAATTTCTCTACCTCTGAGCTACACTCTTATTCCTTTTTGAATGTTTATTTTGAGACAGGCTCTGGCTCAGTCACCTAGGCTGTCCATTGACTGACTTGGTAGCCTAGCAAGCCTTGAGTTCAGAATCCTAAAGCCTCAGCCTCCTAAGAGGCTGTATAATGGTTGTGATTCATTCTTAGGATACTAGCATTGTATTGTAAATTATATTATGAAAATTGCATATACTTATGAAAGTATAAAACAAACCAGAAATATATGTTGTTTTGTGGGTTGGAAGGAAACATTGGCTTTTTTGGTTTTTAGTTAATGACATAAAATGAAAGAACACAACCAGGCACAATAGCACATGTTTTTAATCTACTTGGAGCACTGAGACAGGAGGATTACCTTGAATTTGAGGCCAGCCTGGGCTATCAAATGAATAGCAGTTCATCCAGGCCTACCTTGTCCTCAAATTAACAAAAAGAGAAATTGGACCTTAACGTCATCATCATCATAAAAAAAATTATCTCCCTGTCTTGCTGTTTTATATAAAATCTTATATTTGTAATGATTTTTGTTAATGTAAGACTTTATCACAATACTATCTTAACTTAATTTTGGATATCTGTGAATAGAAAGCTTGGAGGATAAATGGAATATATTCTGTAAAATGTGGTTTTGAGCTAAGTCTATTTCTTTTTTTAATAATAACTTTTTGATGTTTTGCCTGCATGTGTATATGTGCACCCCTAGTGTACATTGTACCTAAGCATGTTAGAAGAGGGTATGGAACCGCCTGGAACTGGGGTTATGGAGGGTTGTGAACACCTTGCCAGTGCTGGGAACCAATCCTGAGTTTCCTTCAAGAGCAATGAGTGCTCTTGTGACCCAGCCCATTCTCAATAAGTAATTCTTAATCATATGTTATAAGGTGACATAACAGAGATTGGTTAGTCTCAGGATGGCCATATTTTAAGGAGAGACAAATGAATATAAAGATATTATAAACCACTGTGAGAACTGTGAAAAATAGAAAATAATACATAGATTAAAAGGTGATGAGGAAGAAGAGCTGGGAAGGTGGAGGAAGGCCTTTGAGACAAATATTAGCTAAAGGACCAGGAGGCCAGCTACGTGAAAAGTGAGGAAAGCAGTGTTCTATACAGAAGAAAGGGCTACAGAGCCCCACCTGTTCCAGGAATGATCAGATGTCCAGGTGGCCCAGTGTGATAGCAGATTAGAGAAGGGCGTAGAGCCTGTGATCCTCAAAGGATACATGGGCAGGGCAGCCATTTACAGCTGTTTCCTCTGGGAAGAACAAAATAGTGTTTGAGTGATCAGCCTTACTATCTGGAGACTGCTGCAGAGAGGTAGGAAAGAGATTGGAACCCTGAGTTGCAGATGTCAGGTGAGAGGGTAGCCCATGTTCCTCTGATAGTGCTGGAGACAAAGGAAAGACATATTTGAAGCGTGTTTTAAAGTTAACTGATTTCACTTTAGAAGGGCTTGAGGTCCTTTTGTATCACAAATCAACAGGGGAATTTCCAGAAAAAAGGGAGATAGCTCAGTTGGCGAAGTCCTTGCCATGTAAACAAAAGGAAGACAGACAGACAGACAGACACACACGCGCGCGCGCGCGCGCACACACACACACACACACACACACACACACACGGACACGATTCTCCGAATCAATGAAGTGCTGGGATTATAGATAAATTCATTCAGTTTATGTGGTACTGGAGATCAAACAGTTTCCTTCATGCTTGACAGCCACTCTACAAATTGAGATATAGATATAGATATATATGTATATATAAATTTTTTAAAGAAGTAATAAAAGCTAGTATGGTAGTTTACACCCGTAATTCCAGCACTTAGGAAGCTGAGGTAGGATTGCAAGTTGGAGCTAGCCTAGACTATATAGAAATCCTATATCAATCTCAGCTACATAGCAAGACCTTGTCTCAGGGCACAAACAAAAATAGTGGTGGGTACATCACTGTGGAAGATGCCTGCAGTCTCTACCTGTAATCTTAACGCTCTTAGCACTGAAGAGGCTTATAACTTGAGTCTAGAAGTTTGAGGACAACCTAACAGGAACCCGTCTATTAAAACAATAGCAAATGACTTATTAAAGGGACAAGACATGAGAAAACCTATGAGAGATGGTTTTGCTGGAGATGCTCTGTGTTTGACAGGATGCTGTAATTTATAATAAAAATTACAAATAGACACAGATCAATTGTATCCACTAGTTTGTGAAGTAATAGTCATTGAATACGGGGATGGATGAGTTGAGGTGTAGATGAGACAAAGGGAACAGATTCTGGACAACTGTTGAAACCTGGAGATATATAGAGGTTCATTCACATTTACGTTATACGTACATAAAAATTCCTCTAATAAAACTTTTAAAAAGCTTTTTAAGTTTTTGTTTCTTTTTAAAAAAGATTTATTTGTATAAGTATTGTGCCTTCATGCATATACAGGTGTGCCATGTGTATGCCCGTTGCCATGGATCTCTTGGAACTGTAGTCAGACAGTCATAAGCTGCATGTGGGTGCTAGGAATTGAACTCTAGTCGAACATCCAGCTGAGCCATTTCTCTAGCTCCTGTTTCTGTTTCTTGAGACAGAACATAAGGGTCTCCTTATGTAGTCTTGACTGTCCTGGAACTTGCTTTATAGACCAGGTTGGTCTCAAACTCAGAGATTGTCTACTTCTGCCTCCAGAGTGCTGGGATTAAAGACATGTGCTGCTGCTGCCACCACCTCAAAGACTTTTTTTTTTTTTTAAGACTAGAGAAGGCTCTGTTTGCTTGAGAAAAGAAAAAAAAATGAGTGGAAGGATTGGAGCAGAAATATAAAACAGGCTTCAGATTTGCAAGGTTGATGGAAGCTAGGAACCAGTGTGCCATGGTATCTGAGCTCAGGCCAGCTCCTGTTCTTACTTGGCAGAGGTGAAGGGTCGAGGAGGAAGATATTTAGAGAAAAGAAAGTGAGTTCAGCTTTTCTTGGTATTATCTTAAAGATGGAATCACCGATCTAGAGAGTGGACTGCATAATTGAGAACACAAATGACAAGATTTCTTCCTGAAGGGGAAGATTTAGAGGTGAAACTATGAAGCAGATATTAAGAATATTAAAAACAAATATGCTGGTCAGTACATTTACAAGATATGGAGAGAATGTTACATAGAAAACAGAGATGCAGCTGGGCGTGGTGGCACACGCTTGTAATCCCAGCACTTGGGAGGCAGAGGCAGGTGGATTTCTGAGTTCGAGGCCAGCCTGGTCTACAGAGTGAGTTCCAGGACAGCCAGGACTACACAGAGAAACCCTGTCTTGAAAAACAAAAACAAACAAAAAATATATATATAAAGAAAGAAAGAAAACAAAGATGCCTTAGGATGGCCTGGGGAACTGTAGATTCTGATTTTTTTTTTCTCTGCCAGAAAGAGATGATGTAGGCAGTAGCTTGCAAAATCCACAGTAGGTAAATCATAGAAAATTCTTAAATTATGTAAATGTGTACTTTCCATTGTTGCTTTCTTACTACTTTTTTTATTTTTAAAACTGTTATTGGCCGGACGGTGGTGGCGCACGCCTTTAATCCCAGCACTTGGGAGGCAGAGGCAGGCGGATTTCTGAGTTCGAGGCCAGCCTGGTCTACCGAGTGAGTTCCAGGACAGCCGGAGCTACACAGAGAAACCCTGTCTCGAAAAAAAAAAAAAAGACATGTAATAAAACTGTTATTATTATTGCATGATGTGTGTGGACACACATGCCACACACCTGTGGAAGTCAGCGCACAACTCTATGTAGTCCACTTTTTTATGGGTTCCTGGAGCCTGAAACTCAAGTCATCAAGTTTACACCAAAAGCACATTTAATCTGTCTCATCACCCTATTATTATCTTTCTTTTTCTGGTTTTTTTTTTTTTTTTTTTTGAGACAGGATATTTCTGTATATCCCTGGCTGTCCAGGAATGTCTGTTGACCAGGCTGGCCTTGAACTCAGAGATCTACCTGCCTCTGCCTCCAGAGCACCACCTGGGTTCCTTGCTTAGTTTTACTTTTACCTTTTTCTTTATTCCTAGTCTCTCTCTATTAATTCAGCAAATATTTATTGATTATTGTTGTGTGCCAGGAACTGTCCAGGTGCTGACACAGAGTTGTTTATTATATTATGATTTTTGTTTTCTTTTCTTTTGGTGATTGGTTGAAGTGGAAACAAGAATGTTAGTTTCACATTAGTTTAGGACTGTTGTCTATCTTTACCCTGAATGGTCACTGGAATGCAATTATATATGGCCAATGCGTCTCGGAATTTTAGTGAATTTAGTTGTTTTAATGAAAGTGCATATTATAAATACTAAAAGTATACACATCAACAGAGTTATCATTGTAAAATTCTAGAAGTCCCCTAAATATTTCATTCAGAGGCACAGTGTTATTCCTTATATTTTTACCAAGAATCGTTTCTTAGCTAATTTCCCCACTGTATATAAGAAAGAACACGGAATACTTCCAACACAGTCACCACGTGACAGTCTTTGTTCCACACTTGAGGTTAAGTATGAGAATTATGTACTGTAAGGTTTTATTGGCACATCTTAAAGGTAGGAGGTGTGCACTTGATTCCTCATTCCCTTAGAGGCTCTTGTGACCTACTTCATTTGACATTTATGTGTCTGTTGGCCTGAAATACATTTTATCTGTCACAGTGGCTCTCACTCATTGAATGTAATGATCTTTTTTCTGGTGCCTTGCCTAGCAACAACAGAGTGGAACTGCATGTTAACAGAGAGGATTAGCACTGTTGTACATTTACTAACATATCTTGGACCTTAGATGTTTGATGTTATCCTTTCTTTTATTGAGATATTATCAAAAATGGTTTACTTTTATAGGCATCTAGTTAATTAAGCTTACAAGCACTTATTGGTACTTAGGATTTACTGTATCCTAGCTATAGGTGTACCAAGTGAGGCATAGTGTTTGCACACTTGGTACTTCAGTCTACCCCCAAAGGTCAGATGTGGTCTGTGGTGCTGTTATTCAAAGTGTATCTACCTTAAAGCATTGCATTCTTCCTTAGAGAAAGCTTCACGGTGAAGAAGGAACATGTGGACTGGGCTTTGGAGGAAGAATATTAGGTTTCTGGTTTTCAGGATTGTTTGTAGGTGGGTAGAGGCTAAGCAGTGTTGTAAGTAGAAGGACCTGTAGATACTCCACTCTGAAGGATGCACGTAGTAACTTCCCATTCCCTATCGTGGCTTCACATAGTGGAGAAGCCTGGCAAGGGTCAAGTTCAGCATCATCAGTGATGCCAGGTTTCTAGTGTGTGCCGTTGATGTAGTGTGAAGTACTTCTTCTGTAAACCCATTTCCTGCTCTACTCAGAACAATACAGGGAAGACCCCATTGTGTGTTCTACAAAGTTCCTGACTGCAGGTATCGAGGAAAATGAAAAAGTCTGAGAAACAGCCAAAAGGAGCCTAAGGAGATGCATGACTATATGCAGTGTACTCTCCTAAGTGGGATCCAGGGACATGTGTAAATACTAATGAGATCTCAGTAGAATACACACTTCAGTAAATGATAATATGTCATTATGGCTCTTTAATTGTGACAAATGGGCCAGGTTAGGACCAGGGTAATAATGAGCATGGACTGGGTTCAGGGTATGTTTAGAAAAGCCCCATCTTTGCAATTTTCTTGTAACTCTTAATTTGCTCTTAAAAAACAAAGATATTTCTTTACATTTATTAAATTCCCACAACAGCCTTGTGTTATCTTTAATGACTTGGTGGTAGTTAGCTGAGATCAGTAGGATAGTTCTTTTGCTCCAATATTGTATTGGTTGGCTCTGCAATCAGCTGGATGCCCAGTTGTCCAGAAATGTCCAGAACAACTTAACCCATGGCTGGCAGCCAGTGTCAGCTGCCAGCTGGGAGCTCAGCTTGAGGCTGTTGACTAAGCATTGAGGTGCATCTCCATGTGACCTTTCTATTTGCCTTAAGGTGGCTGGGATCTACCAGAGTGTGTTCCAAGAATGCAGAAGCCACAGATATCTTAAGGCCCAGCCTCAGAAGTCTTCCATGTTCTGTCAGATTAAACCAAGTCACAGAAGGACTTCAGATTTAAAGGGCAAAGGGAACATTACTACCTGTCAGTGTGAGAAGTTTGGCAAAATACGCAAGGCTGTCTTTAATCTCCTACACAGCAAGTAGAGTGCTAGATGCCAGAATGAAGAAGATGGTGACAAGAGACTGGATTATTTTAGACTGCAGAGTTTCCAGAATAGGCAGCAGATTATGGAAAGGGGAATGAAATCCTCATTTTACTTTACAGTTTTCTTTGACTAGTCTTGTTGGAAGAGATAGACTAAAATATTTATATGACCTTGAGGTTTCCAAAGAGAATCTGAATCCCACATGGTAGCACATAGCCATAGTCATAGCACTCAGACTGAGACAGGAGAATTATAAATTCAATGTCAGCCTGGGTAACACAGTCAGACTCTGTTTCAGAAAATCAGGGAGGAAGGAATAACAGAGCCAACCCAACCTTGCACATCCATTTCCTTTGTTGGATCTTGAGCTTTCAGTGTAGGTCCTAATGGGAGGCATGAGGAGGGGAACCCACCACCTTTCTGGGGTAGTCTCCTGATGTGCGTGTGCGTGTGCATGTCTGTACTCATCCCCATGCCCCAATGCATATTTGTGGAGGTCAGAGGACAACTCAACAGAGTCATCTTTCTCCTTTAATCATGCAAGTTCTAGGGATGGAACTCAGGTCATCAGGCTAGATGTAAAATTCCTTTACTGGCTGAGCCATCTTACTAGCCCTATATTTCTTTTTCTCTGTTCTTTCCTCCCCTTCCCTCTCCTTTATTTATTTTATTTATTTGGTTTTTCAAGACAGGGTTTCTCTACGTAGCGCTGGCTGTTCTGGAACTCACTCTGTAGACCAGACTGTCCTCAAACTCACAGAGATCCACCTGCTTCCCAAGTGCTGAGACTAAAGGGGGTATGCCACCACTGCATGGCAATTTATTTTTAAGAAAAGACTTCATTATATATCCTTGGCTGGCCTGAAATCCACTATGTAGACCAGGCTGGCTTCCTGAGTGCAGCTGGGATTAAAGGCTGGCTCCTTTATGTTTCTTATAAAGAATGAATTACGGCAATTTTCAGCTTCCTGGCTACTTTTGTCTAAATCATATTTTCTTCCATTTCTTATACTAGAGGTTGGAAGGCTGGGCCTCATGCATTCCAAACAAGCTTAGTACCACTGAGTTATGTCACCAGACTTCTTCCTGCTTTTCTATTTTGAGACAGTCTCACAGTTACCCAGGCAGGCCTTGGATTTATAGTCTTCCTGTCTCAGTGAGGCATTAGCAAATTATAACAAGGTTTCATGGCTCTTGGAATCAGGTGATAATGATGAGTCTTACAGAAACATGTTCAGAGGTAGGATGGGAGCAGCTGAGGCAAGTATGGAAAGGAAGATGCTTGGATGGTAAGAGGTCATAGAGAAGAAGATTTATTAATTGTTAATTAATTTATTGTAGCTGTTGTTACTAATGTTATTTCTGTGGTTCAGGTTGGTTTGTTTTTTTCTTTTCGTGGTTCTGGCTTACAATTCCAATTCACTGTCCATTATTGAAGGAAGTCAAGGCAGGCTCTTGAAAGAAGCCTGCTTGATATTCCTTATAGCATTGCTTCTCACTAAGGAACTCACTTCAAACACAAAGAAGTGGAGTAGGAACCATGGAGATGCCACTTACTGTCTGGCAGGCAAGTTTATGGTCAGACAGCTTTCTTCTAGTGATTGCTGCTACCCACAGTGGGCATTGGTTAACAGAAAAGACAGTCTCCCACAGACAATCTCAGATACAAATGTGATAGAGTCATGTCTTAGTTAAGATTTTACTGCTGTGAACAGACACCATGATCAAGGCAACTCTTATAAGGAGAATGTTTAATTGGGGCTAGTTTATAGGTTCAGAGGTTTAGTCCATTATTATCAAGATGGGAGCATGGCGGCATCCAGACAGGCATGGTGCATTTGAAACTGAGAGTTATATATCTTTATCTGAAGACTGCTAGGAGAAGACTGACTTCCATGCAGCTAGGATGAGGGTCTTAAAGCCCATGCCCGTAGCACTGTTCCTAATCCTTCAAGTAGCAGGAGGACCCATGAGAAAATCAGGTTTGGAAATGAAGAGAATGAATGTCGTTTCCCATATAAGGTTTGTGATGCTGTATACTATCCTTATCACTAAATCTGCCCTCCAGGTAAAGATACATGGCTGAAAGACTGGATGGTTCAGGATGCAGGACAGAATTTGGCATCACCCAAATGTAATAGATGAACTTGTAGATTAAAGAAGTTCAGGGACAGATGCTGGAAGAACTGCATGCTTAGGGAACAGGGAAACCAGAAACAGTATTCAGTCCCTTTAGCTTTATCAGATATTTTATTTGTGCCAGGCTTATAGTGAAGAAGACATTCAGAGTGTCTGACTCAGGAATTTGCATTGTTGATGCGAAGCCAAGCAGAAAAACACATGAACAATAAGAGGTTCTTCTGGAGTGATCTGTGTTACTCAAGGGAGTGACTGAACATGGACGATGCTTCAGGAAAGTTCTGCTCAAAAAAGATGGCACCCGAGTGGGTATCTGGAAAGACAGTTTTGATGTAACAATATTGGAAAAAAAGTATTCTGAGTCTAACAAATAAATCCAGAGGCCCCAATATTTGGTGAGGGAGACAAAAGGGAAAAAATGGAAATCTATACAAGAGTAGAAGGCAGAAAAGAATTTCAAAAGGATAGTGGTAGCTACTCTGTTCAATGTTGGTAGAAATTAGGGAATAATAAAAGTAATAAAAATTTATTGGGGAGCCTACAAAATAGCTCAGTGGATAAAGGGGTGCTTCCACCAGGCCTGGCAACCCACATACAAGCAGAAACAGAACTGACTCCACAGAGTTGTCTCTGAGCTCTACATATACACCATGCTATGCATACACATGCCACAATACACACACACACTCAAACATGCGAGTACACACACATATACACACAATAATCATTATCATATAAATTTATTGGAAGGTGAAAGCAGGGATACAAAGTTTGTCTACGTGTGTTGGTAAAGGTATCGTTCACAAGATCTTAAAGGTGGAAAACAATCAAAATGTTTCTTAATGGGTGAATGGATAAAAATGTTGTGTGTGTGTGTGTGTGTGTGTGTGTGTGTGTGTAACTTGCTTTATTCTCAAAAAGGAAGAAAATCTGGACACATGCTACAACATAGGTGCGTGTGGTAATACTATGCTAAGTGAAATAAGCAGTTACAAAAAGAAATGTATCGTCCCACTTACCTGGAGTTGTCATGTTATAGAGACACAAAGCTCAGAGACCAAGAGTGGAGAATAAGGACTTGTTCTTAAGTAATACTGGATTTCAGATGACACCCTTCTTTTTAAGTGATAGAGTAGTGGTGGTTACACAGCATTGTACTTAGCACCAATGAACTGTTCAGTTAATGGTTATGGGAGGAAGGATGTCATACTACAGAGTACCTAGAGTACCTGCCTAGTGTCTATCAGAACCTCATTTATTCTAAGTGTTGGGAGAATCCTCAGAAAGTAAGATGAAAAATACTGGCCAGAGAGACATGGTTAACAAAAAAAGTTAGTGGATCAACCCCAGAACTGAGCATTAAATAACAGGACTCATAAGAGGAGAGAATAGAAATCAGAGGGGAGCCGGGCGTTGGTGGCACACGCCTTTAATCCCAGCACTTGGGAGGCAGAGGCAGGCGGATTTCTGAGTTCGAGGCCAGCCTGGTCTACAGAGTGAGTTCTAGGACAGCCGGAACTATACAGAGAAACCCTGTCTTGAAAAACCAAAAAAAAAAAAAAAAAAAAGAAAGAAAGAAAGAAATAAGAGGGGAGGCAGTTGTCATGCACATAGAGGCAGTGTCCGACACCTGAAGGGGCTGCTGCTAGAGTGCAGTGCCTGCCCTGTACAAGCAGCCAGTGAAGAGAGCTGTACTTAGTAGTTTGTTTGGTTGTTGTTGTTGTTGTTGTTGTTGTTGTTTTGGTTTTTTTGTTTTTTGTTTTTTTTTTCAAGACGGGGTTTCTCTGAGTAGCTCTGGCTATCCCGGAACTCACTCTGTAGACCAGGCTGGCCTCGAACTCAGAAATCCACCTGCCTCTGCCTCCCAAGTGCTGGGATTACAGGCGTGCGCCACCACCGCCCAGCAGTAGTTTGCGTTTTAAGAAAAGTAAACATAATAGAAAATTGCAGAAGATTTTAGAAAAACAACAGAGTACAGCCAAGCAGAATTCAGAACGACATGTAGCTTCTGTGAGGCAACTGTGGGAGTGTGCAAGTTTACTCTGCTGCTTCTAGAGAGAGGAAAAAAACTTCACAAAATAAAAAACTGAGTTGTACCATTCCATGTAATTCAGCTGTATATGTTATTTACTTACTAATAGCACTGTTTGAAGTAAATATTTATTTAAAGAAAAATTATGATTCAGATTGGAAGGATAGAAAAGGAAGGGAAATAAGGATTGGGGAGATGATATTATTCAATATTTAAAAACATGTATGTAAGAGCTGAGGTGTAGTAAATGGTTGAGCACTTGCCTAACTTTATAGAAACCAGCTAATCAAGCAATCAGTCAATATTCGTTACAAATTTCAAAAATTAAAAAAATCATGTTATTAGTGAGAAATGGAAATACTGACTGTAGTTTACTTTTAAAATTTGGGGGGCTGGTGAGGTGGCTCAGGGGTTAAGAGCACTGACTGCTTTTCTAGAAGTCCTGAGTTCAAATCCCAGCAACCACATGGTGGCTCACAACCATCTGTAACAGGATCTGCTGCCCTCTTCTGGTGTGTCTGAAGAGAGCAGTGGTGTACTCACATACATAAAAATAAATAAATAAATCTTTAAAAAAAATTTTGGGGGGCAGTAAGGGCAGGCATGGGGCCTAGAGAGGTGGCTCAGCAGCTAAGATCACTTACTGCTCTAGTAGAGGACAAACATTTTGTTGCCAGCACCATAGCAGCTCACAGCTGACTAACTCCTCTCCCAGAGGCTCTGATACCCTCTTTTGGCCTCTACAGGCACTGCATCATGTAGTATACTTACATGTGGGCAAAACACTCATACCCATAAAGTAAAAATTAGTAAATCTTAAGAGAACAAAAAAGCAGGCTGGAGAGATGGCTCAGTGGCTTAGGGCAATAGCTATTCTGTCAGAAGACCCGTGTTCAGATCCCAGCACCCATATGGCAGCTTACAGCTGTCACTTCAAGATCTGACAGCCCTACACAGACATACATATGCAAGCAAAACACTGATTCATATAACATAAAAATAAATAATTCAAAAACTGGCCATGGTGGTACACACCTGTTATCCCAGCACTTGGAAGATTGGAAGATTTTGAGTTGCAGGTAGTTAAAGATGGGGTAGTTAAAAAAGTAATAGGGAGATATTTGAGACCACAAAGCCAAAATTAAATCTTAGATTAAGAGAGATTGCAAAATATGTATCAGTTGAAGAGACAGACTTATTGAAAATTGGCATTGGGTGCAAGAGAAAGAAGAGTTCCTTAGATAGGAAGAGCCAGAGAAAACAGATTCATTCATGTAGATGAAGAGCTTAGGGAGCAGGCAATGATATTGGCCTGGCAGAGCCGTAGAGTTGGGGAAGGGTGATGAGTAAAAGACACAGGCTTGTAGTTATGGTCAGAAGAGAAAAGAGAGGCTTGGTGTGGAATAAATTCTCAAGACAGTCTTGGGCCTTGTGGAGCAGGAACAGCTGCCTACTGGATGGACCCTTTATGTTAGGGAATTATGAAAGTGTAGGAGCAGTGGGACACTCACTCATTCTGGTGTCTGCCTTATGGAAAAAGGCCCGTGGAAAGTGTACTAAATGAATGAATGTCCATGCTGGAGAGCTGTGTTCTGACCACAGAGATTACATTTTTCTGTCAATCCCAAACTCACCCAAAGGGGGAATAGAACCAAGGGTCATAGGCACTGCAGGAGTAGAGGTGTGAGAACAGGTGGAAAAAAGAGAAGGAAGTACTAGGTGTCAGCAGCCACTTCCTAGAAAATGGAAATGACTGATGAGTTGGCCCCAGATGCAATAGGGCCCTTCCAGGCAGTGCCAGGGACAGAGGCGAGAGTGGGGAGAACTTACATACCCCTGCTAAGAGACACCTTTTGTCACTTTACTGCAGTGCTCTGCAACCTGGGGCAGACTCTGAGATGAGACAAGGGGGTTGGGAAGACAGGTGTGTTCTAAGAGCAGGCCAACTGAGAAGCAAATATTGAGAAGGAAATATTATGCCTTCCTGTGTCAAGATCTGAAGGGTCTTTGGGAAGGAGCACCCTGAAAACAGAAGCCATGAAGTGTCCTTGAAGGTTTCAGCAGATGGGAGGAGCTGAGGAATTTTGTGGGCAAAGTCAAATTCTAGGATTTTTTTTTCATTTTTATAGTGAATGTTGGGGTGATTCTGTGTGAATTGGTAGTGAGGTCCAGAGCCCAAGCTGCCTGCTTCCTTAACTAAGGTAAAAGAGAGGTAGGCCACTGTTTGAGACAGGTCAAGAATGGGGGGTTGTGAAAATTTGACAAAAGATTTCTGAATATGTATCAACCAAAAATTAATGCAAAATCAAGTGTATAATGAACACAAGGTGTTTTGGGCAGAGCATACCATTGTTGGATTACCCAGCTTCAGAGCAGCTTGGATTCTGACACATGCTTTGCATTACAGATGCTATCACATCCATGCAACATTTGACCAAAACACCTGACCTGAGATGGAAAATGTTACAATGTTATGAATTGCAGTGTCTTGTTTTTATGTGTGCATATATGAAGACCAAAGGGATAACTTCAGCTGTCATTGCTCAGATGACAGCTACCTTTTGCTGTTTTTGTCCATGTGTGTGGTGTATGGATGTGCATGTGTTCTCGTGTCTGCAGTTCAGCCTACCCACTGCTCAGTTCTGCCTTTTATTTGGCTACTTGTAGCCTCTCACGCCTGCTTAGTGCCCCAGTGTTCCAGCTGTTCTGCTATTGCTCCCCTCTGCTGCTTCTGCCACTGATTCACTGTCGTTTCTTTTATTTCCAACTGAGCTTGAAAAGCAGAGAAAAATTACTTGAGAAAAGTCATTTATTGAGTATGTTACAAGCACTCCTGCTTGCTTACATAGTCATCATAGCAAACCTTGTGTGCAAATGAGGGTTTGTGTTTGCACTAGTCAACAGTGTCTCTCTACTGGAATTCCCTCTAGTAGGCCGCTAGGGAATGTGCGCCCTCTCTGGCTGCACAGTCACCTCGAGTTCATTGAAGTTTCTAATAGTAAAACATCTGGTATTTTGAAACATCCTTATTGGGCCTTGTACTTTCAGGATCGAAAGCAAGCGGCTGGATCATCATGCATTTGTTTTCCTGAATGTGTCAGAGGAGTGTTTAAAACAGCTGGTGCTAGAATAAAAGCGGGCATCTGGCTGTTTGACTGGCAATCCCTTTGCTCAGGGAAGGTGGGGCAGCAAGGGAGAGTGCAATAGTTCAACAATACTAAGTCAACACACTGCCTCCCTCGTATGTGCTTATTTACAAGAATGTTTTTATCAGACGATAAGAACTTGAAGAACTTCAACAACACCAGTAGTGATTTTAACAGTTTTTAAAGTTCTTTAACAATGCTTAACACCTGCTCAGTGCCCCAGGTACTAGTTCCACTTGGAGTTTCATTGAATGTGAGATTAAGGAAGAGAGATTAAGGAGCTCATGTATTTTATAGATTTCTTTCTACAGGGTCTTAGTAAGTTGTGATGATATTTACATAAGAATTAGAAGATGCATTGCTGGGTGTCAGTTGATCATGCCTTTAATCCAAATACTGGGCCAGGTGGGAGGTGCAAGGCAGGCAGATCTTTTGTAAGTTTGGGGCCAGTCTGGTCTACAGAACGAGTTCCAGGACAGCCAGGGCTACACAGAGAAAACCTATCTTGAAAAACAACAACAAAGCCGGGCAGTGGTGGCGCACGCCTGTAATCCCAGCACTTGGGAGGCAGAGGCAGGCGGATTTCTGAGTTTGAGGCCAGCCTGGTCTACAGAGTGAGTTCCAGGACAGCTGGAACTACACAGAGAAACCCTGTCTCAAAAAACCAAAAAGAAAAAAGAAAAAAAAAAAAAAGAAAAACAACAACAAAAAGAATTATGAGATATAGTAGGCTAGGGAGATGGTGGCTCAGTGCTTAAAGTGCTTGCTCCACAATCAGGAGAACAGGTGTTTGGTTCCCAGAACATACATACATGCCAGATGGGTATGGCAGCCCATTTGTAATTCCAGCCTTGGAAGATGGAAGTAGGGGATTCTCATAGAAATCCCCTGGCTGATGAGACTAATCATATCAGCAGATTTGGGGTTTGATTGAAAAAGAGACCCTGCCTTAACAATTAAGGTAAAGAGTAATCTAGGGTGATTCCTAACATCACCTTGGGCTTTCACATGATTGTACACACATTACATGTATACCCACACATGCAAATACCACACATGTGTCTTACTGTATACATGGAAGCGTGCAAAAATGGACAAAGGAAAAATGGGGGGTAAAAAATAGGAAAAGAAATTTAAGAAATAAGATATTGTTTAATTTTGAGTCTGTTGGACCAGCTAGCTAGAACATGAGGCTGGACTTGAAGATCTGGGACTGATACTAAGGATTTTGTGAGGTTTTCAGATAATTGCGGCTTAGTGTTATTCTGATATTGTAGTATTGGTTACCAATAAAACACCCATCTGGACTTTTCTCTGGTAGTAAACAGTGGTCACAATTGAGAGGTTTTTAACTGAGAACAGTATTTAGGAAGACAGTTTTGTGATCTATTTGAGTGGGAAATTAGGTCTTTGAGAAAACAATTTAGGCCTAAAGTTCCCAGAAACATTACATTTCAGAGTTTTCTTTTTCTTTCTTATTTTTTTTAAGCCTTTTTTCACCTGATTAAAAGATGACATTTGTGCCAGGCAGTGGTGGCGCACGCCTATAATCCCAGCAATCTGGGAGGCAGAGGCAGGTGAATTTCTGAGTTCCAGGACAGCCAGGGCTATACAGAGAAACCCTGTCTCGAAAAAAGTATATGGTCAAGTGTATAAAATACACAGCTCAGTACTGTTTTGTTTTGTTTTGAGAGAAGGTCTTGCTGTATAGCCATGGCTGTCCTGAAACTCATTATGTAGGCTGGCCTTGAACTTGCAGTGATACTCGTGTATTTGTACCATGATTCTATCCATGAGCCACCATACCCAGTGTAATGGCTATTCCTGGTTGTCAACTTGATTACATCTGGAATGAATTACAATCCAGAAATGGAGGGCACACCTGTGATCCAGATCTTGCAGCTGGAAGATACAAGTTTATGACCTGGATCTTGGCATGGAAATCTTGAGGCATAGTGGCCATGAAAAGTTTAGGCCCAGGCAAGGTAGTACATGCCTTTAATCCCAGGAGACTAAGGCAAGGAGATCTCTAAGTTCCAGGTCAGCCTAGGACAAAGCTAGATCTAGGCATGGTGGTATACATGATTAATCTGAGCCTACCTTCTGCTGGAGGCATACCTAAGGACATTAGAAGAAGGAAGATGTACTTGCCAGCACATCTGTTGGAGCTTACTTCTACAGACAACCAGCTTAGACAACTAGCCTCGTGGGACTGAGCAAATACTAGATTCCTGGACATCCCATTCACAGATACCCATTGTTAGGTTCATTGGACTGCAGACTGTAAGTCATTACAACAAATTAAATCAATATGGATAAAGACATTCTATAAGTTCTGAGAACCCTCAGACATCAGCTAGTGATTTTTAAAAGCATTTGTATTTATATGTGTATAGATGCATGTGTGCCACAGTGTATGTGTAAAAATCAGAGGACAACTTGCTGAAGTCAGTTCTGTTTCCTCCATGTGAGTTCCAGGGGTCAAAATCATATTGTCAGGCTTGATTCAAGTGCCTAACCCTGAGCATACCATGGTTCTTGTCTGTCTTCCACATAACTAGAACCTATAAGAAATGGATTTTTTTTCTCTTTAAACTGTGATCCCAGCTCTTTGGACCTGTTATAAGGGTCCATGATTCTCCCAAAAATGATACCCCAGACTCAAATAGTGTGCAAAAGCAAAGAGAATGCAGCATGCTGGGGTCTACCATGTACCATTATGGAGGTGCTTAAGTGAGCTCAAAGGCCCAATTAAAAGAACATTAGGGGAAGTCCTTTATTTTAATTATTTGGCTGTATATCTAGGGACATTTCAGAACTCTTGCTGGGGCGCAGGGAGTGGGGGGTGCTGGAAACTGTGGCTGAGGAAGCCTGAAAACTGTTGCTGACCCATTGCCCTTACCTCAGGTCAGGTGGGAGGGCAGCTACTTATGGCTAGGCAGTTTCTGATTGGCTGCCTGAAGCCTGGGGGTTTTCCATAACTGACTTGCCTGGACTTGCCCAGTTTTTGGAAACAGAGATTAAGGCCTAGTCTCCTGAACTGCCAATTTGAAGGCTGTTGTGGAGTCAGTCTGTCCCAGTCCTCTCACTTCCCACTTTACAATAATGGGCCATCTTGAATCCTTTTGATGTTTCTATGGGCTGGCATTATTGTTTGAGGGTCATCAACTGGACAGCGGAAATTCATTTTGGGGGGGGGTTGATTTTGTTTTGTTTTGTTTTGTTTTGTTTTGTTTTGTTTTGTTTTTGAGACAGAGTTTCTCTGTATAGCCCTGGCTGTCCTGGAACTCACTCTGTAGACCAGGCTGGCCTTGAACTCAGAAATCTGCCTGCCTCTGCCTCCCAGAGTGCTGGGATTACAGGCGTGCACCACCACCGCCTGGCCGGAAATCCATTCTTAACAAACTTAACTTAAGCATTGATTATACAGGGATTGCAAGTCAAGATCAACCAACATCAGTAGGATAAGAGGACCTGTCAGGGCGGAGACGAGGGTGGTCAGCGAAGGAGACCAGTTGAAGAGGATCATACCAATCCTGATACTGTTTTCTATCTATTCTGTCATTTAGTTTCTTTGTGACTAAGGCCATGGATTCTTTGACCACCCCTGAGAGGGCAACATAGAAACAACGTTCCTCACCTAAGGCTGCAGCGTCCTCCCTGCTGGAAGAATAGCAAGTCTAGGTCTCTTCTGTTCTGTAAGAGTACTTCTGGGGGCTGGAGAGATGGCTTAGTGGTTAAGAGCACTGACTGCTCTTCCAGAGGTCCTGAGTTCAATTCCCAGCAACCACATGGTGGCTCACAACCATCTGTCATGGGATCTAATGCCTTCTTCTGGTGTGTCTGAAGACAGCTACAGTGTACTTATATATACAAAGTAAATAAATCTTTAAAAAAAAAAAAAAGAGTACTTCTGCCAGGAAGAATAGGGAATCCTGCAGGGCCATGATGGACTTTCCATCTCCTATATATCTGCATCCCTGTAATTTTTATCTTTGAGTATTAAGGCCGAGGCCCCTACTTTAGCAACTCTGGCCAGGTCTATGCCAAGGAAAGAACCTAGTAACATAGTGGGAATGGCCATCCTTTTTACCGGATTGTTTAGAGATACTAGCTGGTTGAAGACATCTTCCCCAGAGTAATAATTCACTCTTGAGTACAAGCTATACTAGGACACAAAAATTCTCAGTCATATTTACAACCAGGCCATAAATGCATGGAGTAAGCCCTAAGGTACAAGCCCACCAAGTGTTCTCTGGAGGAAGCATATATCCTACAATAGTAGGGGTTACAGTGTGGTTTCAGAGGTGGGAATAGGCCGAGGGTACCTTATTTCCAGTATAGAATCCCTGTCCTGTCATTGACTGTAGGGTCAGCTTACCTCTCTCTGGTTGTTGCCATCTACATTGAGTACTTTATGTAGTCTGGAATAGTCTCCAGTGATAGCTATTCCTTAATAGTAGGGGGCTGAGCATTTAAGATAACCAACAGTCCGTGTTAAGTGTGGGTGGGAGGAGTTAAGAACCTGGAAAGTGGCTTCTAATCATTGCAGGGGTCCTGACCCAGGCAATGGAGTGGTAGTGCAGGAGGTAGAATAGTTTTAAGAAACAGTTGGTTAGATGAAGTGAGACCTCGCTGGGGCAAAAGGGTCCTGATAAGGGAATGATGGTGAACAGAAACAGAGATGGTGGGGGTTGGTTTGGCTCACTAATTCCTTGTTGGGGCCTAAGGGAGTGATGGGTCTCACAAGGCTATACTGAAGCAGTTGAACAGTAACTAGGAGTCCAGGAGCATAGCTATGTCTTACCAGCAGTCCAGTTGGCCTTCTTGTCAGCAGCCTTGAGTTTGATGACAAGGTTGTTGCATTGCCCCCCAGGAGTACTCAGATTTGAATCCCCATGCCTCACAGAAAACAGACTCTGGACCTCCCCATTTGATTTGCTGGCTCTGATCCCATGCGTGCACTAGTAGATGTAAAAGGCCAGTGACTGAGACCCTGTGTTCGTTCCTTCAGGTACTGAGAGAGTTGTAACTATAACCAGGAAAGGGCTGTTAGTTGACTCAAGGGGTCCCATCCCTTATCCACTGTTGCAGCATTAACTATCTGTTAGGTTAGATTTAGGGCATAGTGGGGGATAGTTGCTGGTGCAGCACTTATGATTATAAGCAGCAAGGGAGAAGGATCAGGAATGCTGAGGTCCCAGTTTCAGTGGATTAACAGTGTGGAGTGAACTTCCATTGGTGTTATAGTGATTCATCTGGAAGACTTCTCTGATGGAACCTTAACTGCTGGATTCTCTTCTGGCAGGCTTAATGTTGGCGAGGTATATTTATGTCCTGATGCTGTTGACCTTAACAGCCATAGGCATGGTCAGAATTGAGGTGTGAAGTCCTTTCCAGCAGGTTCCAGAGTCTCGTGGCTATGTTTCTTAATCTAGACTTCGTTACCTGGTTCAAAACAATGGGAGTCAGGGGGAGGAACAGACTCATAAATCTGGGAGATGGCAGGCCAGAGTTGCTTCAGGACCCTATGGAGGGCTTCCAGGGATTTAAAAAACTTATGTTGGTCATATTCAACTAAGATATCAGACTGGAGGTTAGACAGCATAGGAAGGAGCCTCCTATATAGGATCTCAAAGGGGGTGAGACCTAAAGTATAGGGGGTGTTCCTAGCCCCATATAAGGCATAAGGTAGGAGGGACATGCAGTTACTGCCAGTTTCAAGGGTTAATTTGGTCACGGCCTTCTTTAGGGTATGACTCATCCTTTCTACTTGCCCTGAACTCTGGGGTCTGTATGCACAATGTAATTTCCAGTTGGCCCCAAGAATCTGTGCTAGAGATTAAGTTACCTGAGAGATGAATCCTGGTCCATTATCAGATCCAAGCACAGTAGACAAACCATACCTGGGTATGATCTCTTCCAGAAGCTTCTTTTCCACTAAATTGGCAGTCTCCTTTGTAGGGTTGGCTTCTACCCATACTGAAAAGATATCTATATATATCTATATATCTATATCTATATCTATCTATCTATCTATCTATCTATCTATCTATCTATAAAAAAACTATCCGTACATTTTTTTTTTTTTTTTGAGACAGGGTTTCCCCGTGTAGCCCTGGCTGTCCTGGAACTCGCTCTGTAGACCAGGCTGGCCTCGAACTTAGAAATCCACCTGTCTTTGCCTCCCAAGTGCTGAGATTAAAGGCATGCGCCACCACCGCCTGGCTATCCGTATATTCCTGGTTTTATTTCTGTATATTCCCAATTAGCCTCTGGTCATTGACCTCCTGATTTTGGTTCCTGGAGCAATTCCTTGATTGGAGCCTGAGGGGTTCACAGCCTGACAGGTAGGACAGTGTAAGATTACCTGATCAACTAGGTGTCCTAAGCCAGATATTTTGTATGTTGCCCTCACAGCAATTCCAGTCAGTTTTCAGTGACCCAGGTGTGAAGCTTGATGAATCTGGTGGAAGAGTTGCTTAGCAAACTCTTCAGGTTGGATGGTGCATTCTTCAGAGGTCAGCAACCATCCATCTCTTCTATAAATTCCTATTTAGGGATGGCTGGGAGCTCAGGGGGTGGCAAAGCTACTGTAAGACCCGAAAGAAAAAACGGGGTACTCCTGCACCCCATGCCTCGGAAACCAGCACCCCAAAACACTCACGAGAGACAGACCTGATGCAATTTTGCAAGAGGATTTTAATTTCCAGAGCTCTGGGAGGTTACAGCCTCCCCAGCAGGGTAAAGAAGTAAGCCCAGCAAGGAGTAGCTTGCCTTGGCCTTTTATAGACTTATAACAGAACCCGCCTACCACAAGCTTCTAAGCCAATCAGTTCAAACCATCCGAACCCACGCTCTCTGACGACCTATCAGCCTCTCACAGAGGCCAGAAGAACTAGTTAAGTCATTTCCGCTTACGTGGCCGCCACGCAGTGCCGCGCCCACCCTCCCCCACTGGCGTTGGGGATCCAAGTGCCCCCCATGTGCCCAGGCATGGGGGATTCCTAGCTTATAACCTTATCCTTTCACTACCAGGATGTTGGCAGAAAAAGCTTGGGGAGCCTCCTTTATGGTTTTATCAGCTAGCCTGTTCCTCTGGCTATTTTTGATACCTCTTTCTGATGCCTGGGGCAATAAAGTATGGCCATTTTGAGAGGAAGCCATAATGCCTCCAGTAAAGCAAGTATTTCTTCCTTATTTTTCATGTTTTTTTTTCCTTCAGCAGTCAGTAATCCTCTCAGTATATGAACCCATGTACATGAGCCATAGCAATGGCATATCTGCTGTCAGTGTAGATGTTAGATATGGTCCCTTTGCCAGCTTTAAAGCCTGGGTTAGAGCCTTTAGTTCAGCTTTCAGGACTGAAGTTCCAAGCAACAAAGCAGTTGGTGAAATAACAGAGTCCAGGCTCATTAACCACTGGCCCTGTATACCTGATTTCATTCTAGATAAAGCTGCTCCCATCCATGAAGTAGATGGGAGTACGTACATTCCACATCTGGCCAGGGAATGTCAGTCAAGTTCAACCTGATGTTTTGGACATGCCCAGAACTATGGAGCAATCATGCTGCACATCTGAGGATGCGTCAGGTAGCAGGGTGGCTGTGTTTATATCTTACATGAGGGGGATTCAAAAGTAGAGCCTAAAAGTGTACCAGTCTGTCGTTGGACAGCCATCAGATAGGTGGATTCTTAAGAATCCCCTAACTACTGGGGGGGGGTGGTAATCAAGTTTCTGCCCCATGGTTTGTTTTTCTTTTCTTTCTTTCTTTCTTTTTTTTTTTTTTTTTTTTTTTTTTTTTTGTCAGCATCCTTGACTAGCAGGGCAGTGGCAGCTGTGATCTGGAGGTAGGCCAGCTATCCTTGGGGCATTGGGTTCAGCTTCTTACATAAATAAGCCAAAGGTCTTTTCAATGGTTCCAAAGTTTGAATGAGCACCCCCTTTGCTATCCCCTTTTCCGTATCCACATACAAGTGTAAAGGTTTGTGAATGTCCAGGAGAGCCAGGGCCAGCACCTCCAAAAAGGCTTTTCTTAAGGTCTTGAAAGTCATGTCTAAAGCCGGGCGTGGTGGCGCACACCTTTAATCCCAGCACTTGGGAGGCAGAGGCAGGCGGATTTCTGAGTTTGAGGCCAGCCTGGTCTACCCAGTGAGTTCCAGGACAGCCAGGATCTTAACAGAGAAACCCTGTCAAAAAAGTCATGTCTATCTCAGGGGTCCATTCTATTTTATCTTTTTGGCTCCTGATGACCTCATATAAGTCATCTCAGTGAACCCTGGCACCCAGAGTCTACAAAACCTGGCAGATCCCAGAAATTCCCATATTTGCCTTCAGGTTGATAAATGTGGGATGGAAGGATAGTTTGCCTCCAGGCTTCCAACAGCATGTGTTGGCCCCCCTTGAGTATTTACTCCAGATAGGTAACTTCAGGTTGACAAATCCTAGCCTTCTTAGTAGACACTCAGTAGTCAAGTTGACTCAATCTCCTATAGCAGAGCTCATGTGGCCTCCTGATATGTCTCCAAGTCTGAGGCTGCAATCAGGATGTCATCTACATACAGGAACATGGGAACTTGGGGGTGGGCCCATCAGTACTTACCCAAGTCCTCATGGGTAAGAATTGTCAAAGATGGTGGGTGAGTTCTTGAATCCCTGAGGCAGGTGTGTCCAGGTCAGTTGTTCCTTGAAGCCTCTCTCCAAATCTTGCCATTTGAAGGCAAATAAGCCAGCTTTTGTATGCCAGGGGCAAGCTTTTCCATTTCTTTGAGCTAGACTACTCTTAGGCTCTCTCTCATCATGACCATCATGGTTTATGGCAGCAGTTAAGTAGCACTTTCACCAGTCCTCTGGTCTATTTATTCTTGGGGTGTCCTGGTTGTTGAAAACCTTCTCAACCACTGACTGTGGCTACTAACACAGTCAGTTGCTTACCTGCAAAGTTGTCCAGGCAGTAAAGCTTTTGACGGGTGTCTGGGGCAGCTTGGTTAACAAAAACTGTTTACAGCTGATTGGTACTCTCTGGTTTCTGGGTCAAAGGGAGTATAGGTGCTATAGGCTTCAAAAGTCTTTCTAGATATTCCCTGGGGTTCTCATTCTTTCCCTGGATCACCTGACTCACCTTAGATAAATTTGTGGGCTGTCTGGTGGCCTCTTGGAGGGCCCCCCTCAGAAGACCTGGAGCCTCTCCTTTCCTTTAGCGGTGTTAAAGTCTGGGTCAGGTTGAGTCAAAGGAAAGGCTGCATCAATATCAGCCTGGGGTGGGCAGTGGGTGCACGCCTGTAATCCCAGCAATCTGGGAGGCAGAGGCAGGCAGATTTCTAAGTTCGAGGCCAGCCAGGGCTACACAGAGAAACCCTGTCTCGAAAAAACCAAATCCAAAAAGAAAAAAAAAATCAGCCTGGACTTGGATGGGGAGTCTGTCTCCTCCCAGAACCAATTTCCAGGCAGCTCCTATGATCCTCTTTCTCTCCTGTGTTGTGAAGAGTACCTGGAGCATTTGCTCCATCCATCCCTGGTTGAATCTAGGAGACCTATGAGAGTTGATGGTCTTTCTAAAAATGGGGAGTTCTGTAACTTCCAGTTGTAAAGATCATTACTGTCAAATATGTCATGAACTATCTCTTTGTATCTGGAAGGGTAAGGCTGTGGTAGAGTCTGCCTTCTGGGTGGTAAGGGCCTGAGTGTGAGGGTAACTCCAAGGAGAGTCAGAAAAGTCAGGGCAGTCAGGGGCTACACCTTCCTCTGCCTGTGCTGCCTAGGCAGGGGCAGCGGTAGCAGGAGCAGGAACATAAGGAAGGGGACAGAGATCTTCCTCTGGAGCAGAAAGGTGGAGCAAGGCAGGGGGCTGAGGTCAACTGTCCTTTAAAGAAAGAAGGTCAGGGAGCAGAGAGACTGGTGCCAAAAGAGATCTCATCCAGGGGGCTTCTTGACCAGGTATTGTCACATGGTGATGTGTGGATCTTGGTCCGGGTAGCCCTTGGACTCATAGACTATAATCTTTACCCTATAAATGGTGGGGAGAGCCGGGTGGTGGTGGCACACGCCTGTAATCCCAGCACTTGGGAGGTAGAGGCAGGCGAATTTCTGAGTTTGAGGCCAGCCTGGTCTGCAGAGTGAGTTCCAGGACAGCCAGGGCTATACAGAGAAACCCTATCTCGAAAAACCACACACCAAAAAAAAAAAAAAAAAAAAAAAAAAAAAAAATGGTGGGGAGATAAAAAGTCCCCTCCTCAGGCCATCCTGCTTGATTGGTGGGCTATTTGTTCCTACAAAAGATGGTTAGATTGAAGGGGCAAACAACTAGATCTGAGTCCTCTGTGACTCAGTGAAAGTACTTAAAATGGTTCAGGATCAAGCTCAGTGGGGTGCTCTGTGCCTGACCCATCCTAGGAATTAAAAGTTTTTAAGAGAGGACAAAACATACAAACAGAATACATACAGGCAGACACAGGAGGATGTTCCCAGGAAAACAAAAACAAAACAAAATGACTGTCTCAGTCTTCCTCCCTGTGCATGGAACTTGCGTTGTTGTCTCTGGCTTGGTGACAAAATACATTCTGCTGTGTCCTTCTTGGCCTCCAGATTAAAACAGAAACTGAAACATAGAGATGGACAAGACAAAAGGCAACTGAATGCCTGGACTTACCCAGAAAAACACTCCACTATTTGGGTTATGGGATCTCCATCAAATCCAGGACAAAAGCCCCCAAATGTAAGGGTCCATGATTCACCCAAGAATGATACCCTGGACTCAAATAGTATGGGAAAGCAAAAAGCATTCATTTTATTCTGCAAAAGTTCAGCATACGAGGGTCTACCATTTACCAAGATGGAGACACTCAAGTAAGTTCAGAGGCCCAATTTAAAGCACATTAGGGGAATTCCAGAGGGGTGTAGGTAACCTGTATTTTAATTGGTTGGCTCTATATCTAGGGAAATTCTAGAACCTTTGCTGGAGCATGGGGCTGGAAACTGTGGCTGAGGAAGCCTGGAAACTGTTGCTGACCCATTGCCCTTACCTCAGGCCAGGTGGTAGGGCAGCTACTGATGGCTGGGCTGATTGGTTGCCTGAAGCCTGGGGGTTTTCCAGTAACTAACTTGCCTGGACTTGCCCAGTTCTTGGAATTAGAGATGGAGGCCTAGTCTCCTGAACTACCAGTTTGAAGGATGTCAGTTAGCCTGCCTCAGTCATACTGTTTTTTTTTTTTTTTAAAGATTCATTGCTTTATTCTGTTTATGAATTTTTTGCCTCAATGTCTGCATGTATACCATGTGAGTTCCTTAGGTTTGCAGACATCAGAGGGTATCAGATCCTATGGAATGGTTGTAGGCCACCATATGGGTACTGGATACAAACCCTGGTTCTCTGCAGAAATGTCAGTGCTTTTAACCACTGGACCATCACCCATTCCTTGGTTTTTAAATTATGCCTTTGGGGTAATTTTCATAGGACTGATAAGCCCATTAGCAGAAGTATTCTTTTTGATCAGTAAACCCCTGGCAGTAAAAATGCCCATTTTCCTTAGAAATTTATATAAACTCTATATTAACTATATATAAACATATAGTTAAAAGAAGAATTACAAAGAGCTCCCCACCTTTTGTTAGCTCTGGCTGACCTCAAACTCAGAGAGACTTGCCTGACTCTACTTCCTGGGTGTAAGGACTAAGCCAAGAAGTAGAAGATAATCATACCCTAGGTGAGCCCCATGTGTCCTCCCTGAATCAGTCCCCTCCCTGATCATGCTCTCTCCTTGCTAAGAAATTGCATATTAATCATTTTCTTTCGTAACAGTCAAAGCTTTATTTATATAGATATATTTGTACATATATACAGGTTAAATTTTCATTATCTTTTTTAAAAAGATTTATTATTTTATGTACGTACACTGTAGCTATCCTCAGACACACCAGAAGAGGGCATCAGATCCCATTACAGATGGTTGCGAGTCACCATGTGTTTGCTGGGAATTGAACTCAGGACCTCTGGAAGAGCAATCAGTGCTCTTAACCTCTGAGCCATCTCTCCAGCCCAATTTTCATTATCTTTAAATGCTCAGAGAGAAAGAGAGGGTGGGGTAGGTATGTAGAGAGGTAGAGAGGGAGGTGGAGGGGAGGGGGAGAGAGGGAAGGGGGAGAGAGAGGGAGAGAGGGGAGGGGGAAGGGGGACAGAGAGAGAGGGGAAGAGTGGGAGAGGGAGAGAGGGAGAAGGGAGAGGAGGGGGAGGGGGGAGGGAGAGGGAGAGAATATATAGTATCAAATGGATACATTTGTATATTTATGAAAGTTCCTTTAGAGCATGTACCTAGAAAAAGTTTGTGTGGTAAGTCTATTCAAATGTACCAAGTGAGAACAAACTTTCTCCAAGTTGTTGTACCAGTTTTCCCTCCCACTAGGAGTGGAGAGCTGCTGTGCTCCTCACCTCCAGCACTCCAGGTTGTTGGGCTTTGTCATTTTACCCAATCTGGAGGTTGTGAAATGGTATCACTTTGTGGTTTTAATTTGCATTTTTCTGATTGACATGAAATTAAGCAGCTTTTCATGCGTTCAGGGACTATTTATGTGTTCTCTTCAGTGACACTCCTACCCAATCATTTTGCAGGGTTTTCATGGACTGGTATTTTCTCATTGACTCTTAGATAGTCTTTTATGTTCTGGATGCTAGTCCTTTGTCACAGTTGCATGAGTTGCTGATCTTCTTTTTCATCCTGTAAACCTATCCACCCAAGGAGAAGTACTGTGAGCCAACCTGGAAAGAATCAAAGTCTCAAGTTCTAGACACTGTAGTGACACCCTGTGGGTGTGCACAGAGCAGGGCCTGGCACTGGAGTAGTTCGCATCATAGTACTGACTGCTGCTGACCTGTGGTGCTTGCCTTTGCAGGTGGAACAGGAGGATTTTGTAATGGAAGGGCATGGCAAGACTCCACCTCCTGGAGAAGAAAGCAAACAGTGAGTCACAGTTTATTAAAAGGGTCCTATTACAGATCCGCAGAAGCAGTTGGTTCAGTGTGCTAAGAGCATGTTTGCTGGGCTGTGTAGATGTTGGAGATCCTGCAGAGCATACCAGTTGCTTTGTTGATGCATTACTTCTATTTATAGATTAACTAGAGGGACAAGAAAGTTGGCTTTGTTGTTTTTCACACTTGGCTAATCAAAATTTATGTTATGCTTAAGCAAAGGCTTTACGGCTCAGGATGTTCCAAATTGAACTAATTAAGTTTGGGTGTTTTCCAAAGAAAGTATGAAATGGTGCTTCCTTTCCTTAGCAATGTCTTCATAAAGGAGGCTCAATTAATGGGCTGTCTGCACACTCCAAGTGTGGGTTTGTCTGCATACTACTTCCTGAAATTCAATTCCAGTGATAATGAAACTTCTGATCACTATTAAAATAGAGTTTTTATCTGATGAAACAGAGGCTAAAAATACTATAACCTAGCCAGCATCCTTAGTAATTCAGGATTTATCTCTTCCCACTTCTGAAAAAGCAGCTGGTTTAAAACCTCAATTTGGGACCTTTGGTATAGCTTTTTAGTGGCTCTGAATAGATCTCATTTTCCCTTAATCTGTCATAGAATTGAGAAAATGGTGTTTCAATGCAAACTGGTTTTTCATATGCCCTTTTAAAGGAAAAACACTTAAGATGGACTTAAAAGCACTGACATAAACTCCAAGTTTTATTTAGATAGTAGTTTCCTAAATTGAATGGGATGGTGATTCATGAAATTTACCAAAATCTGTAAAGAAACCTCCTCTTCTTCGTCCTTCTCTCCCCCCCCCCTTTTTTTCCTAGAAAATAGTTTATTTTGGTGGATCTTAAGAAAATGATGTTTCCTAAACCCTTAGGAATGAATTATGCAGAATAGACTGCTGCCAGGAGGCCAGATTCATTAAAGGGGAGTGCCTTGTCTTGTGTTTGTTGTGAATGGAAACCAGGAGATCTTCACAGCCCTTTAATTTGCTAAGCTAACAGTTTTAAAAATAGCTCACAGTATAATCCTAACTTTGCTTCATTCTGTCTATTGCACTTTCATTCTAGATGAGCTGGTGGCATCAATTCCTCTTTAGGGAATTAGAATGCCAGACACCTATTTGGTTCTGTGAAAAGGGAGGAGAAATACTTCAGATGATTTTCTCCATGGCCCCCAGCCACTCTTCTACCCTACAATATTGTCCTATAAAAATCACAGTTCCATTTGTCAAGGGCTTTCTGTATTCACAGCAGGTATATGCCATCTTACTGGCTCAGTTTTTTTGTTTTTGTTTTGTTTTTTCTTTAAGATGTACTTATTTTATGTGTATGGGTGTTTTGTCTGAATGCATATCTGTGCACCACATGTATACTTGATACCCAAGGAGGCCAGAAGAGGGTATCACATTCCCTGCAACCAGAGTTACACATGGTTGTGATCAGTTTTATGAATGCTGGGAATCAAGCCTTTATTCTCTGGAAGAGCAGTCGGGGCTCTTTACCACTGAGTCTCTCTCTAGCTCCAGTGTCATTTCCACTTGGAGTATATTGTCTTCATTTTAGTCAAAGATCTACCTGTGTCAGTACAACTCAAAATGGAATTTAAGATTTGGTCCCAGATCTTACTGACTATAAGGTGCTTATAGAATTATTTTGTCAGTTCTTTAGCTGTCCTTGAGCAGTACTCCTGAAGGGACTGTGGTTAGCATAGTAACAGAAGTCAAGGCCAAAGCCTTATGAAGAATAGGAAGTTAGGGGAAAAACAGTGAAAGGGCACAAAGACTTCTTCCTGGATACTAAGGAAAGTTCTGCTCTTTAGAGGTCTAGTGTCCATTTCCTAAACAAACCTGTCTTTGTCTTCAAAGGTCTCTGGTAATTGTAACCTGTCCTGAGCTGGCTTCTTCCAGGCGTCAGGAATCCTGGATGGACAGATTATGCATATGTATTTGTTCTGCTTTTAGAGAATTTCAAACAGCACATTTAACTCGAGTATCTTTTTGATATCTTCACCATTCTCTAGAAGCCCTCTAAGCCTTGAAGCTTTGTTGTGTGGCTTGGTTTGGTGCTAAGAATGGAATCAAGGGTCTTGCACTTGTTAGGTGAGCACTATAGTCCCTACCTTTGTTTTTGTTCACTCATTCTTTAGTTGATTCAATCATTCTGGGTCTGCTCTGAAATAATTAGGCAGAAATGTATCTTCTCTGTGATTACAATCTGTGAGTGTCAGGAGCAAAGAAGCTGTGTTCTTTTGTTTGAAGAAAAACAAAGTTTTCATTTCTTTGTTTTGTGGGTTTTTTTTTTTTTTTTGTTATTGTTTTGTTTCCTGTTGTACTTGTGATAGGACCCAGGACTTTGCAAATGCCAGGTAAATGCTCTGCCACTGTGGTCCGTCAAAGGTACTTGGCAAAAGCAGCTTAAGGAAGAAAGGATTTATTTAGGATCATAGTTTGAAGGAATCTATCATGGTGTGTGGAGGGAGAGCATGAGGCAGCTGGTCACATCATGTCACACTCAGTCATTAGAAAGATGAATGCCAATGCTCATGTTGTCACCCGTTGTCATTTTTATTCAGTGTAAGACCATAGCCTATGGGATAAGGCTACCCACATTCAGTGTGGATTTTCCCTCAGTTAAATCTATCTGGAAACACCTTCACAGACACACTCCGAGGTGTGTCTCCTAGGTAATATTAAATCCAGTCAACTTGATGAAGAGTGAACTTGCCAGGCAGGTACTTGGTCACAGCAGTGAAGAGTAGTGCTTATGGTGTAGCACAGTGTATGAGCAGGTATCTGCTCATGCTATGTTTTGAAAAGTCATCACACAAGGCATGGAGGTGCACCCCTTTGATCCCCACAGAGGCAGGTGGATCTCTGAATTTGAGGCTAGACTGGCCAGACACTTTTCATCATGCTTTTGGAGTGCTTGTTTTTTTGTTTTGTTGTTGTTGTTGTTGTTGTATTGGATTTGGTTTTTTCAAGACAGGGTTTCTCTGTATAGCCTTGGCTGTCCTGGAACTCACTCTGTAGACCAGGCTGGCCTCGAACTCAGAAATCTGCCTGCCTCTGCCTCCCAGAGTGCTGGGATTACAGGCGTGCGCCACCACCGCCTGGCTGGAGTGCTTGTTTTAAATAAATGTTTCATTCACAAAGGCTTTTAGTTTAGTTTTGATACTGTTTTCTTTGACACTCATGGGAAGAGCATTTATTGTAAGTGATTTTCAAGCTAAGTGTTGGTTTTTCATGTGCTGATGGGTTTGGCTCTTTCATTCTGTCCTTTCCTTTTCCTTTTTCAGTTTCACTTTCTAACAAATCTACACTTTGAATCTCCATGCTGAAATTGATTCTCATCTTCAAAAGATATGTGATACATATCTTTACTAAAGTCACTAAAGTGATCCAGTTTTTCTAGCAAACTATTGAATCTATTAATTCTTCATTTGATTTTTCAGATCAAATGTCTGAAAAAACAATCTGTTGAAGAGGTTTTTGCATAATTGTGTTCACTTCAGATTGCTTTATTGCTCAGTGTTCAAAAGATCAGTGATGGCAAGGTAGAGTGCTTGGCTAGCATGTGCAGAGCCTTGGGTTTCATCCCCAGCACCACATAACATAAACTGGGTATGGTAATGCATCATGGATGAGTCCCAGCACTCAAAGATGGGGGCAAAAGAATCTGAAGTTCAATGTTATCCTCAAATCTACAGTGAGTTCA
>OZ030022.1:21577500-21592500 GCA_964023405.1 Apodemus agrarius | reverse complement strand
GGAGGCCAGGTCTGCTTTGATATCTAAAATATGCACCCAGTCCCTCGTCCCAAGCAACAAGGATTAAACAATTTCCTCTAAAGGCAAAAATTTCAAAGTACCTTAGCAAGCAAGGTTTATGCCTACAATCCTGCCGCCGAGGTAGGAGGTTGGAGAGTTTGAAGCTGGCCTCGGCTACAAGTCTCAAAAATGACCTGACTGGTGTCCGAGCTTGGTTAATCACATTTTTCTTGTGTTTTTTATTTGTTTGTTAGTTTTTGTGCTGTTGTGACTCAAACCCAGAGCTTTGTGAGTAAAAGGCAAATAGTCCACACCAAGCCGCGTTCCTAGCCCTACGCTCCAGGTGTGGTAAACATTCTCATGACATTATTTAGACTGGATGCATTAGGATCTTAGAAAGAATCTGACTACTGTGTACTATGTTGTTGTTTTTGTTGTTGTTGTGTTTTGTGTTTGGTTTTTTTGGGGGGGGGATTTGGTTTTTTCGAGACAGGGTTTCTCTGTATAGCCCTGGCTGTCCTGGAACTCACTCTGTAGACCAGGCTGGCCTCGAACTCAGAAATCTGCCTGCCTCTGCCTCCCAGAGTGCTGGGATTACAGGCGTGCGCCACCACCGCCCGGCGTGTACTAAGTTGTAATAGTTGGTTTTTAGTAGACTTTAGCCAACAGGAAAGATAGTCTCAGTGTGGGTGTTATGTTTTTCAGGATTACATTTCTCAGACCTGCTGGCGTGAGGATTGTCTTGTGTTATGGGGCAATGGCACTGCATGTCACAGCAGCTCAGGCTGTCATCCACCTGCCTGTGACAGCCTTCTGTATATGATAGACCAAGAGCCCTTCTTGAGGTTCTTAGGGTCATGGGGTTAAATTTATCTCCCGTGCTATTTTCAAATGAACCACTCAGACTTGCGATGATATATATACCCATGTTCCCTTGGAAAGTTAGGCACATGGGAACAGCAGGCGGCAGAGAGGGTGGGAGAGGTCTGCGGCATCCAGGCCCAGGCTGGCCCTCGGAGGGGCTGTGTGACTCATAAGCTCTTCTCTCCTCACCCCAGGGCCATGCTTGCAGTAGAAACTCAGAGAAGGCCACTCTTCGAAAGGGGAAGTTCCTCCTGAGCACCCTGGAGGGCTTTAGAAGCGCCTGCAGGTAAGGGCCCTCTGCAGCCTGAGGCTGGAGAGCAGGAGCTGCTGGGGCTGAGGCAGAGGGCAAAGCAACCCTTGGCTTCTGTTGCTCTCCAGAACCGTGAAGAGACTTTGACTGGGGTGGGGGGTGTGGAGGAAAGTTGAGGATGGGGAGCTAGGGGTAGGATGGCCCTCCGTTCCCCGAAAGCATCCTGGTGATGCTTTTGCTACTACACCATGAGGTTATTTTTAAAAACATCTTTTAAGATTTATGTACTTTTATTTTATGTGTGTGGGTGTTTTTCTTGATGTATGTATGTGCAACGTGTGTATGCATTGGCCATGGAGGATAAGAGAGGTTATCAGATCCCCTGGAACTAGAGTTACAGAAGGTTGACAGTCACCGTGTGGGTGCTGGGAGAGTGAACCTGGGTCCTGTAGAGGAGCAGCCATGCTCTTACTCACTGATGGAGCCATCTCCAGCCTCCATGACGTCATGCTGTACCCATTTTGTTCATCCACGAGTCTAGCCTAATGCTGTCACTGCTCTCTGAACACAGTTCATATAAACAGATGTGGGGTTGGGTTTGTTTTGTTTTTCGAAACAGGGTTTCTCTGTGTAGCCCTGGCTGTCCTGGTAACGCATCCTGTAGGCCAGGCTGGCCTCCATTTCACATAGTCTTCCTCTGCCTCCCAAGGGCTGGGACTAAAGGCGTGCAGCACCACTGCCTGGCACATAGACAGACTTATGTCATATTGGCTGTAGCACTGGTGAGAGGGGACAGAAAGAGTGACTCTTACCCACCAAGGGATGACAGTCTCTGAGGGAAGGGATACTCGAGTGTATATGTGAAGTCTCTGAGTTGTGTAGAATCCAAGGAAGGTGTTACGGGCTGAGAGAGCAGCACTGGGAAAGGCAGAGAGAGACGCGGCAGCGCGCAGCGGGAGATAGATGCTCAGGGTTACACATAGGGTACGGGAGAGGCATGTGCAATGGGGCAGCAGAGACTCGGAGGGCTGTGTAGCTCTGCTGTCCTGGAACTCACTCTCTAGACCAGGCTGGCTTTGAACTCAAAGGTTCACCTGCTTCTGCTTCCCTGCTGGGATCAAAGGCGTGTGCCAACACTGCCCAGCTCAGCAAGAACTCCTAAAATTGCTCCCGTCTAAGGGCAGGAATGCTTTCCCTGGATTCTGAGCTCAGCCTGACAGGGCACATCCTCTCTCGCGGTGCCACGCGTACTGTGTTAGTAAGCAGGCATACTGATTCCCCAGGCTGGCTGTGGAATTCCAAGGCGAGCCTTCCGCCCAGGAGAACCCCTTCACAGCTCCCAGTGCGGAGAAGGAAGACACCCTGGAGGCCTTCTCAGAGTTTCTTCTCAGTGCCTGTGACTCCCAGTGCATCCCAATGATGATGGTAGGTTCTTTTCCACAGGCAGCGCCAACCCTAGCTGAGACTACTCAGCTAGTCCTCGGGACCTTAGCAATGTTACTCTTGCAGCCATCTTTACTTTGGTTGTAAAAATAAAATGTCTCATTAAAAAAACTAATAGATTTATCTGGAGAAAAATCTGAAACCTGTAACAACAAAATAATGTGCAGGTAATGATTGTAGTGTCGAGCTTGTCTCACAGCCACTGTAACTTTATCCTCGCTGCCTGGGAGATGGGTTCCAGAGTTCCTCCTAATGTCTCTCCCCGTCCCAGGCTTTACACATACCAAGCGAGAGTCCGTTATTAACCTATACTCCTTAGCTTTAAAATGATGTCTTTTTCCTACTGTTAGAAAGCAAGTATGAGCCGGGCATGGGGGCACAGGCCTTCAATCCCAGCACTTGGGAAGCAGAGGCAGGTGGATCTCTGAGTTTGAGGCCAGCCTGGTCTACAGACTGAGTTCTAGGACAGTCAGGGCTACATAGAAAAATCCTGTCTTGGAAACAGAGTGGAGGCAGTTGTCATGTAGTGAGAGAGTGCCACACTGTACCATGGATTAGAAAGCACGTTTGTCCATCTCTGTTTGTCCACCTCATCTCTGTTCCTAGGTGATAGGTGTTCCTGTCCTTATTTGGGGGGAGGGGATAGAGCACAGGCGGGGGAGGTAACGTGTCTGGCACTACAGCTAAGGACTGACCACAGCTAAGGACTCACTACAGTCAGTCCTTCGGTGCAGGTTTGTGAGCTCAGACTCCCTAGCTTTTCCGGTGTCGATCAGATGCAGTGGTCACTCTGCACCTGGTGGCCTGGATGGCCGCTTTGAAGACGCCGTTTCTTCTTCAGAGCCTCAGGCCTTTGCCTTTTCACTTCTGGTGCTTTCAGAGGTACTTGGAGGAGGCCACGCATCCAAACCTGATGGAGGTTTTCCTCTCGATTCTACACAGCCTCTTTGTCATCGTTCCCCACATGAAGGTGAAGTTCTCCAGGAAGCTTGGTAGGTGGCAGGTCATTGGTGTTTGCAGCAGGTAGCACTGTGAGCTGCTGCTGAGAGCGCTGAGGACGTGTCTGCTAGACTGTCTCCTTCCCTGTCAGTGTTGAGTGCGAGGAAGGTCACGGGGCAGTCAGTCATTAAAGCCACTTCCCAACTTACTGATATTCTCAGTGTTGTCTAGAAATCCAGGAAGCTCTACTTTTAAGTGTTTGCAACGCAATCCCTTCCTTCCTTCCTTCCTTCCTTCCTTCCTTCCTTCCTTCCTCCCTCCCTCCATCCATCCATTCCTCGCTCCCTCCCTCCTTCCTTCCCTCCTTCCTTCCTTCCTTCCTTCCTTCCTTCCTTCCTTCCTTTCTTTGTTTCTTTCTTTGTTTCTTTTCCTTCTTTCCTTCTTTCTTCCTTCCTTCCTTCCTTCCTTCCTTCCTTCCTTCCTTTCTTTCTTTCTTTCTTTCTTTCTTTCTTTCTTCCTGTGTGTATGTTGTGTTTGTGTGTGTGGGTGTGTGGATATGTGTGTCTGGTATGTAGATGTGTGGGTGTGTGGACGTGTGTGGTATGTGGATGTATGTGGGTGTGTGTGTAGATGTGTGTGGATGTTTGTGGTTATGAGTATGTGTGGATGTGTGTGGGTCTGTGGATGTGTGTGGGTGTGAGGTTGTGTGGATGTGGATGTGAATGTGATTGGTGTATGGATGTGTGTGGGTATGTGGATTTGTCTGGATGTGTGGGTGTGTGAGTGTATGGATGTATGTGTGTGCGCACGCACGTGTGCGTGTGTACTCATGCATGTGCATGTATGTGCAGGGTATGTGTTCATTATTACAGGCAGGGGCCAGAAGAGGGCATGGATTCCCTGGAGCTGGAGTTAGAGGCGAATGTGAGTCACTTGATGTGGGTGCTGGGAGCAGAACCCCAGTCTTAGAGTGGAGACTGGGAGAAGGCTTGCAGCAGAGCGGCCTGGGCCATGGTCAGTGGCTAAGATGGAAGCTGTTAACCAGGAAAAGGGAAATGAAATGTAAATATAGAATATATCCAATAAAAAATTAACAAAAAATATCCCCAATGATTAAGTTCCTTTAAGAAAAACTAACAACAACAACAACAACAACAAAGATGGAAGGTGCTGTCAGGTTTCTGGTCTGAGATCCAGTCTCCTTCACGTGGACAATTTACAGAGATGGAGATCAAGCGATAACTACCACTGCTCTTTCCAAGTCTGAAACTAGATTATTTTCTACAAAGATAAGCCAAAGGCTGGAAGCAGCAACTTTTCCTGGTGCCTGTAGAATGTACTAGGCTATAGTAGAACATAATCGGGAGAGATAGGAAATGAACAGCCATCCGGCTCTTGCCCTGAGGCAAGCATTTGTTAGATGTACTTTTTCCCAACCTGTGAGCCAGGCTCCATGATAGCAAAAGCAGTACTCGACATCAGTACCCACAAGTTCTGTGACAAGCCTGCTTTCTTCCCACTTCATCCAGCTGAGTCATCATTCATACAACTGACCCTGGAGCTGAAGGCTAGATTCTGCGGTGGCCAGAGGTAGGTATGGTTGTGAATCTTCCATCATGGGTGCTAGGAACCAAACCTTTGCAAGATCAGCAAGAACCCTGAACCACTGAGCGCTCTCTCCAGTTCCCCTCCCGGACTGTTTTCTTCTCACAGGCTCCTTAGGGTCTCCTCTACCGTAGTCATGATTAGACTTTCACTGGGCTCGGTACAAGGCAGGGGTGTCATAGCGCATGGTGGGGCCAATGCTGTCAGAGCTGAAGCAGTGATGCTCTCTCTTTTTGTTCTCACTTCCCCCTTAAGTCACTCGTCCCTAAACCAGGTGTGCTCCAGTTTCCTCTACTACATGTGCCTCAATCTCCTCTCAGCTCCAGAGAAGACAGAACCACTTTCCCAAGAAGGTAAGATGGCGTGGTCTGACCCCTCCCAAGTCCCATGATAGTTTTCCGTCTGGATGCCTTGACAGCTGGCTCTGTGTCAAGTCAGTGCAACAAGATCTCTTGGCTTACACTACACTGATGGACTTCTGGGATGATTCCTAGGGAGACAGAACACTAGCATAGAACAGGATGGGAGCCAAGGCTCCTGGGGTATCAGACTCTCAAAGGACAGGCACAGATCTAAGCCCTCTCTCCCAGCTGTCTCCTCTGCACCGTCCCCACACTGATGCTTTCCTGGTCCACGTTTAGTCCAGAACTCAGCATCTCACGTGTAAAGTAGTCGATTCCATTTCTTTGTTCACTCACATGTGAAATAGTTCATGTACATTCATTGTGTGCCAGACTGTATTCCTGGTGCTGGTGGAAGAGCTGGGGAGACAAAGCCCTTTTCTCTTCCAGTGAGAAAGGCAGACATCATGCAATAGATGCAATGCCAGATCTGGGTAGGACTATGAAAGAAATAAAAGCACACAAAGGCATAGAGAAAGACAGAGAGAGGAGGCTGGGCCAGATAGGGGGCCAAGTGAGAGGCACGCAGAACCCGGACAGGAAGGACAGTGGGTGCAGGCCTCATGCCTGGGACGCAGGGATAGATGAAGCCATGGCCGAGGTTTTATTTCCTGTGAAATTCCCCTATTCTGGACTTCACACTTGGTATAACATAAGATAAGCGATGCTTTATGTACTTGTTCAAATATTATCCTCTTCGTGGGTTAGACTTGGTAGGAAATGTATTTTTTTCCTTTGGTCACGATGAAGATTCTGTGTCATCCCCTGCTCCCCTGTCTCTCCTGTCCACTCTCTTTCTCTGCCATGCCGAGGCAGACAGGAGTCTGTCTTGGAGTCCCGGCAAGCATTTCCATTACTTCCCATATGACCTGGGTCCCTGCATTACACTGGCCAGTCTCGGCTGCATGTTTCCCAGCAGCCTGCTGGTCAGGTACAGCTTGCAGAGAGAAGACCACTGTGCTTCTGCTATGGTGGCCCCAAACTCTTGGCCACCACATCACTATGGCCTCTTACAGTTCCCTCATTTGTCAGAACAAAAGGAAGCCCCTCTCACCCCGTCCCCTTGGGCACTGGGTGCTTCTCAGATCTCAAAGCACCAGGGAGAGAGGTAGAATTACTTCCCTACTGGAGGCTGTATTTTCTTTCCTGCACGGCTCACAGGGGAGGGTTGTACGAGGGTCAAGGATACGCGTACAAACATCTCGTTATTGTTTTCATTACGGAGCGTGTTGGTAGAGAAGGAGTTGAACTGAAATCCTGGGCTGAGCTGCCACTCTGTTTTGGGGAATTCCCTCTGGTGTTTAGGACTTGGCTCCAACAGGACCGCGTCTTCCAGCTGGCTTCCAGCCTGGGCACTTGCTTCCCGTCTCCCATCCTCCAGCCGGCCTCCACCCATGACTGACATATCTGTCTGAGAAGCTTCAGCATCTTAAGGCCTCCGCTCTTCAGCTGTGATCCTCAGATGTCAGTCTGGGTAGCCGTGGTCTTTGGTTAACGTAGAAAATATGAGATCCTTCTTTGTAAAACAGGTTCCGTAAGATATTTCCCAGGAGGAAATACAAGTGGATTCTGTTGTTTTGTTTTGATTTTTTTTTTTTTTTGAGACAGGATCTCAGTATGTAGCCCAGGCTGTCCTCAGTCTAGCCTTCTACCTCAGCCTCCTGAGTGCCATCCCGCTACCTTGCCAGTATGCAGCGGGAACGGGTTGTGCCACCACACCCTGCTAAAATGCTTATCCGCCCTACTCATATTCAAGTCCTGTTCGGTGTCGTCCGCAGCCAAGCTGTGAATTATCCATATGGCCTTACAATTCCCGGTGCTCCGCATCTGTTCATACTGAACAGGGTGTGTCCTCCTGGGGCTCTGGCCTCCATACACCTTGCTTCCCACCCCTTGGGTTCTGCCCCCTCCCTGCCTACTTTCTGCTTATCTTCTATAATTCTCTGCCCTTTAAGCTCACCCTCTCCACCACACGTATGTGAGTTAACTCTTTCCACGCTAGAACATGACACTGGCCATTTGTCCTGTGATGGTCCTATCCAGCTCTTCCTTCAGGGTCTCCAGTAGGTTTCACAGTCTGATCTGAAGTAGCCACTCAGTGAATACCTATCAGAGGAATGAATGAATGAGTGAGTGAGCGAGAGAATGAAGGCTGTCTGTGTCCTTCCACACATTAAGTTCAGGCTCTCCTGACAGGCGGAAAGCTGCTAAGGGAAGACCCTCCGGTTCCCTCTGTGCTACCCTCGGTGACCCGGGGAACCCACATGCAGTGGTTCCGGGGGGTCACGGCCTGCTTTCCTGTGTTCTGTGGCCTTACCCCACTGCTCCCTCCCAGAGCTCTCTGCAGTGTCTGAGTTCCTTCAGCATGGACTGCCCCACATAAGCAGCAGGACCCCAGAAAGCCTCGCCTTCCTGTCGGATCGGCAGTATGTGGAGGCGGCCGCGCGCCAGAGACAGTACTGCATCCTGCTCCTCCTCTACCTCGCTCACATCCACGACGACAGGTCAGTACCCAGAGCCGGCGGTGGCTGGCGCGCTGAGTCCTGGGACGCTCCCCGTAACGCGTGTCTGTCTGTGTTATGTAAACATGTTCATCTATGCACACGCATCTGAGTTCATCTCTTAGATAAGTGTGGCAATGCTTCAAAGGTCTATACAGCACACTGTGTGTGTGTGTGTGTGTGTGTGTGTGTGTGTGTGTGTGTGTGTGTGTGTGGTGTTGTCATGCTGTGGGCATGCTGGAGAGGGACGCCGAGTTGAGGGAAGACGGGAGCAGGCGGAATAGAGGGCTCTGCTGGCCTGGCTCTTCTCACTAGGGCTCTCCCTGCCCCGCAGATTTGTCCCTGAGGGGGAACTCTTTGTGGCCGTGCAGAGCCTCCTCCTGTCGCTGCAGGACCAGGGCGAGTGCCCTCCACCAGTGGTCTGCAAGGCCTCCGTCTATCTGCTGGCAGTGTGCGGGGGCAAGGACAGTGCGGTGGGCGAGGTATGAACCAAAGGGGCGTGTCTTAAGCTCCGTGGGGCGGAGTCTGGGCTTCTGTGACTGCCTGAGACAGAGGAGAGAGGCATGATGGGAAGATTTCCAGTGGCTTCTCATGTAGCCAGGCTGGATTGCCAGGTTTCTTCACGAATGAATGAATGAATGAAGAAAGAAAGTAAAATTTTTTCATTCCTATCTTTCTGAAACATTTGAAAATAATTCACAGTTTTTGATATATTCTTTTTTTTTCCCTTAAGTTCTTCAATATATATTTCCCCGAAATAACGGTCTTCTAAGTTGGGTGTGGTGGCCTATGTCTGTAGTTACAGTGTTAGAGAATCTAGGACAGAAAGACTTTTGGCCAGGTTGGACTACCTAGTAAGCTCTGGGCCAATCTGGGTGAGGCTCTGTCTCAAAGTCTAGAGACATTACAGTATTACTCAGTCCTTAAGTCAGTATTTCACTTGTTTTGTTTTGTTTTGTTTTGTTTTTGAGTTCTGGGCTACACAATACCAGTAGCTACAACCTGAGCCACCAATTTTTTTTTTAACTTAAACTAATAATGTTCTGTATAGCTAGTTTCCCCTAGTCTAAGAATGATTGCAAAACTACCTATCACATTTGTTCTCTCTCTCTCTCTCTCTCTCTCTCTCTCTCTCCTTCTTTCTTTTCTTTTCTCTTTCTTGAGACAGGGCTGTCTCTGTGTAGCCCTGGCTATCCTGGAGCTCACTGTGTACACCAGGTCTTGAACTCAGAAGTCTGCCTGCCTCTGCCAGGTTTACAGGCCTGTGCCATCACGCCCAGCTAAACCACAAATTTCAAATGTTTTATTTTTTCTTTTTTTAAACATTTATTTGTTTATTATATATAAGTACACTGTAGCGGTCTTTAGACACCCCAGAAGAGGGCATCAGATACCATCATGGATGGTTATGAGCCACCATATGGTTGCTGGGAATTGAACTCAGGACCTCTGGAAGAGCGGTTAAGTGCTCTTAACCACTGAGCCATCTCTCCAGCTCCTCCCCCTTTTTATTTCTTCTAGCCCCTACCCTATAGAACAGCAACACATTCTGGGACGAGTGTTCCATGACCTCTGGACTTGAAATGCCCTCCTATACACGCTTGGGCATGCCTTACTGATCTGGGCCTTACCCAATCACACCAATCCTTGTGTTCATTTCCGTAGTCAAGATTAACTGCAGGGTCTGAACGTTGCATCAATTTTCTATGGGAACGGAGTAGATATTTAGGGTTTGGTAAGCGATTCCACACACACCTGCCTTCTCCCTTCTGAGCCAGGCCCTCTGCTACTGCCGCTGCCCCCAAGCAGCCTGAGGTAGGAGACAGACAGAAAGATTGACAGGTGTTGTGATAGGGCGTCGCCCCTCCCCAGCACTACTTCTATCTTGCACTCTCCCCCTTGCCCCACGGGGATCTGTGCCACGCCTTGCAGGGCATCTAGTAACATGCTCACATGCAACACAGCAGATGCCAATAGCACTTCCCCCAGTCATGGTGATCAGAACTGTCTCCAGATGTCACCATATATCACGCAGGGAGCAAACACACTCCGGGTTATTATCGAAAGGGAAGCAGTGTGGGATTTCCTCATGAAGACCATTCCGATGAGCGGCGCGCTGTCCTGGGATGCTGAAACGCCAGTACATTCGCCTCAGTCACTGGTTATGCTGTTGGGGTTTCAGGTCCTCTGCAAAGTATGTCTAGTTGCTCTCTGTTGCCTCCAGGCCGTGGTCAGCGCAATCAGAAAGTTCCTGGAGGGCATCTCAGACCTGCACCGGGTCTACACTCACCACCCACTCCTGCTCAGGTTCTTCCTGGTGTATCCAGGGCTGATGAGTAGGTTTGGCCACCGTGCCTTGGAGCTTTGGTTCTCTTGGGAAGAGAGCGGCTACGAGGACCTAGAGGATGACTCCCCTGGGCCTGCCGTCTTTCCCGCCAGCCTTGCTGCCCTGTTCCAGATGCTCAGGAGCGCGCCCAGCATCCTGCTCATTTTGCTGGTAGGTGCACTCACCCATTCCTGCATTACGGATGCTAGGTCCTGGGAGACGTAACTCAGTTGGTAGAGTGCTGTCCTGGCATGCAGGAAGCCACGGCCTCATCCCAGTTTGCATAATCTGCTACGGTGATGCACACCAGTATCCCAGCACTTGGAAACCGAAGAGAAACAGAAGTTCAGGGTCATCCTGTGCTGTACAGTGAGTTTAGGGACAGCCTGGGGTTGAAGAGAGAGTGTAAGTCCTGCGAACTATTCCCAAGTTGCTCTGGGTCTTCTCTTTCCCTGTGAACTCATGAGCCCTGCCGCCTGCATGTTATATTTTAATTACCCTCCTTTGCACAGCCCAACTCTCAGGTCTGACTGGGTGCCTTAAACCTTTCGTTTCCATCCCACTAATTCATCCACCCTTAGACTTCAGGCTCTGAGGCTCTTTAAATGTCATCACCATGATAACGAGATTTCTCCTTGCCTAATTACCCCTGAGGAGTACTCACCAGTACTCCTCCTACTGCCCTGTTGACAGGGATGGCTGTCTACTTTCATTTCAGTGACACACCCTTGGTTTAAAGTGTGTCTTCTCTTGACTTTCATCCTTCTCTTGATGCCTCTCCTCAGTCTCTTATTGATTTCCCTGCCCCGGGCAGGTCTTGAAGGATGGTATTCTGCAAAGCTCTATACAAGGCTGTCTTCACTCAGCACATTTCCCTGGGGTTGGTTCATCTGTCCCGGCTCTGGCCGCCTTCTAGCTCTGGTCCCAGCTCTGGGCTCCTGTCTGCGCTTCATTTCCGACCACTCTAAGCTCAGTCTTGTACTCAGCCATGCAGTTAGCATGTAGGCGGTCTAACGCGGTGCCCTTTGGAATGGAGGTGTGACTCAGTGGTACTGCGGTGTGCTTGGAGTGCACGTGAGTTTGTCAGTAAACATACAAATTTACAGTTAATCTTTAAAAGATGCAACTCATCTCTTTCTTCAGTTGCCTTCACAGTTTGGGCCTCGATCAGGTGGAGACCCACCTTTCCACTAGGGCAGGTGGAACACGGCCCGGACCACCAGTTTCAGAGGAAATAAGTGCTCAGAAGAAGCAGGTCAAGGAGAAAGTGAATCTCTGAAGATTAAATCCTGATATTTCACATCCTCAGGAAGTGATGGGGTGCCTCGTCTTACCCGACTGGCTCAGACCCTGCCCTTGAGTGGGTTCCGCCCCACTCACTGCTTCTTGTTGGAGGTGGTTGCCTCGGGGCACAGGGGTCTTAACTCTCCTTTGCCCAGAGCTCAGTAGGAAGGAGCTACCTTCAGGGCTGCATGCTGTTTAGAGATGGAAACTGGAGGCTTGTCTGTGTTTCGGGTAAAATGGAGAGCAGGAGAGCTGGGAGGTGGTGTATAGGAATAGTAAATGCAGGCCACATACATGAGACGGCATATAAGGTGATCACTTATAATCCTTGGCTCTGAGTCTGAACCGGATCATTCACATCAAAGATGCTAATAAAACTGCCCAAGGTAATAGGACCACGCCCAGGACCGGAGGCCACAGTGACTGGGGTTGACTAAATTAGATTCAGTGGTGAAAAGAACAGCAAGAACAACTTTGTTTTCTGTTCACGCAGATAATTCCCACCATTGCTTCCCAGCTTTTAGCCCCAGGAGGGAAAAGAGTCTAAAAATATGTGCTGGGACCAATTTCTGGTTTTGATATGGGTAATTAGCAGCCGAAGACAAAGCTGTTAATTGCCACTCTTCTCAACGCGGGGGGTCTTTCACGTACGCTGTTTAGCTGTGAAGAGCAGGGATGCCACAGATGCTCTGCTCTGAGTCCGGACAGCTTCGGGCAGTTGGAAATGCAGTGGGCCGCGGGGCCGCCCAACTCCTTCTCACTAACCCGAAGGATGAGGTGCAGACCAGCACTCGGCGTTCACTGTGGCCGACAAAGACCTTGTAGCCAGCTCCCTTTGGACCTTCCAAATTCACAGATTTCTGAGGAACCATTGTGTGGCAGTGGGGCAGGGTTGGGCCAGCCAAGGGTAACGGAGAAACTGACTTGACCCTGGGTAAATCATTTCTACGTTAGATGTCAGCCTCACACTCCTCAGGGTGGAGGAATTGGATGAACATGCACGAACACACACACACACACACACACACAAATTATATATTATTGATGTTTGAGATAGGATCTCAATACCGATCCTGAGCTGGCCAGAGGAAGAGCTCAGGATGTAGCCCAGGCTGTCCATGAACTTTAGACTCATCCACCTCCATTTTCTGAGTTCTAGAATTTTAGGCTTGTACTGTCACACCTTTGACATTTTCTAGATTATTTAAATTTTGTTAGCCCTCCAATTTGTGCTTTTGCCTGCCCAGAGATGTTTTCTGAGTCTTTGTGAGGTGGCAGAGATGAAGCCATCTCTCCCCTTTGTTAGCACACACTGTGGGAGAATTTACAGCTACTGTTACTCTTTTTAAGGCACCATTTTATTTCTGTAGCCTAGGCTAGTCTAGAAGTTAATATATAGCCCAGGCTGGCCTCACACACATGACGTTCTCCGCCTCATCCTCCTGAGTATAATGTTACCACATCTGGCTCTCTACTGCTTTCCTGGTAGATAACTAATCCGTCTGCCTTAGTTTCTTCATTTGAAAACTTGGAGCAGCACCTGGCTGGAGAGGTTATCAGGAAGATGTAAAATGCATAGACACATGCATGGCTGTGATATAAGCACAGTGCTGGACCGATGTCACTGGTTCTCTGAAGCCCAAGACCTGAGCGTGTTTCCATGCCTGTGCAGAGGTCAGCACACCAGGCTTTGTCTGGCTAAAGTGCCCTGTGGTCCTGTCTCTGCACTGCGCTCCTTTGTTGACCTTGTATTCATAACACTCGATTCTAACTGGCCTGACACACTCGCTTGTCCAGAGGCATCCACTCATTCGAGCTGGTCGATGCCAGGGGCTATCAGAGACAGCTACTGGTGTCCTTTTTGCCCGTTTTCCCCACAACCTTTAATGCTTGCTAAAATAACTCTGAAAGCAAAACAAAAGAAAATGTCCTTTTCCATTTCCCGAATTCAAGACCTTCGCAGTTTGGGGCAGGGATGGGCAGATGCCACAGCCGAGAAGGGGCCTGACCTGGTCCTCACTTCCATCCCACGCCCTGAATCTATTCCGGCCTATTCTTTTCCTAGCCTATGACGTTCCCTTCTTCTGGTTTTCAGGTTCTTGGTCCTAAAAAACCCCTCTTCTTGACCCTAGTACTTTAACTTACAGAAGAGAGGCATCCTGAGTCCAGAGGCCTGCATTCACACCTGGGCACCACTCACTGGCTTTATGTCCCCGAGCCTCTGTTTGCTTCTTGACGTACTAGGATGGGACTGTTCTCCATGATTTGTGAGGGGCTAATGCATCCCCCAGAGCCTTTGTTACAGAATTAGGTGTCCCGTGAGAATTCACGCAGTTGCTGTGAAACCATCATCCTGGGTTCTTTTTCTGTCCCCCCTCTTGCATTGTCTGTCTGTCTGTCTGTCTGAGCTGTGTGCTCGCTCAGCTCTGGCTTCCTTCTCTTCTCAGGACCTCGTCTATTCCAGCCCCGTGGACACAGCCCGCAGGGTACTGATTGTCCTGAGGACCTTCCTTCAGGAGAATGAAGATATCGAAGTGGGCGGTCTCATCCGAGGCCACTTCCTGCTCATCCTGCAGCGCCTCCTGGTGGAGCATGGCGCTTCCGTCTCAGGAGGTCAGTTTCCCTTGGACACGATTTGATGCGTGGAGTAGACCATTACTTATTTTGGCGACTTGTGCTCTAAGTAAGAGAATCAGGTTTTGTAACAGAAGAAAAATCAGGCCATTCCCTATCCTGCACAGCATGTGCTCGGCTGTTTGTCACAAAAATGGCAGCTCCCAAAGGGAGGAAGAAAGTGGAAATCTGGGGGAGGCTGGGGAGCCAGCAGGGCTGTGGGAGTAGGGTGGGTCTGTGATGTGCTGAATCCCCAGTGAGATCCGGGATATGCTAGCAGTCCCTGAAAAAGAGCCCAGCTTTTCAGTATGAAGAAACTCAAAATTGAGGTTGATTTGTCTTTAGCTATTTTTAAAGAGGCTGGAATTTTTTTTGTTGTTGAGAATCTGATTCCATTTTTGTTTTCTGAGGGAAGGTCTCATATAGACCAGGCTGGCCACAGATTCATAGAGATCCACCTGCCTCTGTGTTCTGAGTGTTGAGATTAAAGGTATGCACCACCATAGCATACCTGGCTCTGACCAGACTGACCTCAAACTCAGAGATCTGCCTGCCTCAGCCTCCAGAGTGCCGGGACTAAAGGTGTGCACCACTACTGCCCGGCTAAGAACAACCTGATGTTATAAAAATAAATTTCTGAGCCATCAAGGGCAAGTGGCAGGAGGTTCATGGCTCCCAAGTCCAGTCCTGAAAGAAGAATGCTGTCTTAAGGACCCAAGCACGGTTTCTAGGGAAGAACAAGATGTGCCTAGACGGTGGGGCTGTCCACGGTGA
>OZ030022.1:21570000-21572500 GCA_964023405.1 Apodemus agrarius | reverse complement strand
GCAGAGAGACCATGTCTCAGGAGGAGGAGAAGGAGGAGGAGGAGGAGGAGGAGGAAGGAGTTCTGCCCCCGCATAGGCAGCTCATGAAAGGCTACAACACTAGAGGCCCCAATCTGAATTTTGATGGCTGAATAGGAGTCAACTTAGACAGAAAGCAGTGATACCAGAAAGAGGACACCCCAAATGTAATGGTGTATGCCTATAACTATAGAATTCTAGAGGTGAGGCAGGAAGACTGTAAATTCAAGGTCAACTAGGACTATATAGCAAGCCTTTTTTTTTTTCCTTTTCTAAGAAAGCAAGCTTGGCGTGGTGGTTTGTACCTGGAATCCCAGCACTTGCTGACAATGCTAAGAACCCCTCTGATGCTCTGAAGCGGGAGCATCAGAGGGGTTCTTAGCATTGTCAGCAAGGTGGTGAATCTGAGACTAGTCCAGCATACGTGAGGCATCCTTAAAAAACAGGGAGTGTGGATGGAACGAAGAAGGAGGGGGTAAGGAGGGAGGATAGCGAGAACAGGGCAATGTCTGTCCAGCATCCCAGGATTCCCAAGAATGCAGCAGGTGCTCCTTTGCTGTAGGTCGTGTGTCTATCTCGCTAGCAAGAAGGACACGAGACAGTCAGGATCCTTCCACAGACGTTTATTGCGGGGTTGATTGCAGAGGCGAAAGACCAAGAAGGGTAGAGCGGTGCATCTTAAATAAGCCTAGGCAGGATGTGTTCCTACCTGATTGGTGCACGCCACGATGCCTCATTAGCATGCTCCGGGACTGAGCTGCGACCCGCCAAACCTCTACCCGCACATGCGCAGTAGGGCGCGGAGTGGAGTAAACCACAGCACATTGCTGATTCATCACAGGAAATGGGCGCCATCTTGTAATGGCGAATGTGGCTTCCTACACTTTGCTGGGATAGTTAAGAGACTGGATGGTCTTAGGGGATGAGGCTCAGTGCTAAGGTGGCAGGCTGACACATGCACAGCGAGAGGCTTCCCTTGACAAGAGAACACATCACCGCGTGCTCAGTGCCCTTTGGTTGTGGGTTGCTTATATGGCCGGTGCAGACTGAAGGTGTGAGCATACAACTTCGTTCATTCCTGTCACTGTCTGTCTCAGTCAGGGTTTTACTGCTGTGAACAGACATCATGGCCAAGGCAAGTCTTATAAAGGACATTTAATTGGGGCTTGCTTACAGGTTCAGAGGTTCAGTCCATTGTCATCAAGGCGGGAACATGGCAGCGCCCAGGCAGGCAAGGTGCTGGCAGAGCTGAGAGTTCTGCATCTTCATCTGAAGGCTGGTAGCAGAAGACTGACTTCCAGATAGCTAGGATGAGGGTCTTAAAGCCCAAGCCCTCAGTGACACACCTACTCCAACAAGGCCACTCCTACTCCAACAGGGCCACACCTTATAATAGTGCCACTCCCTGGGATGAGCATATACAAACCATCACACTGTCTGTCCTTCCATTGCTGGTAGAATAATGTTTGTGTTCTCCCAGAGACTGGCATGTGGGGTTAGCCAGTTGCGGGCCAGCATCTGCGCGCTGTGTAAGAGTACGTAAAATACGGAGTGCTGTGCACAGGCTCCCTGTGAACTCTGTTTCTTTCAGTGAGCAAGCTGTGTGGGAAGTGCAGCCCTGCACATGTGGACATCCTGCAGCCCTCCTTCAACTTCTTGTACTGGAGTCTCCACCGGACCACGCCCAATAGCCAGAAAAGAGGTGGGGGGGGCCCAGGCGGAGAAACTGAAGAGGATGGGGACGGGGGTCCTTGATGCCCTTGGGTTTTTCTTCTTAAAAAAAAAATTAGGAGGAGTTTGTGTGATGGTGATAGAGTTCTCTGGTTCTGATAGTCTGTCATTCTTCAGTGTGCAAGGCTCCTTAGGTCTCCCTGAGGATCCACTTGTTTGTAGTTATATACTCAAGGCCATAGGGGTGGGAAGCTAGGTGGCCGCCCCTCCCCTCTCCTGCTTGCAGCTGCCGCTGTCCTGCTGAGCAGCACGGCCTTGATGGAGCTCCTGGAGAAGATGCTGGCCCTCACCTGGACCACCTGGAAGGAAGCAGGCTCCTCCCCCAGGATGTCACTGCTCTGCTCTGCCTGGCTGCTCACGGCCTCCTGCTCCGCCCAGCAGCACAGTGGCAATTTGCAGGTTTGTATCTAGTGCCTTGTCTGTGGGGCATGAGGTGGAGCTGCCTGTCCCCAGTTCCGTCGCATAGCAGATATGTGACGTTGGGAAAGTATTGAACTATTCTGGGTTTCAGTGTTCTTACCTACAAAGAGAGAAGCCAGGGAGTCAGGGCTATCGACAGTGTGAATCACCTTACGTGTCAGACTGCATTCTTGGCATAGAGAAATAAAAGATGACTGTAGTATTTGCCCTACCCTTAGGAAATGCGTTTCCAAAGGAGAGCCTTGGAGTAAGACCGTATGTCACAAAGGTGGTGGCAGAGATGCCCCAGGGCGGAGAGTACACCATGAGCGAGGGCATAAAAATGGACACT